>CM053784.1:299889225-300361725 GCA_028749045.1 Cupressus sempervirens | reverse complement strand
GTGTTATATCTATTTCTCTTTCTTATTCCTCTCCTACATCATTTTTTACCTCCATTATAGGCAGTTGTGTATTACTCACCTTATTACCTATTTCCATTTGATAGTTGTTTCTTTTTTTGTATTTTCTCTTTCCTTAGTCACATTTGTGACATTTGAACATTCTTTGACTATTTGAGCATCTTCTTTTGGGGGCTCTTGTGTAGTTGAATGTGTCATAGAGGCCTATTGAGTTTCTTTCCTTTCCTTTGGTTCCTGACTATTATGCCCTACATACACATCCCTAATTTTTGTGAGAAAAACATTGGGTCCCCTCTTCTCAATTTTTATATGCCTTCTTGGAGGTAAGTTTTTTGTTTATATTCAACTTTTAGTGTTTGGCTTCCCACATCCTTGTCCTAGATGTCAAAATCTTTTCATGTGGAAGAAGGAAGTAAGGATTTATATCCTTCTGGCAGGAATGCTTGGTCTTTGAGAAAGAGACTTTCAAATTGTGTGGGAATTTCTTCTTGCATATCTCTAGTGGTAGGGAAAGGTTTCTATGGTCCTAAGGTTAGATGCATGGTAAAGTTCATTAATGAAGGACAAGTACAATTAATGCACCTTTCTTTAATTATCATGATCACTGGGTTATTTAAGAAGCCTAAAGGGGTTACTTGACACTTTTTTTTATAATCATAATTGTGCTCTACAAGTAAACAACTTCATTTGGGTTGTCACTTTTCTTGCAAAAGGTCATCCTACAAGTCTATGAGTGTTTTTCTCAAAGTTAGGTTGGTTTGGTTTATGTTCAAGTTGTGCACAGGTCCAAGCATTCTTATATCTCTACATATTTAGTGCTCTGTGTTTTATTTCTTCCCTTGGTCCCTTGCTCCTACTCTACACTAAGACAACCCTTATTCAAGAAACAAAAAGGAAATATTTTTGGGCGATGCAAGATTTCTCTTACATGCAAGATGCTTTTGCATCAAACACCTAGGGTAATTTGAGAAGTGACCCCATCATGTCTCAAGTGTTCAAAGGAAAAATAAGATGGTCCAGCTCCTCCTTTTCTATCCATGATAAATCTTCTATTGGCCTCCATTTCCATTTGACTAGGAACCCTTCATAAGTTATGTTCCTTGTACTATTTCCAATTCCAACATGTCTATTTAGTATCTCCTCAATCTCATTTGTAGATGAACTAATTGTTGGAATACTTCATTGTGCTTCTATAAATTCATCTCCAACACCTCCTTGATAATAATCTATCAAAGATGAAATGTTAAATACTAGTGCAATATTCAATTTAATAGGAAACTCCACTTCATAGGCATTTCCAGAATCATGTATTTTCACTATCTTCCATGGTCCAAACTTCTTCATTTTTAGCTTATTATATGCACCCATTGGAAAATGCTCCTTTCTCCAATTTGAAATTTTTTATACCTCCTTTTCAAATCTTCCTTAGCCTTGTACTACATATTCATATTTTTTATGTGCTTCTTCATCTGCTCATGGATTTTCTTCAAATGTTCAACAAAATCTCCCACTTTTGCACTACTTATTTCTATTGTATCCAACTTTCTTAATTCATAAGCATTTACGGGATAACTCCCATATAGAATCTAAAATTTCAATTTACCAATACTTCTATTGAAAAATTATTATATGCATATTCTTCCTATGGTAAAATCAGATCCCATCCTTTTGGCTTATCTCCAACCAAACATCTCAACAAATTTCCCAAACTCCTATTCACAACTTTTGTATGTCCATCAGCATTTGGATGATGTGATGACTAAACTTCAACTTTGTCACTTTTTCCATAATGTATGTTATAAATACCCAACAAACTTGGTATCTTGATCTAAAGCTCTACTCTTTGATGGACCATATAGTCTTGCCACTTCTCTGAAGAATAACTCCACCACATGAACAAAATCACTAGTGATCTTGTAGGGAATGAAATCTACCATCTTTCAAAATCTATCAACCACCTCAAATATTGAATCATACAATCATTGTGTTCTTGGTAAACCAAGAAAAAAATCCATGCTAACATCCTCTCATGGCTACTCTAGTGCAGGTAATGGATGATACAAACCTATATTCTACTTCACTCCTTTTTCTAACTAACATACTCTACAAATATACACAAACATCTTCACATCTTGTTGCAATTGTGGCTAGTAATAATTCTTAGCAACCAAAGCAATGATCTTATCTCTACCAATGTGTCCAACCAACCCTTTTCCATGCTTCTCCTTGATGAAATTCTCTCTCATAGAACTTCTAGGAATGCACAACTAACTTCCTTTGAATAACATACCATCTTCGATTATGAAATCCAACCAATTTTTCCTATGAAGTGTAACAGGTTTTGTATAAGCTTTCCAAGCTTTTCCCAAATTAGGATCCTCTAGACACAAATTATTGAGTTCCTTGAACCCAACCATGTCAATTTACACCTCTATTAGCAAAATTTATCTTCTACTAAGAGCATCTACAATTTTGTTAAACTCCCCACTCCTATGTTTCAAAACAAATACCTTTGGTTCAATTTTCCTTCACTATTCAAATATTGCAAAGCTTGATGATTGGTATACAAAAAAAACTCCTTATGAAGAAGATAGTGTCTCCACCTCTTCAATTCCTAAACTATGTCATTAAGTTTATAATCATAAAAAGAATATTTTCTTTTGGCATCATTCAAATTCTCACTAAAATAAGAAATAGGTCTACCTTCTTCACTCAAAATAGCTCCTATTGCAATACCAATAGCATCACAATCCACTCAAAACACCTTATTAAAATATGAAAGTGCTAAAATAGGTTTCTCTATAACTTTATATTTCAACAAATTAAAACTCATATTTGCTCCTATAGTTCACTTAAATGATTTCCTATCCCATCTTAGGTTTCAATCAAAAGCCCACAAATATTGCTATAACCTCTGATAATTTTTTTGTAAAATGTAGCCAGTCCATGGAAAGATCTTACCTCTATGGCACTCCTTAGAGTAGGTCATTCAAGGATAGCCTTCACTTTCTTAGGGTCCATTTTTAGACCTTTTGTTGATACTGTGAATCCCAAGTACACCAACTCCTTCACAAAACTGCACTTCTTCAAATTTATTAGCAAATTTCCTCCCTCAACTTATCAAACACCTTATGAATGTGCATCAAATCCTTCTTCAAGTCTTACTAAAGATCAATATATCATCTAGGTAAATAGTGACAAATTTTCCTAGTAACTCCTTTAGTACCTCATTCATGAGCCTCATGAAATTGCTTGGTGCATTGGTTAGCCCAAATGGCATAAAAATCCACTCATACAATCCTTCTCTTGTCTTGAAGGAAATCTTCTATTCCTCTCCTTATTTGCTGAAAATTTGATAGTATGCATTCTTTAGATCTATCCCTATGAAATATAAAGTTTCACTCAAACTTTCCATAGTATCATCCATCTACAACAAAGGGAATATGTACTTGATTTTGATCTTGTTGATAGCCTATGAACCTATGCACATCCTCCATTTTCCATTCTTCTATGGTGCTAATAATATTTTTACAACACATGGACTCAGGTCTCCCAAATTACTCCCGTCTATAATAACTTGTTCACTTGTCTATTCAACTCCTCACTTTTTGCTAGTGTCATTCTATGCACTTCCTTGTTTGAAAAAATGGCTCTTGGAATCAAGTCCATCTAGTGATTGATCTTCCTAATTAGGGGTAATCGATCAAGTATATTATCTAACATAATATCACAAAACTCTCCCAACAAATTTGCAACTTCTATAGGTACCTCTTCTATTTCTTATTTACCATCTTTTGGGATTTAAACAAAAAACATATTCTCATGCTTCATACCTTTGAGAAAATCCTTTCCAACAACAAAACATATTCAGGTAGCACTACATACCTTTTCTTCTTTCTCCTTCAATGGTTTCAACTTATGTTTTGCTCCATCCTTTGTCAGAGTGTAGGTATCTGCTTAGCCATCATATACAACATGCCTGTCAAACTACCGTACCCTACTCAACAACATATGACATATATCCATAGGTATAATATCACAAAGCACATAATCCTGGTAGCTTCCAATATTAAACTTCACTAGGGACTGCTCATTGATGATGACCTTATGGTCATCCTACACCCATGAAATACAATATGGATGTGAGTATTTCTACCTCTTGAGATTTAACTTCTTGACCCTATTTTTTGACACTAGATTGTCAATTTTTCCATTTTTAATGATCACATCACAACACTTATCTTCACATTTACACCTTGTGTGAAACAAACTCCTTATTTGGTTAGGTTCATTCTCACCACTTAGCAAGACTCTCCTATTAACTAGGACTTCTCCTCTTTTAGCATCTTTAGACTGGTATGATCTAGCATCTTCTTAAACATGTACATCTCTACCCTGCCCTTTAATTCTTCTATCTTTTCTTCCTTGGTGTTGGGACCATTCAAATTCTCTATACCCTTCTTCTCCATAGTAAAATAATTTTCCATGAAAACCTCCTATTCCATATCATTTCCATCCTCTTCCTCTTGATCTCTATTGTTCTAATCATGGAAATGATTATAATTGTTTCCCCTCTAGTTCTAACTTCTACTACCAGCCTCATCGATGTTCTTATGTTTTGGAAGTGTAATGATAACTAAGGGATTGGGGTGGGGTGGGGGGAGAGGTGGGGGGGGTGAATCAAGAACCACTTAAAACATATTTCACTTAATCCCACATTATTATATTATCTAATCTACTTGCATGCATGGAACATAAATAAATAAAGGTAACAACACCATAACATTTTGACACAAGAATTGGTAACCCATAAACCCTTCAAGTAGAAGATAAAACTAGGGTGGGGATGACTCCCACAATGCTTCACTACTGTAGTAATAAAATTGGCTTGTTAAGGTTTACAATTGATCACTTTTGGCGATATACTCAGTTCAAAGTAAGAAAAACTATTAGGTCTACCTTGTGAAAGGATTTATAGAATACAATAAATTATGTACTCAATTAAGATATTTTGTAAGGACTGTTAGGTCTACCTGTTTAGAGGATTTGACTGATCCACCTATTAGGATGATTCAATGAATTGATCTTTGTTTTGCAACTTGATTTATTCAATAAGATCCTTTGATGTAAATTGATCACCAAACTGTCAATAGATGAGGCTATGCTCTTCCTCTATAGTGCTTGTAGCCTTCTAATTACTCTTCTTTATCATATTTACTTCTATGAAATTTTCCTTAATTCATACTTCTCATTTGGATAAACAAAGTAACTTGTACTTATATTCATCCAAAATTATTACATTGACAAGTCATCTACAAAGATATCATAATAGTTCCAAATAATGCTATACTAGGTCAGCTCAATATTGATACTCTAGAAACATGGTGGAATTCAAAAACTATGACATTCAATTAACACTACACACTTGGTTCACATTGATCACTCAACAAGCAAAGCTGACTCAGTCAACACTAGTAACTCGATAGACATTTCTTGAAGCCAAATTCTTGGTTGACACTACAACTCATTAGATACACTCAACTCAGTTAACACTGCTCACTTCTAGCTTGGTTAAGTTGGATAACATGGTTTACATTAGAGCTTGGTTAAGACTATTCTATTTGGTAGCTTTGACTATGTTGGCTTCTATGATGACTTAAGTGTTTTGGAACTAATTGATAATATGTCTTTCCATAGGTTCAACACTTATGATCATCATTTTGTCCTTCATAAGATATTGTGACCTCTTCCACTATTCTTATCATTAAACTTCTTGTTCAACTTCTCCTCAACTCTAAGGCAAAATTGGTATGTCTCTTCAATATTGTTCATTTAAATGAGTCTCAGCTCCTCCCAAATGCTTGGCCTCAATCCATTAAGATAACAAGTGACTTTCTCTTTATCAAATTCCACATGGCTGGTTTTGAGAGAACTTGATAGAACTTCTTAGTATACTTTTTAATAGATCTTTCCACTTGCTTCAATTCTTGCATGTTCTTTAGAAGATCAAGCTCATAATCCACAAGAATGAATATTCACTTCAATTTACCTATCATCTGATCCCATTGGGTGATTTTTTCCTTCCCTCTTCTATTTTCCTCCATTTTAATCTCATGTCTATAGATCTTCACATGTCCCTTAAATTTTTCCTTCACAAACTTTGTTAGGATTAACCTCAAATAGCAATAGCAGTTATATGCAAATTTAACCAATGTCAAAAAATAACAGATCACACAGAAGAGAACATAAGACACAAATATTTAACATGGTTCACCCAATCCCTAGGCTACATCCACCAACAACAAGTCCAATATTATTATTATCTACTGGTAACAATCCACAATCCCTTACAAATCAATATTGCCTCAAGAAGCTATAATATCACCATACATTATGAAATTCCTAACCCTAAGCCTTTTTATAAAAAAATTTAACTACTTAAAAACTTAGGGCTAGAATAAGTCATCCAATAGAAAATTAGCCCTAGGACCCCGTAGGGGCACTAGCCCTTGATCCTATCTTGGGGGCATTGCCCCCAAACCCTCGTAGAAATAATCTAGGGATAAACCTTGCCAAATAAAACTTTGAGCTAATTAGGCTCTACATTACAAAAAACTTGACCCTATTAGGATCGTCAATATCTTCACACTTTTAGTATTTCTCCAATTTGTTGGTCCAATCAATCAACTCCTCTAGGTTGAGAATTCTTGAAAATGTGGGAACCTCAAACTTAGGTTTTTTTTGATCTTGGATATGACCTTGAAAATGTTAGAGTAATAAAGTATTTTCTTATTAATTAAATCATATTGATTTAATTATTAAGTCACTTATTATCTCTAGTTTACTTAAACTAAACTTTCCTTTTATTAATTATTATCATGCAACATAGGTTAGTTACCTATTATGGTTTTGATCTCCTTTTATAAGGATTGATCTCTTTGTAATTTTATTCATTCAACTTTGATAACAACAATCTCTTTTTTTTACCCATCAAGAATGTCTCATCTATGGATCTACGAATTCCAACCTCCATAGCTTTTAGCTTCTCTCTTCTATGATAGGCATTTGTATGCAGATGATTCTTGGGAGTTGTGAGGTTGATCTTTCATCAACTTCAAAATAGTATTAGAGCTCTAGATTGTCATGCCCCTATTATGTTTATGAGAAGTTTGGCTTGGCTTTTAGATTTGTGCTTTTTATCCAGTGTTTCCTTTTTTCAGAGTTTTTTTATTGGATCTAGGGGTCAACTTTTTTAGGTGCACTTTGAGCCCAAATGAACATCACCATTGGGCTCAAAGTGCCCCCAAAACCCTTATTTTCATATAAAATTTGTCAAATTTGGACATAGTTAGAATTTGAGGATAGAAAATATTGCTCCTAGATTCAGCACATTTCCCAAGCTAGTGATTTTCTAATTTTCTAGGCACATTTCTCAAGGAAAAAGGTTTTAGATTTTTACACGCAAATTTAAAAAAATTATTTGAAAATCAAGAGTTTTTGGGTTGATCTATAGTTTTTCATGTTTCTTGAGGCAATGATTTAGTACAAAAATTGAGGGTTTTTTGACACGCAAATCAAAAAAAATTGGGCACGCAAATTAAAACTTTTTTGATACAGAATTAGCACACTTCTAAGGCAATTTTTGGTACTACTATGCATTCTTTTCGATACATTTTAGCATGAATTCTGAGGTGGTATTTTTCTTGTGTATTTCCAATGCTTTATTGACCTACATGTGGTCTATTGGCCATAACTTGCTCATTCAGACTCCGTTTTTCAATCCAAAAGATGCACCAGAAAGTTGATTCTAAGCCCATCATAATGGTGTAGTTTATTTGGATTTTTTATGTTTTTCAATGGCCTTTTTTTGCTATCAAGGTCATAATTTCTATTTTTCACTCTGAGAGACATGTCTTGAGACATGTAGTTTATTTGGATTTTTGATTTTTTTTGGTGGCCTTTTTTGGCTATTCAAGTCATAATTTCTATTTTGCACTATGAGAGACATGTCTTGAGACATTCTATTTTCCAGATTCTACTATAGGCACATCTTGTTTAGTTTTTTTCTTTTTGGCATTCTGATGGATATCTTGGTTATTTTAGGTCTAGAGATCAATTTTGTTGTTTAAAATAATTTTTCATGGGTTGTACTATCTATTGTATTAGCCTTATGTGACAAATTCTGAGTCAGTAATTATTTTTTGTGCTTTTCCAGTGCTTTTTTGACCTACATGTGGTTTTTTGGCCATAACTTGCTCATCTAGACTTCATTTTTTGATCCAAAAGAAGTATCAGAACTCTAATTCTGAGCCTGTCACAATGGTATAGTTATTTGGATTTTTTATATTTTTTTGGTGTCATGTTTTGGTTTTAAAAGTCATAAATTCTATTTTGCACTTTGAGAGACATATCTTGAGACATTCTATTTTCCAGATTCTACTCTAGGCACATCCCATTCAATTTTTTTCTTTTTGGAATTTTGATGGATATCTTTGTTATTTTAGGTCTAGAGATCAATTTTTTTGTTTCAATTTTTTTTTTTATGGGTTTTACTATCTATTGTATCAGCTTTATGTTTCTTTCGATCTTTGCTGACATCCTTTTGTAGTTTTTTTGCAAACCCAATGAGATAAAGTGCCACTCTATTGCATTTCAAGATCTTGCACATCTTTGTGTTTTTTTGTACTCACACTACATTATAAAGTGCCTTGTGGGGTTTCATGTTGGCCATATTCACCATCTTCCTTTGTCAAGTGAGTGTTCCTTCCATGACATTAGCCTCATGGTGTGTCACTGACATGTGCCACTATAGGTGTTTGAACTTCTTTTGCACTCTTGATGTTCTTGGTTCTTCTTTCTATAGGAGATATTGCATTCAGTTATAGTGTTCATGTCTTACCTCTTAGCATTATAGGGGGGTTATGTTGATTCTATTTCTTTCTTGGTTTAATAGAGTGAGATATGTATTTTGGAACATTCTTTCCATCTCTTTTTGGATTAGGTTTTTCCCACATGGTTTTCTCTATTTCTCCTCTTTTCAAATATTTGGTTGTGCTTGGGTACCTCATCAAGCCTTGTTGTTGGGCCCCAATTTCCTTTCAATAGTAGTTTATAGGTTGTTAGCTACTAACTAAGTTTATCTTAAGGGGGTGTTAGAGTAATAAAATATTTTCTTATTAATTAAATCATGTTGATTTAAGTCACGTATTACCTCTAGTTTACTTAGGCTAAACTTTGGGCATATAATAATTAATTCTTTTATTAATTATTATCATGCAACCTAGTTAGTTACCTGTTAGGGTTTTGATCTCCTTTTATAAGGATTGATCTCTTTGTAATTTTATTCATTCACTTTTGATAATAGCAATCTCTTTTTTTTTGCCCATCAAGAATGTCTCTTATGTGGATTTGGGAATTCCAGCCTCCATATCTTTTTGCTTCTCTTTTCTATGATAGGTGTTTGCATGTACGTGATTCTTGGGAGCTGTGGGATTGGTCTTTCATCAACTTCAATGGAAAAAATTTCTTCTTCTAGGTTCAAAATTGCCTCTTCTTCAACATTTTCTTCTTGTTCACCTTCTTTGTCACTTTCATCTCTTATGAAAAGATTTATCCCTCTACAAATTTGTTCTACCAATGCTTTTATTTGTCCCTAGAGGGCTCTAAAATCCTCAATATAATGGCTATAGCTCTCCCACCATGCTTTCTTTGTGAAGGAATTTTTGCACTTCCATTGAAACCCTAGTGTAAACTACCTCATAATTGGTGATTTGTCTACTCGTTCATCCTAAACCATAGTCTTAGTGCAACTGCCTCATACTCAACAAACTATTTACACACATACAAACTCTTGATTTGATACCACTTGATGAAGGGTGTTCCCCTTAGTTCTATGAACACATAATAGAAATTTTAAAAAAATGGCAATTGACAAGAGCAAAATATGGGCTTCTTATTATCACCATAAATGTAGAATTATAGAATTTTGAAATATAATATACAAACCTATATAGGTTCTTTCCTTACAATAATTTGCAACATTGAGCTACAAACTATTACCTTGAGTTTTCCTAGCCAATGTATGGGCATTCCTTAAATAGGAATTTTTACACTGCCTAGGAAGTTTCTAGACATTAAACCATAACCCTTGAGATCAACTCTAAAATCACATATAGAGTTCACTTGATACACATTTAAAGGCCAACTTTAGAAGTCCATAACGTTGAACTATTTTTTTGATCTATTATAACCACTTTTCAGAACCCTTAGCTTCTAATCTATAGGGCCCAACTCATGCAAGCTCCATTCAAGCCCATTTCAAAGCCCAAATGGGGCTTCTGAGGCCTTCAACACTAACCCTAGAGTTTTTATACCAAACTTGCACACCAAAACTCTGCAATAACTTTACATATACTCATGATATGACATTGAGCCTCAACTAGTAGACTAATATATCCAAGATGAATATCCACCTCTAAAATTAGGACATTCTGAGCTCGTTTGACAAACTTACTAAGTAGCAACCCTCCAAAAATAATAACTCTACACTAAGACAACCCTTACTCAAGAAATAAACATGAAATATTTTTGGGTGATGTAAGGTTTCTCTTACACCTAGGATGTGTTGGTGTTTGAAAACTCTGGAGGGTTTTCAATTATCCCCATGAGAATATGACACATATAGGGGTAGCTAACTCCCATTATCAACATATCATTTTAGACACAGGGCCATCTATAAGGCATGAACCTTCTTCTACTTCAGGCTCTGCAAAATCTAGGTGGGTGGACCTATAGATTCTTTATATGGTACTAGTTATCAAAGCATACACTAAATCTAATATGAAGCAGATAAAACCCTTATTTCTCCTGATAACTCATGAAATACCATCAATCTATAGTAGCTAAATGTAGATCTAGGAACCTCATAAGCTGAGTGAGGGCATTCTATTATGGCTCTTCAACATGAAAGGGGAAAAGCATTTGATTATTGATGTTGAGATCAACAAGACCTAAATATAAGCAACAAAATCTAGTGATCCTGTTGGGACTAAAAATTGCATGTTTCATTTTTAGTCACATCTCAAAAATTTTGAAAAAATCAAGCCCTTAAATGCTTTTAGAATGCATATGTGCCTGGTTGTACCCGGCTGCCCATTTGAAACCCCTAAGGTGTTTAATGTTTTTAACACCTTTCATTCAGCATGCCTAAGCATTTCTTGAAGATCAATTGTCATCCCGAGTCTTTTGACGAAGTCCTGTTTCAAGCATTTTCAAATTTGCATTTTTACCCCAAGTGTCAAATAGTGACAAGAGGTTGTGTTTGCATCTGAATATTTTGCACCGAGAAATGTTTTGTGATTCACCACTTTGGGAGTGTCTAGTGCCCATACCCAAGAATCTATGTTCCAGATTTTGAGTCGTTTTGAGTCTGTTTGACTAGGTTTGGAACCCCTCAAAGTTGGTCAGTCACTGTCTTCATGCTTTTGCACATTGCACACATTTCTGGGAAGCCCTGTTTGACGTGCTATAACTTTGACCCAGTTGACTAAAATGCTAGTTTTCCTTTTGTGTTGCATGGTAGACATCAGAGACTTCCTATGTTTCAATTTTTAAGTCTTGACGAATCCATTTGATTAGCTTTCAAACGCGATTCCAAACACAATTTGTGACCTTTTACTGATGTCAGCACTTGCAAATTTATCAGTTCCCTTGTTCGTGACATTATAACTTGAAATCCATGATTGGCAAGATTGAACAATTTGTTCCCTTGTATTGTCCACTAAAAATACTATAAGTGTGCCAGTTTGCAAGTCCTAACAAATCCGTCTTCACACTTTAATAAGGTCATTCCATTCACAAAAAAATATTGTTTTACTGATGTTTCCTGTCCTACAAATCCAAGTTGCTAGCTTCAGATGCTTGCCAAATTCATCCCATGATTTTTCATGAGCCCAAATCATAGATTTATAATGTCCTCATAACAGAGAACCAATTTCCCAGTTTTTGTCTTTCCAAGTGTCTATTTGCTCAGTTTTCCAGGCCAAATCCAAACTCGGTTTATGGTATTCTGACATGTTTGTTTGCAGGTGATTCTGAGAAGGCGACTTTAACAGCGAATATCTTTTGACCCTGAATTCTTCATAAGATGAGATTCAATAGGGTAGTAATATGAGGAACAAAGATTTAGCACATTTGATCTTAAAGCCCAGTTATCTATTTGGATCAGTTTTTAAGGCCAGTTAATGGACCTGCTGACACAAAATTGACAGTTTGCAAAAAGAGTTAAAATGAGTTGTATTTGATTGTTCAGTGGGAAAACTTGCTTCTAATCAGTCTGAGAAGGTTGGTAGATCAATTCAGCATTTTATCTGTTCGGGAACAAAAAAATTTTTATAGCCAAACCCACTTTGGGGCCCAACTATTTCCACCAGATTGATAAAATATTGGGAAATAAAGATGAACATAATCTTTAAAAAGGTCAAGTGAAATATTTTATGTGTCATCATCATATGGATCGGGGTAAAGCATTGATGATTGATGAAGAAAATCGATTGGAAACCATAACTGAGAAGGACAATGGCATATTTCTTATTGTGTTATTGTTAAAGCCTCTTAATTTGTTTTTGAACATGTATGGTTTTTTTCAAAATAGGGGAGGCGTTGGGAGCTAACATGAAGATAGTAGAGGAGTTTTTCATGCCACATCCAATAAGAAACCATGTTTGAAGACGTTGCAGAGAGGGGAAATCATAAGTGCATGCAAGCAACATAAAGGTCCATGCTGAAGTGGAGATACAGAGCAGTGGCATGTCATAACAAAGAGGTCCACGCCTTCACAAGGATCTGCTAGCATTTTTTGAGAAGGGGAGTCAACTTTGAAGATACCAACTCACTGCAAACTGGAAGACACCAAGTGGCAGAGACATTCAGAAAAAACCCACGCCAATGTGCATAAAACCTGCGTTCAAACACAGAGGAACCCGTAGAAAAAATGCGTGAAGGCATAAAAAAACCACAGATGCTACAACTCGTGTTGATTGAAGACGCAGCAGGGGAGACCATTGGCAGGAACGAAGGTAAAAGCATTTCAAACAAAGAAGATCACGCCATAAGGCAGGGTCTCCATATTAATCAATGCCATAGTTTGCAAGTAAGGGAGGGAGCCTGCAAAATTTTAAGAATGAATGTCTGCCTATATCCCACGTTAATGAGAATGCAACAGATGTGACATCTATAATAGGGGACAACTTCAAAGGAGCCCATGTGAAGGAATAAGGGTAAGAACAAATATTTGATGTTGCAGAGTGGTGGGGATTTAAAAGAGTTTGAATGCTAAAATCCCACATGGCTTGTGGGAAAATATTTTAAGTCTTTAAGTACTATTCAACATAGAAGATAAGGTATCTTTGAGACAAAGCCTTCTAAAGGCAGCGCTTAGCCCTGTGTTGGGGGCCGCGGGTCAAAATGAATAAATTTTGGTAGTCAACAGAAGTAATAAAAGAGGATGACATCAGCAAGGTAAGTTGCCGGAAAAGTCAAAAGTCCAGCGGTTGCTATTGCGCTTGCCAGAAAATCGCAAATAATCCGGCAAGCGACTTAGCAAGTCGCCAAAAAAAATTTAGAAATTTGGCAAGGAGATAATGAGCGGCATGGGTCCCATTGTAGTGCCATCAACAAATCGGGTGGTGACAAGTGGTAGTGACAGAATGATGTGGCAGGCAAATGTCAGGAGCACACCAGATTGCACCATGTGGCAGATCTAATGGCTATTGTTAACTTGCCATAGAAGAGTTGCAAGGAAGTTAATATAGTGAGGTAGCGATGATGACATGGCGTGAGTGATGGGAAATGACTATGCATTGAAGGAGCGAATCGAAAAGCGCCACGTGTCATCAGTTTGGTCAACAGGTTTGACCCCAGATTCAAAGGATAGGAGAAAATTTGAAGAATGTAAAAAATACATTTTAATTATTTTCTAAAAAGGGATTTGCACGTGAATGAGTTTTAAAATCAAAGGGGCTTTTTAATAGAAGTATGAAACCTTAGAATATTGTTAAATTTTCGAAATTTAAAATCAAAGTTGCAGACTTGAATATTTTCTACCAGGGGAGCATTTTTCAAATTGAGATTCTGGGCATTTTCAGAAGGCTAGATATGCCTTATCATATATCGCCGGAATCAGGAGAAGACGAACTTTTCAATTTTGGAGTCAGTTTTGCACAGGTATCAGTCTGTTTGAGCTACAAGAGGATTTGTCTCAGGTACCTGAATTGCAACCATTTTCAGATATCGAAGTCCAGAATTGTTTTCCAACATGGTAATGACTTGAATATCAGTAGCATATAGTGAAAATGCAGTTGGGGTCACATTTAAGTTAGTTATTTGGGGAGTTCACCAGCTTTTCATAAGGTAAATCAGATATTTTAGTGACTCAGCAAGTTTTCTTCATTCAAAAATAGACATTTGCAAATCATTTGCAGATAATGATGAAACAAAATCAGATCAGATGAGATGAAAGAAGAAAGAGGTTACTCAGTTGCACAGGATTGAATTTCAAGTGGACACTTGTCGTCTTTAGAATAGATTCGAGAATTCTTTCTCTTCTATATCTTTCTTTTTTTCTATCTTTATAATGGTGCCAGTTCCAGTTTTTTGTTACTGGGAGACCATTGTTGGTAGGAAAGTTGTAGTCATTCTGTGAGACCATTTCTTTGGATCCAAAATTGTAATTCCACCTTCATTCTTTAGCAAATTTCTCTATTGTATTGAGCAACATGTATGTTTTATGCAGATAGTTCTTTTATGTTAGGTGATCTATGAGTTATTTTCTGTATGTCTTTCATGTATTTGTTTTCAAGGAGAATGAATAAAATATAGCAAAGATTTCCAAATTCAATTTGAGTCTTGTCTCATGTTTATGGATCTATTATTTCTTCTAATTTGTGATCAAAGAGCATGAATTAGGTTGCATTTCATTTTGAAATGTATGTGCTTAAAATGTCTTGCATATGGATCAAAGAGCCATGTAATTGCTTGGTATTTATCACAGGGTTTGCAGATTTCATGGTGGGATATTTTGAGTATGAGATTCAAATCTGAAGCAGATGTCTGCTCACAAGGTGAAGGATAGATCAGGGATCTAGATGTGGTAATGTGTCTCAGATTTCCAAAATATTTATGGTTATAATTCATTTAATTTCCCAATAGATAAGGCACTAATCAGAAATAGGATCACTAGATTTTGTTGCTCATATTTGGGTCTTGTTGATATCAACATTATTAATCAAACGCTTTTCCCCTTTCATGTTGAAGAGCTATAATAGAATACCCTCACTCAGGTTATGAGGTTCCTAGATCTGCATTTAGCTACTATAGATTGATGTTACTTCATGAGTTATCAGGAGAAATAAGGGTTTTATCTGCTTCATAATAGATTTAGTGTATGCTTTAACAACTGGTACCATATAAGGAATCTATAGGTTCACCCGCCTAGGTTTTGTAGAGCCTAAAGTGCAGAAGGAGTATAGCCTTATAGTTGGCCTAGTGTCTGAATGGATGTGTTGAAAATGGGAGTTAGCTGCCCCTAGATGCATCTTGTTCTCATCAAGGTAATTGGGAATGGGTAACATTTTCAAACACCAACAGATCCTATCTCTGATCAGTGCCTTATCTATTGGGAAATTAAATGAATTATAGCCATACATCTTCTGGAAATCTTAGACATATTACTACATCCAGATCCCTAATCTATCCTTCACCTTGTGAATAGACATTTGCTTCAGATTTGAATCTCATACTCAAATTATCCCATTATGAAATCTGTAAACCTTGTGATAAACACCAAGCAATTACATGGCTCTTTGTTCCATCTGCAAGACATTTTAACCACATACATTCCAAAATTAAATGCAACCTAATTCATGCTCTTGGTTCACAAATTAGAAGAAATTACACATTCATGAATAGGAGACAAGATTCAGACTGAATTTGAAACCCTTTGCTGCACTTTATTTGTTTTCCTTGAAATCAAATACCTGAAAGACACACAGAAAATAACTCATAGATCACCTAATAGAACATAACTATCTACATAAAACATACATGCTACTCAATACAATAGAGAAATGCTAAAGAATGTATGGTATCACAGTATGGTAACACATCAAAACTGGATCCAGAACCTGGTATCTCAATAGTGACTAGTTTTTCTCCAAAGGCTGGAACCAACTAGTTTCTCAGTAACAAAAACTAGAACCCTTACAATGGAAGAAAGAAAGAATAATATAGGATGAAGATGAATTCCTAGATTGAATATGCAATCAACAAGTGTCCCTTTAGAATTCTTCCTCAAGAAGTTGAAAATAATCTTTCTACCTTCTCTCCTTAACTTCCAAAATCAAATCTTTTCTGTTTCGCCTCTCCAAATGCAAAATATCTCAATAAAGAAAAAATTCTACTAATGAACCCAGACATGTGCCAATTTACCAAATTGAAGCCAAAAACATCACAAAAAATCAAAATAATCTGATACAATAATTGTTGAACACTTTCATGATGTTTTTTCACCGAATTCTACAAGTGGTGACCTGAAACACCTAATAGAACATGCCATTCAAACTTTGAGAGAAAACCTCCTACAGAGTGACCCAGTGGCATTCTGTGCAAAAACAAGCTCCAAAAATGGATAGCTCATCTTTTTTTGGTTCCAAAGGTATATAACATTGCTATCTTAGCTTACCAGAAATGTCCAAAATCTTGATTTGAAGAAAGCCTTCCTGGTAGAACTCTGTAACTCCTTGAAATTTAAATTTTGAAAATTTTAAATAAATCTAAAGTTTGAACTTTAGATTAATGCCATTTTTTATTTAAAAGTTGTGCACATCCATTTTGAAAAATAATAATAATTAATAATAATATCTGTTCAATTTTCCTCCTACCCTTCAATTTTAGGGTCAACCTTGGTCTAACTGAGCCTTTCTACCACGTGGCAGCCTCTAATTGGCAAACCACTACTCATCTAATGCCATGTCATCATCTGTGGGACTCATGCCACATGTCTCCATTCTTCAATCCTGTATTATTTAACCAATGTGCATCTTCATTTTGTGGAAATGCACTATCCGTCAGATGTGCCATGTGGCAACATCTTGTGCGTTGCATCTGAACTGGTCAGCTATGCCACCTCATCGTCAACTAGGCCTATGCTGCCACATGGTAAAAATCTACATTTCCACATTTTCTAACTCACGATCATCTTATTTTTGAGGGCATGCACACATTGCATGATATTGCCATGTGTCAACATTTAGTACAATCTTCACTTTGTGTGCCAAGTCATCACAGATGCAACTCTGTTCAAAATTAAACCTTTGAAAGTGCCAGTTTTTCTTCTCATCCACACTGGTTCTTGGGCCCCACATGCATGCCATAATCTTTCCTTTGAAAGAGCTTCTCCTTTGAAGACAAATCTTGGTTGTGTAAAGTTATATTTAAAGACCTAAAGAGTTCCCCACACAAAGAATATGGGATTAATCATTGACCTCTATTATTTGCATGTGACGTGAGCTATGTTTGCTACGGCTTTGCTTCGTTGCTTGTGGGTTGTGCCTTTTAAAAAGGTGTCTTCATCTTCTAACCAACAGCTTTGTTTGAAAGCTCTGTTCTTTTTGTTTGGCTAAGACTTCTATTTATGCTTGCGGCTTCTTGAGATGATGCTGCTTTCTATGACTCACGTGACCTCTATTTTTGCATGAGGCTCTGACTAATAGAATGGAAACATCTTCCTTTTAGATTGTGCCTCACATGGAAAATGGCTCCCCTAGTTTGTATTGTAGCTTCCTTTGCTACCTTCACCAGCTTCAAAACATGCCCTCCTTGCATAGGTGGCTTTTATGCCTGCCACTTCTTTGCATTGTGTTCTCTTTAATGCATGTGGCTTCTCTTTGTTATTTCTACCACATATCAAGAAAAATATAATTCTTTTAAATTTCTTCTCACTCTCCCTGCGGCTTTCTAGTCTTCAACCTTTGTAATTCAAAATCAAAGATTAGATCACCAGAAAAAGATAGTTCACATGTATGACGGTAGAGTAAATACATTTGGAAAAGGGACTTGATTCTGATTAGCTTCAGTACCTTTAACATCTCCTCCTTCCAGCCACGAGTCTTCTCTTTTCTTTTTAAACCAAAATTTCCTCTCACTTGCGAGTTTCTCCATCATTGGATACTTGGCGGCTTCCATCAGTGGGTTTGGTTTTTATTTCAATTTACTATAGGGGAGGCTTTCATTTTAGTGCCTATTTTTCTCTTTATGGTGGAGGCTCTTTTGACTATGTGTTAACTTCATGCATGGTTTTTCTCACTCATATTAGCTGGCTACCTTGACTACGTGGAGTACTCTCTATTAAGCCAGCGACTTCTTTTCTATTGGCAATGTGAGACAGCGTCTAATCCTTTCTAATTGGTGGTTTTTTGTTTTAACTCATGGCTATCCTCCTCTCAAGTTTGACTACGGCTCACATCTGCTATGACACATTTAGCTCCCTCTTTAGCGCCTAACCTCTTGAGTTTTTTTTTACTTGCTAGCACTATCTTTTCACTGCATGAGCTACTCTTCTATATGCTACTGGTTTCCTTCAATTCATTACAGATTTGAAGCTTTTCTTGGTTGGCATGAAGTTCCTTCTTGCAACATTCCCTTTTATTCCAACGTTGCTTTCAAAACTACATATGTTGACTGTTTCACAATTCCATTTGATTGGAATGGAATGGCACCATGGCTTCCAATCAATGGAGTTAATGCATCGAAGCTCACAAGTGAGGTTAATATAGGAAAAGGAGAGGAATCTATTCTTGGATGGTGTTGTTTATAAATTTGAGCTGCTTTGAACTTATCTCCTTCCAAACTTGTTTCAATCAATTTGCAGAAACTAGTCGGGCCCAAAGTGGGTCCGGCTAAAGTTTTTTTTATTTTTGAATGACTAAACTACCAAACTAACCCATTCACCATCCAACACTAAATTGTAACAAAATCAAGCACTGAAAGCAAATTTGAAACTCATTTACCCACTTTTTGCAATTTGTCAAAAATGTGTCAGGAGGCCTATTGACTAGCCCTAAAAACTGACCCAGACAATTGACCAGGTCTTGAGATTGAACACACTGATTCTCTTCTCTGCACTCTTGTATTCTTGCAAAATATCATCTCATGATGAATTCACAGTCAAAATATATTCAATGTCAAAGTTGACCCTTCAGAACTTCCTGCAAGAAAACATGTCAGAAAATAACAAACTGGGTTCAAAATCGGCTTTGAAAACTGGGCAAATGGATACTTGGGAAGACGAAAACTGGGGCATTGGTTCTCTATCGCAAGGAGAGTATGGATTTGTGATTTGGGCTCATGAATAATAACATGACACATTTGGTGAGTAGTCAAAGTAGGCTACTTGGATTTTGCAAACTGGAAACACCGGCAGAAAGTGATTTTTGCAAATGGAATCGACTTGAAAAGGTGTGTAAATGGATTTATCATGAGTTGCAAACTAACACACTTATAGTATTTTTGGAGGAAAATAAAATGGTGCAATCCATTTGATCTCACCAGTCACGAATTAGGAGTTATCACATCATGAACATGGCTTCCGACAAATCTGCAAATGCTGACACCAGTAAAAAGATAGAAAATGCATTTGGAATTGCATTCAAAAACATATCAAATAGATTTGTTAAGACTTAAAAATTGAAACATAGCAAGTATCTAACATCTACAATGCAACACAAAAGGAATTTCAGCATTTTGATCAACTGGTCAAAAGTTATAGCACGTCAAATAGGGCTTCCCAGAATTATGAACATTTTGCAAATGTGTGAAAACAGTAACTAACCAACTTTGAGGGATTTGAAACCTAATCAAACGAACTTGAAATGGCTCAAAATCTAAAACATAGGTTCTTGGGTATGGACACTAGATTCTCTCAAAGCATAAAGTCACAAAACATTTTTGGGTGCAAGATATTCAGTTGCAAACATGCCCTCCTATCACTGTTTGACACTAGGGGTAAAATGCAGATTTGAAACTTGCTCAAAACAAGACTTCATAGAATGGCTTGGAATCATAGTTAAACTTCGTGAAACACCTAGACAGGTTGAATGCAGTGTGCTAGAAGCATTAAACACCTTTTGGGGCTCAAAAGTATAGTCAAGTACAACTAGGTACATATGCATTTATGAGGCTTGATTTGACTCAAAATTTTAAATGGACGCTCAAAATGAGAACACAATTTTGAGCGCCAAAAGTGGCTCTATCTAGGGATGCATGTCCCTTGTGGGCATGGTAAGATTTTAGATCTCTGGAGGAAGCAAACCACACACTTGATAGCAAAAACTTCTCTCGAACAGATTTATTGAAAGCAAGGAAACTACTCTACTATGTACAAACGATGGCCCTGGGCCACCAAAAAGTTTTCAAAACTTCTTACCTCTGTCATAAACTTGATTCTCATTTACATCTCCCTGAGGTAAGCTGAAATTCTCATTATCATTTGTTTCACCCAACATATCAACATTTGCAATCAGCTCAATAGGCAAAACAAAACTATCATCATCTTCATAGTGCATATAAAAATTAGACATACTTTCTTCATCTTGCCCACTATGAAAAAAAGGGTCAGCATGGCCATAACAACTGATATCAAACTGAAACTTATCACTACTGACTGAATCATGGTTTTTTTAAACTAGAAACACAAAGTGCTCATATTCAACTTCATTCAACGAGTTACATTGAATAGATTGTAACTCACGTTGTCTTCGTAAATGAAGATTATGTGAAATCTGATCGTTACCTACTTGCAACCATGTTACTCTTTGAATCAAATTTATCCTTTTCTGAAAACTTTTCACATTCTTCAAATAACTGATTAGTTACCAAGCAAGAAAACTCATTCTGAAAGTGATGATCTACACTATGCTGATCACAATTATTTTTTTCATCTAATTGAAAGTTAGAATAGACCTTGAACTTATCTTCACATGAAGAAAATCTATATTCAGGTTGACAATATTCATTATTTTCTTCTTCATCATATGAAACATCAAAACAATGTTCAACAAGATCAACATAAAAAGAATCTAAAATAGCATTAAAATTCCCTTCATTAACATTCTCTACATCCAGCAAATCTTCATGTGCAAAGACATTTGAGGAACTCTCACCTACACCTCCAAAATTTGATAAGGATTGTTCAGATTCTACCTCTTTTTCCACATCAAACTTTGGGGAATTGATTTGACTGAATGAGAAAGTATTATGAGAGAAAATATGAAGATCCTTAGAAATACTTACATGCTTTTCAAACTCATGAGCCAACAATTCTGAGATTTCATCGGAGCTCAAGAAGATTGCCTCACAAATCTTCTCTCAGCTATGGTTATCATCTAGATAACATGAAGAACTTACAACAGAAAGATCCTTAGTGTAACAATATAGAAAATCAACATTATTAGAACATTCTTTCTTATTGTGGTAATTACTAGATCTACTATTGTTACAACTTTCTTCAACTTCATATGTACTGTAAAAAAATTTATCTTCTCTTTTATATCCATCTTTTTCATGCTAATTGCTATTACCTGATTCATTAACATTTGAATCCACCTCTTCACATTCGGAATACAGATGATCTTTCTCTATGGACAAATTATATTTGTTACTACCTTGGCTTTCAGCACACTCATTATCATTAGGAGATATTTCATGAGATCTATAATCACCGCTTTCCATCTCCTGAATGAACCTTTCAATTTGCAAAATTATTTGTAACCTTATAGGTGCTGGCCAATTTACTAAATTAGGTACTAGAACATCAAGGAAGATACCAGGTAGGGAAGATTCCTTAGGTCTACAATGAAAAGGAATCTTACTGATTACTGATTTAAGCCTTAAATAACATTGTTCGACACTTAAACCTTGAGTACTTCCTACCTCAATTCTTATAAGATTGACAATCCTTTTTTAAACTAGTCTATTCAACATAGCAATGTTATTACTCATAGTTTCTAAACTCTCAAAATTTGGTAAACTAATCTGAGATCTGAGATCTGACTCCATCTTAGAACAAAAATTTCTACCTCTTCTTTCTAGTGCTGAAAATCACTTAATAGAGGCAATTTCTTTAAACACTTGACTTCCATGAAAAGAAACATGAAAATCAAAATACCTCAAGTGCTGATGCTAAACCTCAATCTACTGATTTGGCATAGGTGCAAGAGTGAAAATCCTTTACACCACTGATCAAACTTTGTAGAGTCGCCACCTCTTTGCAAGAGGAAAATAATAATCACTGTTGTGATTCATTTCTTTACATTTCAATTCCTTATAACAGTAGATTGAAAACAACACTTTAAAAACTTATTAAGAATTTAAAACTTGCTTTCCAAGATCTATCAATAGTTTCAAATCTGCCCATACAACTGAAAGTCCTTCAAAATTTTGTAATGAAATCAGCTAGGAACAATTAGTACAGAGATTTGAGAGTCACCACTCACTTATGTGAGAAATGAAACATAATTTGTCACTTGACAAATCTGAACCAAACCTTCAATGTAGGAGAAACTTGCAGATCATTATTATCTTGAAAATAATTTACACTTTATAAATGAATTCTTGACTCTGAACTTTCTCAATAGTACTTGCAAACTGAACTGATTGAAGATAAACCTATAACAGTCATAGCACACAATTTTCATCCAATTTTACAACCTACTTTTGATTATGAATAAAGCTCAATTGGGGTGCATGATATTTGAATAAGAGACCTGGAAAACACATCAGATAACCTACTACTGCAAATTCTTTATGCACTTCTTCTACTGTATTGAATCTCTTCTTTTAAATTCTCAAGGTTTGTCTTAAATCTGATTCAATACAGTCCCTAGTAGAGTCACTATTTTATTGGTGTTTGAAAATTTTGGAGGGTTTTCAATTATCCCCATGAGAATATGACACATCTAGGGGTAGCTAACTCCCATTATCAATATATCGTTTTAGACACAGGGCCAACTATAAGGCATGATCCTTCTTCTACTCTAGGCTCTGCAAAACCTAGGTGGGTGAATCTATAGATTCTTTATATAGTACCAATTATCAAAGCATACACTGAATCTAATATGAAGCAGATAAAACCCTTATTTCTCCTGATAACTCATGAAATAACATCAATCTATAGTAGCTAAATGTAGATCTAGGAACCTCATAAGCATGATTAGCACTCTGTGAGAGAAGGGACAATTTGTTTATCTTTAATTTTTGATGAGGCCTCTTTTTCCATACTTGACCCTTTGGGTGTTGTGACATGGTATAGTGCATAACAAGGAACCCCTTACATGTAAGATTTATAACATGGAGGGATCCTTCTAGCCGAATTCAATACCTTCTCAGAAGGAGCTTTACTTTCTTTCAAAGACACCATGACTCTATGAAGTATAGATCCAAGCTTGGGATTCCCTATTCCTTGTAACTTGACCAGGTGAACTTACATTATGTGTTAGTCATCACTCAACATTTCATATTCAAGAGTCTTAGAACTCAAGATATTCACCCTAATCTAGTTCGAATGATTTGTCATCTAGACCAACATGCCTATTAAATTTTTGAAGGCTCTTCCCACCTTATTATAAATATAGTCACCTCCTTATCCAAATTTTTTATTCCTTGTACAATTGAGACCTAGTCTATAGGGAGCTTAGGAATAGAGAGTTCTTTCTTTCTACTCATTTTGGCGATATTCGCCAAACATTCCAATCTATTGACAATTGTTACTTGGTTGGTAGGTGCAAAATAAAGTTTTTCCAACAAATAAATGGCACTAGAGGGAGGACCCATTTGAACCTTTTTGTGGCTTTATTCTTGGTGTCATTTGGTTCTATGCAATGTAAAAACTAACATAGGGAACTTTGAGTTCACCCACTCTACCCTAATTTATTTTTGTATGTGAAGATCCTTATTGGTATCCACGTTATTAACACTTCAAAAAGTATCATATACCCCAAACCCTACATCAACTCGACTCATTTTTCATCACATGCCTTTGGTAGTTGGAATAATCTTCCATTTATTTTAGAGTTTGTATAACTCAGACCTATAGCTTGGAATAAGAAAAAAAGTGAAGAAGAAGGGTAAGGTGTATGCATCCTAACCCACTACTACTTAGATTAAAACTATGTCCCAATTACCAATAGCGATAATGTCTATCCCACAAGACTTTTTGTTTCTCATGGGTCATTTGTCACCTTTGGTAGCTTTTCCTACCATAAAAAATATATCATCCCACCTAGAGAAAATTTTCCCAAAATTTTAACATTTAGAACCCTACACTACAGAGGAACACATCCAGATATTGAAGGAAGCTTGGGTTAAAAACAATGTAGAACATGATGATGTGACTTGCTACCTATTCCCAATGATCCTAGACCCTAATGAGTTGAGTTGGTACCTTAATTGTCCCACTAATTCTATCATTGGATGTGTTGATGTAGAGAAAAAAAATCTTTTAGTATTTCAGTCCTGAATCAACCTCACCTTATGCCATCGTCAATTCATTGAGATCTGAAAGGAACCTAAAAAACTACTTCCTATGTTTAATAAATGATATTGATAGGCCCTCAAGTAATGTTTGGATACTTTTTCTTCCACACTAAAACCTTCCCTGATGACCTCCTTCAATGTTACTAATAGAGTTGTGTCAACATTCATCATATGGACTATACTTCATCTAGACTAAGAGACCTTGGCCAAAGTCTATGCCTTATCCTTAGAGATTTTGATCCAACTGTTGTAGTTTCACAACGCACACCCTATTTTTCCTAGAAATGGGGACCCCTTACTTTTTTACTTTGTTTTTCCAGATCCCTATTCTAGGGTTTGAGTCTTTTCTAGGGATTTTCTAGTGTCTTTGGTCAAATTTGGGTTGTAGTTTGAAAACCTAGATCCCAAAAATCATCACACTGGAGGCTAAGTCATCTTTTTGCAAAAAAGAGGTACACCAATGCACCTCATTAGGTGTGCTAGTGCACCAAATCACTTTAAAAAGGGCATCACCCCTTGGTGATGCACAACAGCGCACCAGTGCAATTGTGCAATTGCATAACACCAAGGAGCATGCTAGGTTCCAGGTCTATATAACTCAGTGACCCCCACTCCTCTCCCCACTTGTTTACTCTTCTCTTCTCACTTTGATCCATAACACTGCACTCTCTTAATTATGCCTCCTTGCTTTTCACTTCCATTTGCACTTACAAAGAAAACAACTTAAAATCACATAAAAGGTATGCAACTATGCACCTTTTATGTTTCAAAACTTAAGTAAAAAACATTAAAAACTAAAGAAAATAAATGAAATACCTCATTTAAGGTGTGTAGGAGCACACCTAATCAATTTCATTGTTGCACATAATTAAATTTAAAACATCCTTTATGCATCAAAAAGTATATAACATGCACATTAGCACACCCCTTGAGGTGCACTATTGTGTACCTCATATTAAAAAGATTAACAAAATAAAAAGGCACACCTATTAGATGCACCATTTTTTGCAAAAAAAGGGGTAAAATTAGGGTTTTAAGGTGTTTTCAAGAAATTAGGGTTTCTATTGTTTTTTGTGTCTATATTAGGTTTTGATTTAATCATTTTTTTCTTTGACTCTAGACTAATAGACATTATTTTTATGTAGATTCAATGGCTTCTTCATCATCCTCCCTTGCTAAAAAGATGGTCCCAAAACCTATAGTGTTCAATTTTCAAGGTGCTCTAACCAAATCATGCTTTCAAGATGACTATTCAAAGATTTTGGACACCAAAATTGGTCACATAAACTTGACTGCATTCTTGACATTATGCAACAAACTGACGGAAAGATCTCCAAATATATCTGCTTTGATCTGATCAAGATTTGTTAGTGTAGCATCACACCTAGTATCGGTGCAATCCTTAGAATTGATCATGACACTAGTGGAAAACTATGTTTCTAAAGAAAGGGTGTTCCATCTTCCAAGGGTAGAACAATTCATCAAATTAACCTATCACCAAGTGGAAAGATGGTGCAGGGAACATGTAGAGGAAGAATCTAATATCATCCAATCCTCATACCTCATTGACAAGACTCCTCTAGGGTGTAAAGTGGGCAAAGTGGATATGACAAAAGGATACATGAAAGAAGATATTGGATATTCTATCATACTCTTGAATAGAGTCATGGGTTAGCTAGCATCAGGACACCTGAACATCTGGATGGTACATTTTATTATGATGATCAAAATAATAGAGATGCCACTTGATTGGGCCTCCATTCTTAGCAATAACTTGGGTGAGCAGTTGGTGGTGGTTAAGAATAACCAAAAGTTTTATGACATCATATTTGGTGTACTTGTTAGCTTTAAGGGCTACAAACTATTTAGGGATCTACAAAAGGGGTAGTATGCAAGATGAAAATGCATGGCCCTATATAGTATATCCTCAACTAGTGAAGAAAAGGCTTCCAAAGTATAGCAAGGAATATATAATAGTGAATGATGCTTTTATATTCACAATAATCTAGTTCATTGAAGGGGATTATGTGAAGAGGATGTTAGGAGAGGTAGCTACAAAGATATCAAAGGTTGGAGCCTACTATATCTAGTATTGAACATTTACCTATTTGAGGGTAGAAGGTACAATTATCAACCCCACAAAGCTCCCTAAGTATCCAAGTGATAGACTTATACTATTGGAGATAGCTCAACAACTCTTGACTGCATATGACAGAGTTAGAAAGTAGTATAAAATAAACTAGGGTATCACCCATTGCTATAGGACCATTCAGTATGGATCAGAGATAGGATATTCCATCTTTTGAGATTGATTGGGATCAATACCCTTTGGATGAATATAATTCTCCTTGACCCTTTTTTGATAATATTGGAAGATTACAGTACTTGGTTGGTAAGATATTTCAGCATGAGGATGCAATTGAGGACCATTGGATGAACATGGTGGACAATTGTGATATCCGAATAAGGGATCATTGTAGGATGACTCTTTATCTAGAAACCAATTCTTTTTAGATAAAGGTTCCTTTGAAGTTAGTACAACAAGATACTAAGGATGTCCTTGATCCATTATTCAATAGGGTCAAGATTAGTGATCAACCTATTGTGAATGTTGAGGTTGACAAGGAAGAAAACGCAGCCATTAATCATAGGGAAAGACATGTCATCAAATTGACAAAGGATTGGATTAAAAGGCCTTTCAAACTTTATCCAATTCCTCAATTGATAGTCTTTCATGCTCAAGCATGCCCAGCCAAAGGTCAAGGAGCTAAGGTCATAGTACCTACATTCACATCTCAATCCCCTATGAGATCAAAAATAGTACACCAACTTGATAGACAAGTTGGGAATTATAGGGATTAGGAAGGTAAAGGTAAAGGTAAGAGGAAGAGAACTTCTCCTCAACGAGCTGATCTAGAAGAGGGAGCAACTCAAGAATCTCCATGGATAGGAGAAGAAAATGTACAAGGGTTAGAGAATGTGAGAGCCACACAAGCCCAAGACAATACTCAAGTGCTACTAGCTAAACAAGGCCAAGGAGAAGTAGAAATAGAGGTACACAAGGTATATCCACCTCAACAAGAAGTACAAGCCTCCCCATCTACTCCTAAGAGATGAAAGATTAAGACTCCAGTCAAGAGGAGAAAAAAGGTCATTAGGAGAGTTATTTTGTTCCCATTAGCTCTAGAAGTTATCCCAAAAGAAGGAGATGAAGAAGAGGATGATGAGAATAAAGAGGATAACCTTCCTTTTAATTAGAGGACTTTCCTTGTGAAAGCCATAGAATTAGAATGGAGAAGAAGCTTTAATCACACTGCCATCCATTCTTGAGTAGCTCATTCAATCTACAACGTCTAAGGATGAAATTCACCAAGGATAGATGAATAAGATGTTGAGGGAACAAATGTCTTCAAGATGTCAAATTTAGATTTTATGTTAGTTGGCACTAAATTGGTGGGAGACAAAATTAGAGATACTCCAACTAATTAGCCTCAATAGGAGGATTGGAGTCAATTGCCACCTAAGTCACATGGGCTTGAATTAATGCCACCATCACCCATTTAAGTTACATTTTTTGTAGATAAAGGATTAGCTAATTCTCTCCCTCCAAATAATGAAGAAGGACAAATCCAAGTAGAATAAGAGGAAGAACCACAACAAGTATACACCAAAGAAGTGTTAGAAGAAGGACAAATAAGTGAGTATCCTCAAAAAATTTCCCAAGAAAAAGAGATGAGAACTGTGGACTCCATGGATATAGAGACTCCTTGTATGGATCTCTCACAAAAGAAGAAGACTCTAGAGAGGAGTGATAAGGGGAAGAGTATAACCAAGAAAACTCCTTCATCCTAAAAAGGTAAATCCCTAATAGAGCATGTTCCAAGATGGCTATGAAAAGAAATGATGAGAAAAAGAGGCAATAATTCATGATGGAGGAAGATGATAAGATGGAATTGATTGAAGTCCTAAGGAAGCCTGAGTCACCACCAAAGGATGCATGAGTATTAGCCTTCATTATGAGTGATCAAAACTAGGACTTATTTTCTTATGTGGCTATCCCTCCTCTAAATTCAAATGTCAAAGAATTGAGTCCAAGAAATTATTAGATTAGGAAGGTCATTCTTGGGAAAACTATGTTGGACATGGCTAAGTTGATGGTAACAACAGGAATGAAAGAAGTTTTTAAACACTTAGAATAGAATGGGGCAAAATTGATAACACTTCAAAGACAAAATGAGATCCTAAAAGGACATCTAAGTTAAGTTGTTGGTCCCCTAGATCCTAAACATCCTAAGGAAACTTTGAATGAAATACTAGGTAGAAGGGATAAGGGGATAATGTAGTTAGCCATTTTCAATCAAGACTTTGGTTTGATGGATGAAGTACATAACTGGGGCAAAGATTTGTAGGCACTATAGTCAATCAAAGGACAAAGGTATTGGATGTTGATGGAGGTATATAAAGTGGAAGAATTAGATAAAAGTGATGATTGGATAGAGAAGATTGTAGATGGAAATAAAGTAATGGAAAAATTACATCCAGAGATTCATGAGCTCAAGAATCAAGCCCAAGAGCAAATTTTGGAGGCAAAGAAACATTATAGTGATGTGTGTTTAAATTTTTTTGATGACGATGCAAGGGATAAATTGATATCTATTGAGGTAGTAGTTGAGAAATTCTAAAAGACTTTTGAGGAAGCTTCTAATGATGATGACATTAGGCAAGCATTCAAAATGAAAGAGGCATTATTAGATTTAGATGCAAAACTCAGAGAGCTTGTAAAGACTTGCATTGAGCTAAAGGCAGAAAGTGAAGGACAAATATGAAGCCTTAGATTTTCTATATCCAACTCAAGTCACTGAGATCATTGAGAAATTTAAGGGCAAATACTCAGACATAGCTTTGGTATAAAGGGGAACAAAACCTAGAAGCTAGAATTTCAATTTTAACTCTTGGTGAAATATTGTATTGAACCTACTTCCAAGGTGCACAAGTGTGCTAGGTGTGTAAGTGTGTGAGGTACATAGGTGAGCTTTTTAGAGGTTTGCCAAAAAAATTTAAGCAAGTTAGGGGTGAATCGGTAGTTAACTCCCAATTTTAAATTTAGAGATTTACATGCATCAAAAATGCATTTTGACAACAATTTAACTCATACAGACACCGAGTAAAGATGGAGCTTCTAACTTTTTCACTTCTACACACTTCTACATCAACTAATGGTTTTCTTCTTCTTATTTTCTCATGCTTTCTTTGTTTTAAGACATGTAAAGGCTCATGAATCAGTTTAATAATATAAATATGGATGGAGTCTTACTAAGCACCAGTTAGAGAGTTAGTTTGTATATATATAGTTTTGCTGTATTAGTTTAGAAGAATAAGATTGCATAAAGATATCTCTCACTCTCAACACAAATTGAAGAGAAGATTTCTTATAAATTCATGAATGTAATATTTATTCAAGGCCTCCACTACTTTGATGCAATAATATATGCTTTTGGTGCTTACATTTGGAGTGTAGTGATTCTTGCTTAAGTGTGTTATATTTTGTGAATGTATGTTCATGGAATGTAATTGAGCCAAATAGTTTTATTGTGTTATTTTGTTTGTGTGATCTTTTAATTCTATTATTTTCTATGGATCTACAAATTCTATTGACATACTTAGTTTGAGAAGAGATCATCATATTGTTCCTGTATATCTCTTTGTCTCACATGACTGCACTTTTTATGGCCTTGTGATTTGATGAAAAGTGAAACATCTTACAGTTATTGAATTCTCATTGACAATTACATTAGTGGAATGAAGGAAGTGTTGCTTCTATTTTCATTGGTTACCTACTGATCTTTTCAAAAGCTTAACTTATAGATTCATTGTTTTTGTAGTTTTTTTTCTATTAGGATTTTACTTTTCATGTTATTTTCTTAAATTTATTGTTAACTTGGTTAAATTAGGAATTCATATAGTTGCATTGTTAGATTGCATTCATCATAAAATAGAAAATAAAAAAAAATATTTATTTGTGTGTTTCATTCTTTTGAGATAGCAAGTAGACTCTACATCTTATCCAAATTATTTAGAACCAACAAAGGCCTCATGAAAATTCATATTTATCTTCAACTAAGTAGATTTGAGTAGGTCACAAGATTGCCTAGAACCTTGGAGTTGATCCTTGATTAAATTTTCAATAGAGGAGTTCAAATGTATTCCTATCATTAAGCATAGTGCAACATGACAACTCAACACCAACTTACTAATCATATGTTTGGTGTCCATAAAACTACACCATGCTAGCCCCATCTTGGAATAGCTCCTCACCTAGTTCATTACACTATGATCCTTATGGAAGGATTATAAGCATATCCCACCTCCCATTATACTTCTATACCATAGGGAACCCTTGTCCTAGTACTAGACTATCTCACTGGACTTAGCCACATGTACCTTAGGTGCTTAGGACTTTATTTCCCATTACCACCCCATAGGTTATTTCATTATACTAAGTATGTACATTCCTATTCAGTAGCCCAAGTGGGAAAAACCCTTCTATCTGTGACTCGTCAACTAGCATATGGGTGATTCATCATAACCCTCTGATCAGGTCATGTGTCTTGCAACTCACATGGAATCCTTACAAAGAATTTGTTAGAATCTGATAAGATTAATAACCTAGAAAACTAGTGCAAAGAATAAATATCTAAACTATGAATGCAAATGATACAAAATCAAAATAGCATCATAGAGTTAGTCTCCAAAAGAGTAATGCAAATGTGGAAGAAAAATAGCATTAAGAGGATGCAAAAATAAGAGATACAAATACAAGCCAGGTAGCATGCTTATATAGGCTAGGAAGAGGGAGGAGGTGGCAAAACCAACCAATGAGGAGCAACCATCTATCGGACTAAAGATAGAAAAGTATCTTCCCAAGATAGCTACTGGATGCTCACATGTAGGAAGGTGACACCTCACAACCATTCACCTAATAATACATGCTTTATTAACCTAATCGAGATTATTAAGTGTAGGAAAAACCTAGCAAAATAGGAAAAATAAAAAACTACACTTACAGAATTATCACTAATATATATAATAACATGATGAAAAAGTACAACATGCAAGCTCCACCATGGAGTAGCTTGTCAGCAAAGAAGTTACAATATAATCCCTATCGTAGGACTACAAGAATATCCCACCTCTCACTATAACCATATTCCATGTGTCACCCCTATCTTAGTGCCAAAATATTCTTAATAGAATCAGGCATAGGTACCTCCAGTGCTCAAGACTATATTTCCCACAACAGTGCCACAAGTCATGTCATCATGTGAAGTCCTTGCTTTCCTATCCACCTATGCAAGTGGGAAGAACCTTTTTATTCATCTTTCCTTGACTAGAATACAAGTGTAGTCATAACAACTAGCTAATCAAGTCAAGCATCTCACAGTTGACGTGGAATCCTTCCAAAGAATTGTCACTAGTGTGGCTACTAAAATAAGCCAGCTCAAGAGAGATAAAACTATAGAAAAAAACCAACAATTCCCCCTCCACAATAGAGGAATATATTTTCAGGACAAAATAGTTCCTACAAGTCTGATCCCCATGGTACCTATCCCAAAAATTACAACCATTAGTTAGGTAACTAGTAACGGGAATAATATGCCAAATAACATGGGAGTTTCTCTAAGTTCACCAAATAGTCATGGGAATATAGGACCTCTTCATTTTTCCCTCCTAGAAGAATTCTACCCCATAGTAAATTGGTGTTAATTACATAATATAGGATTGCATTCATAAGCCACTCATTCCACCCTAGAGAAACTAATTCAAATTTCCCACTCAAACTTGAAATCATGATCTAAGAAAGCATCCCTAAGTACTTTTACACAACCTTCTAACTATTCATTCATTTATGAAACTATCTTCTATGAGCGAGGTGAGAAAGAAGATGAGGATCCCATTCTATAAGGATTCTTTGATGACTATATCCCTACTTATGAGGCCAATTCCTTTACTCACTTGTGGCCTCCTTACAACACCAAGATCCAATACAATAAGGGCCCCTTTACAATGTTAGTCCCATCTAAGAACACATCCATACCTCTAGATCTTCAAGCCAATATGGACACACCTCCCCATTTGAAACAAGCCAAGTACCATCATAGCTCTATGATGAAGGGTTTGGGATCTACTAGAATGAATTTTGATATCATTTAGATGATGGAGAATACCAATACTACTATGTCCTTAATGGATGTCCTGTTGAGTATCTCCAAGTGAGACAAGCTCTTACTAACTATGGTTGAGTGAAGGTTTGTATGCTCAACTTGAGGTGGGCCTTTATTAATCCATAGAGACCTTAGCCCTAGGTTTTGTTCCAAGAGGGAACCTCTATGATGAGGATCTAGTCATTGCACAAAGAATACACAACCTCATCATTCATTTGAAATCTAATATCAACCTTCATGGTGAATGTTCTTCCTTATCTAGTCTCCTATCTTTTTCATGATGTAGGAATCACTATGAGGAGCATTCTGGGTCGGAATGTGAATCCTATGTAAATTTTGATGTTATTTTCCTTTTGGGCTTTCCCCAAAATGAATAGAGAGAATAAATCCTTACCCTATAAATCCCTCCACTGATCACATATAAAGGGATAACCATTTAGGGACCCATCTTGGTGTCACCTTCAAAGGTAACTCTCACGCCTATTTATTTCATATTAAAGGACAAATTGGAATCTCCTCCACCACAAGTATTACTCTCTACCCCACCTTTTGAGTGTTCTCCTATAGAAGTTGGTGTCTAGAATTTAAATTTTGATGAATCTTAGGCCAAAATTGGATTAGGTGTGGGGGTAGAATTGATTAACCCATAAGGGGGATCTTTCCTTCCTTCCTACTAGCAACAATTCAAATGAATAAACAACATACCTAAGTATGAAGGTTTGGTTTTGGTTCTTCTTTTTGCCTTCTGAAATAGAGTCACCTTCCTTTAGGAATTCAAATATATAGAACTCATTGTTAGATAGGTACACATCTAATACACATGACTTGACAAGGAATTAATGGGTTAACATAATCATGTTTGGGACTTGATCAAAAGACTTTGATTCCTTTTGTTTTGAAGTCTTTATGTAGAATAAAAATTTTCCTTGATGACCTTGTGGTATTTGTAAGTACTCTAGAGATCATTGTTGAATCTTTCCTACAATACTTTTTTTTTGGAAATAGTAGCAACCCCATCTATCCCTAAAAATGTCAAGCATTTTCAAGTCTTTGAGGATGATCATCATATCTTGTCCTTTTTTTCCAATAGTGGTGTATTCAAAGATAAGATATGTGAAGAAGAAATAAACAATACCACATGATAGGAAAGTGATCTAGGAGGATCCTTGATCTTCCCACCAACACTATCCCAAAAGGGATGATAGCACTTGAGTGCATTTGACTTAGACCCTTGGATCAAATATAGGAACCCTCCCTCCTCTAAGGGAGGGAAGTATGAAAAGGTCAACCTTAAAATAGACACTGAGGAGAAAAATGTGTTTATCAAAACCTCATCTATAAATTGAGAGAGGGGTGAATCAGTATTCTATAAACTTTTGTCATGATATTATTAATTAATTTGTACCATGTATATGAAATTAAAAAATTAATGTTGAAAAAAAATAATAACCATGCATAAAGAGAACTCATAACACCATTTTTTTCACTAGGGAAACCTTGGCCAAGGGAAAACCCGGCTGGCGATGATAACCCACTAGATAATATATTGATATATATGTTCCTTATTAGAGGATGGACCCTATTAGTAGTCAATGAGAAAATTCATTATAGAGAGTCCATGTTAGGATACTTTGAATCCCTATTAGGAGATTCCAACCCTATTAGAACTTTTAGTATAGTAAGTGCAAGATGAGCCCACTACCCAAACATGCACTTCCAATTACAAGAAGAGATCACTACCCAAACTAGTAATTAAACTTCAGGTATATAGGTGTTATCCTTTGCAAGATTTCCTTTGCATAAATACCATACCTTTTCAAAAATTGATGGTAGGTCAGCTAATTCTATAATATATTTTTTCAACTTAAAGTAAACATCTAAGATGTCAGCCCTAATTGGTCAAGTAATTATTTTGTAAACAAAATAATTCCTTTACCTTTAATTTTGTTGTTTTGTTTCACTAGTAAAACATGAATATCTCTTTTTTGCATATTCAATACTAATATTTTAGGTTATACACATCATCATCAACATCTATAATATCTCTATCTAACTTCACTAGTCATAATATGATGTTAGTAATAAGTTACATTCAAAACAATACACTATTGTAAACCAATTTCATATTTAGACAATTTTCTAGGTACCAAAAGTTAAGTATCTTTATTTCTAAGGTTTTCTACAAGAATTTACATCATGTGTTGCCATAAATGAAAAAAATACATATCTTCATTATCCAATTTTCAAAAACTCCCCCTTTGGTATTGATGGCAAGAATATGGGGAAAAATGGCTAAGTATCAAAAATCGTCAAAGCATTATAGTATCAATACATTAATCATCTTTTAGAACTTATCCATCTTAAATATGCTCCCCCGTTTGATATGATTTCATACCTTACCTTAAAATTTTCTTATGCATCTTCTCCCCCTTTGACATCAATGACAAAGGTTAGAATGTCAAAAATTGTTCATCTGCTATCAAAAACTCTATTCATCAACCTTAAACTGATAATATCTTCATGCAATCATTAAAAATTTCCTTGAGACTATTCAAACCTTTAATCCATGTGTCCTTGGCTATTTCAATAGAAGTGAGAATTGCACATAGGGCATATGATGCAATCTCAACTTCATTGAGATCAGAGAATGAAGAGTTTGAATAGGTTTTCTTGGCATTGACACACTCCTCCAACTGTCTCTCAATAATAAATATCTTTAGATCAATGGACTCTCTAAATTCAAATAATCTCTTCAAAATATGTTCTTTCACAAGTTTTAGTTTCCTAATATCATTGCAAACACTAGCCACTTGTCCTTCAAAGTTATCAAATTTTTTGGAAGGTTGTTGAATGTAGCTTGATAGATCTTCTAGCTCACTCAACTTTCCTTCAATTTTTCTATCAAAATCCTTGGTCAACTTATGAGATAAAGTAAACTAAATTTACAATACCTTTCCATCTTATTGACATGGTAGTTCCTTGATGCAAGTATCAGGACTTAGCAAATCATTCTTGATATTCTGACAAATGGTACAAAATAGATTAGCATCATGTGAAATATGGGCCTTTGACTCTACAACATTCTACAAATTTCTAAATTTTGTATCAAAATATTTTAACACTACTTGTGCCCTCTATTTAGGATTTGTCTCTATATTCTTGACTACCAAAGTACTATGTAATCTATCAATTACCTCCATTAAGGTTCTTTGTAAGATTTTTATTTTTCTATTCTTCTCTATCAGTTTTGTTAGAGATGAGATCAAGTTAGTTTGATCATCATCATCACTTGGTAGGCTAGAAAGCAAATGTGGATTAGATGAACTAGACGGTTTAGTTTCATCTTCCCTTTTCTTTTTCTTTACTACCTCCATTGTTCTTCTCTCTTCTTCTTCTTCTTCTTATTTTCTTTCCTTCTTTTTATTTTCTTCCTCCTCTATTCAATTCTTCTTTTCTTCCTCTACTCTCTTTTTCCATTTCTTCTTCAAGCAATTTCTTGCTTGGCTTCTTTGATCTTTTTCTTTTCTACCTCTAGTAGCCTCTTTTCTTCTTCAATCTGTTTCAATTGATCTTGAATGTCTTCAGCTTGAGATTCAGGCTAATGAAAACTTTCAAAAGGGTTTGTGTCATCAATATTGATATTAATAGTGGTTTGGTCAATCTAAATAGTTTCACCACTTACAAACACTTCTAAAGATTTAGGTGTTGGTGTAGGTGCTGCTTTTGACTCTGTCATCATCTAACTAATAGTTTTAGCTATTTCATTCCTAATTATATCCTTCTCACCCACCATAAATAGAAATGGTCTCACTTAGTTCCTTAAGTAGGGTGCCAGCCCATTCAACAATTTCATAACTTCTTACTTGTCATCTATTTTGCATATAGTCCTTAACATAGACTTTTAAAGTTCCATATCCTCTTCCCGAGCTAATGCTTTCTTCTCTATAAGTCTGTCATAGACTTTCTAATTTACTATACCTTCAATATCCTTAAATTTTAGATTGTTAGCAATCAGATATCTCACAATAGAGATATTAATCTAATATTTCTCAATATCATTATATAAATCATAAAATTTGTTCATCTAAATAGAGTTCCCTTCATTTTCACTGGCTTAGTTTATCTTCTCAATCTTTGTCTTCTAAGGTTTTCTTGCTTTTCCTATTGTTTGTTTAGAAATGGTAACTTTTTCTTCCTATTTTACTTCTTATTCTTCTTCTTCTTTATTAGATTCTACAATTGTCAGCAATAACTTCTATCTTTTTCCTAGTCCAATAGCCTATTTATTGACTCTTTTAGTTTTGGTAGTCAAAACTTCTACTAATCTTTTAGATTTTCTCTTCAGCTCACATGGTTGTTCAACCAATACTGCAACATATTGAATGCCCTATCTTGAAGAATTTTCTATGGTAGACACACTAGATGGTTTCCCAATTGCTAATGGTTGCAAATACATTATTCCTTATTTTATTGTTTTTCTAACTACTTGTGACTCACTTTCTATCATATCGGCCTTAGTTAGAGCTTTCTTTATTATTGTCTCAATCTTTTTGTGAGATGCTTTATCTAAGGATGCTTGATGAGCTGATTGAGTAATCTCTTCATATGTCCTAAATCTATACTCAGCTTGGTCCTTCTCTAAGTTCAACAATAAATCAATATATCCAATTGGTACATCATCACTTAACTCATAACCTAAGGGATCAAGGAATGTTTCTTGAGGTTCTACTACTTCAATATGAGTTAAATTTGTATCATAACATATATATCATTTTCGAATCTTTCTACAATTGCAATGTAATCCTAAATCTTTGTTTCATCCCATTCTTAAATATTTTCATGATAAAATATTTTCTAACCAAGATTTTATCTTAAGGATGTCTTCTATATACATTTGTAATCTTCTCCATGGTACATATCTCACTACTCATGATCTTAGTGACTAATAAGTACAAAAATCTCTTAAATACATGAAAGAATATATGATTGATCAAAGACTAAAATCTAAACACACCATTCCTAGTCCTCTTGATTTTCTCTAAGTTTTCAAGAAGTTGTATTCTTAGAATTTCACTTATGTTAACGTGTTCTTTCTCAAAAAAAATCTTATAAGCTGCATAGATGAATCCTACTAAGAATTCATCAATCTTAGAACTTTCACAAATAGAATAGGAAATGATTCTACTCAAGAATCTTACATCATCTTGTTTAATGGTGGTGATCACCATGGCCTTCCCATTATAATCTGCCTTAGTGTAGCTTTCAACCTTCTTCTTAACATGTTTATAACCTTTAGGTACACTACCTTGTTTGCTAAGACCAATTACCTCATGAATAAGGTCGGTTGAAATGTTAATTATATTTTCTTCCATCCACAATTTTCCATCATGAATTCTACTTGGTATGATCTAACGAAATTCTTTGTTGTCCAATTCTCAGTAGAAGTGGTATTTCAATAGGTCTAGTTCTTTCAAATGTTCATATCTAGGCTTTATTGACATGTCATGGTTAAATAAAATTTCCATATCTTTGTTCATAGACTCACTCCTAGTAGTTTCAAACTTGCTATTAAGATAACTTCCTACATCTTAAAATTATACTACATTGTTCACAGTAATAGATAATGTTGAATTAGGGTTCCCTTCTATGGGTTTTATAGAAGCATCCTTCAATTTTAGTCTCTTCTCATTCTCAACATTATGAACTACTAACATATTCATTATTTTTATCAAATCTAAACTTTATCAAATTAATTCTACAAAGAAATGACAAAATACTTCTTTCTAAAAATTGGGTTTTGTTTGAAATCACCTTGTCAAGTCACTTATGAGTGCTTTATCCTTCTGATGTAATTGTAATGAAGTGTAATCAATTTCATACTCAATTTTATTCATTCAATTCAAACTTGCATTAATTGTGTACTTTGTAGACAGGAAAAAGTTGTCAATCACATTTTGAAATCAAATATCTACTCAAAATCTTTGTTCAATCTTCAAATTCTATCTGAGGTTTATCATAGCTTCCTTGCATCATGACAATGCTCCATGAAATTCTCTTTAAAAAAATAATTTTCATCTTTTGCAATAGAATTAACTTTCTTTGTTATAATAGTAACTCTTAATTCCATCATAACAAGTTTCCATAAGCTCTAAATTACAAGCAAGATTAGCTACTATCCAAACTTATCTTAATACACCTTTTCCCAACTTCACTAACCATAACTCAATCTCTAAATGAAGTTTCAAATTCTAGTTTTGTTTACAATTTTAATTCAACTTACTTGAATCAAACTCAATTACTAGCTTCAATCTTGCTGTCTTAGAATCTTCTAACTTATCTTATGAGATGTCTAATGCTTTTATGAATTCCTCATTGAGTTCTTCTCAAAGTTCACTAACTAAATTTCTTTGTTCCTCATTGTCTTTCTTAGTTCCAAAGTTATTCTCATGATTCCTTTTATCATTTCTAAAATTTCTTCCTTCGTGCCCTCTATTTCTAAAGTTTCTTTCATTTTTCCTTCTACTTCAAATTTTTTATCCATTCTACAATACTTTGTTGTATGTGTAAAGTTGTTGCATAGCTAACATACTGGAGTTCTTCTATTATTCTATTGGCCAGTAGGTGTGTGATGATTCTGGGCTATGTGTCCAAAGTTATTACACTTATAACACATGATCTGCCTTCTTTCTTCATAAGGTCTTCCTTCTCTTGATGTCCTCTCATTAGATCTTCTTCTATATATAGGATTAGTATTTCCATACATTCTACTATTCCTTCTATCATTATCATATTTAGGTTTTCTACAATCAATTGCTATATGACCCATAGAATGATAATTATGAAAATAAAAATCTATAACATGATTAAATGACTTATTTGTACAATCTCTTTTCTTATGACCTATTTCATTACATGAAAAATACTTACCTCTAAATTTATACCTGGTTTCTTTAGGAGATTCAACTTGCTTTGGTTTATCCAATATCTCAACTTCCTTGTCTTGTCCAACTTCTTTAGTTTTATCAAAATATTGACCAGATTCAATCTTATCATCAGATTTATCTTTTCCTTTCGGATATGATCTATTTTTTGGTTTCTTTGTAGACATGTTAAATAGATAACTAAGACTAGTCTTATCATAGGTAGGTCTTTGTATTGATATAGAATCATCAAGCTTTTCTCTGCTAGAATAAAGTTTTTCAAGTTGTTTGCATTGAGTTAATTCACCTTTCACAATAGTATTGTACTTATGAAGTTCTCTGTGATCTTCTTTCAATGTTTCAAATTCAAATGTCTTCTTTTCTAGACTCACTCTAAGATCCATATTTTTAGTCTTCAAATTAGATTTAATTTTTCTAGGATCACTCTTCAAGGTCAACTTTAGATTGGTAATCTTCAATTCATGCTTCAATATCTTGTACTATATATCCAGTTTTGAATAATCATCATCATTGGTTTCAAATTCAATAGATTCGGGCTTGGATTTGAGATGTTCAATCTTGTCCTTCAATTGTCCAATATATACTTTGGATTCTTCATATCTATCCTTTAGCTTATCTATTTCTTTAGTAAGGAGGTCAATTTTCTCAAGTGCCTCTTTAAGGTTCTTCATCAACTGTTCCATATCCATAGGGATATTACTCAAGTTATTAAGCCTCTTATGAGTAACTGTGCTCTGATACCAATTGTTAGAGATGGGGAATACTAAGAGAGGAGGGGTGAATCAGTATTCTAAAAAAAAATTCACCATTATTAATTACATTGTACCATGCATAAGAAATTAAACAAGTAATGTTGAACATAAATAATAGCCATGCATATAGAGAACTCATAACACCATATTTTGTCAACTAGGTAAACCCCAAGGAAAAATCTTGATGGGGATGATACTGACTAGATAATATAGTGATATATATGTTCTTTGTTAGAGGATGGACCCTATTAGGAGTCAATGAGAAAATTTAGTATAGAGTCCCTGTTAGGAGTTGTAGTATTGTAGATGCAAGATGAGCCCACTACCCAAACATGTAATTCTAATTACAAGAAGAGCGCACTACCCAAACAAGTAATTATTCTTTAGGTATATAGGTTTTGTAACTTCTTTCTTGACTGATCTCTAACCTTAGCTTGATCTTGGATCACAAAATTAGGTTCTCAAAAAGTTTGCATATATCACTTCACAAGAAGTTCACATATCACTTATCACAATATAATTACACTCTCAAATTCTCAATACACACATGAATTCACAAGATGTCATTTGCATAAATATCATGCCTTTTCAAAAATTGTTGCTAGGTTGGCTTAGACCATAATATACATTTCCAGCTTAGAGTAAATGTCTAGGATGTCAACCCTAATTCATCAAGTAATTATTTTTTAAACAAAATAATTCCTTTACCTTTAATTTCATTATTTTGTTTCATTATTAAAACATGAATATCTCCTTCACATATAGTCCATACTAATCTTTGAGGTTATACACATCATCATCAAAATGTATAATATCTTTATCTAACTTTGCTAGTCATAATATGATGTCAGCAACAAGTTACATACAAAAAAATACACTAATTTAAATGAATTTCATACATAGATGTAAGAAATGACAAGATAGAGCAAGGAACAAGAAACAATCCAAGTAAGTTAAGTGTGAAACAATGTTACCATGAGATAAGCAAAATCCAAGAGTATACACCAAGAGTTCAACAATGGAGACAAGGATTTATAAGGGGAAAGCAAAGAAAACCCCTTGTGAGTATTATGAATGAAGGCAAATGCCTAGAGAAGAGAGAGAGAGTGTTGGAGCAAAATAGGTCAATACAATAACATCAAAATGATGTGTGTAAAGAAGAAAGAAAGAGGAGCATCTCTTTTAAAGAGATGAGAAAGGAATTGCATGTGTTCGCATGTGTAACTCCCATTTCTATGAATGCCACATTCATAATAGGTGTGTGTAAAGTGTCACTATCCTCTTAAGGAGGATAAACTAAATTCCTTAATAAAGGAATTATAAAAATGAGTTGTCCTCACATGTGGAATAAAGGACAAATAATGACATGTCCTCCACATGTGTAAAATAGGACAAACTATATTTAGGGATCCTTGAAATATCCCAATTAAATACATCCAAGGGAAGATTAATGTTTCTAACACCCCCCCTTAATCTTTACTTGGGGAGTTTACATCAAAGGGTTGTAAACCCAAATTTTTACAATGAAATTGAAATCTCTCTTTAAAAAGTGGTTTTGTTAAAATATCAGGCACTTGATGTTCACCTTTACAATAAAGAAGAGTAACTTGCTTGTCTTCAACTTGTTCTCAAATGAAGTGATGTTGAAGTGAAATATGTTTGGTCCTTGCATGAAAAATTGGATTCTTTTCCAAGGCAATAGCACTTTGATTGTCACAATGTAGAGGGGTAGGTGCTTGTTGAGGTAGACCCAAATCTTCAAGAAGTCTTCTAATCCATAAAGCTTCCTTAGCTACATTGGTACAACCTTTTTATTCAGCTTCAGTTGAGCAAAGGGAAATAGAGTGTTCTTTTTTACTTTTGCAAGAAATTCCACCTGAACCAACAAAGAAACAATAGCCACAAGTGGATTTCCCATCATTGGGATCTCCACCTAGATTGAAATTAGTATAGCCATGTAAAATAAATTCAGAATTGGCATCATAGAATAATCCCATATTAATAATTCCTTTAATGTACCTTAAGATTCTTTTAGCAACTTTAAAATGAGTTTGTTGAGGTTTAGACATAAATATAGAAACTAAACCAACACTATAAGCAATATTAGGTCTAGTAAGAATTAATTAATTTAAACGTCCTACCAATTGCCTATACAAAGTTTCATCAACAAAAGGAGTATTCATATCAGCCATTAATTTAGTTCCTAATTCACATGGAATTGAAACATGGTTAGAATCATTCATCTTAAATTTTTCTAAAAGGTCATGAGCATACTTGCTTTGAGAAAGAAAGATACCCTTAGGAGTTTGCCAAATTTGCATACCTAAGAAGTAATGTAAAATACCTAAATCAGTCATCTAAAATTTATGTTTAAGTTGAAACTTAATATCAAAAATCAAAGCATCTGAACTAGAAGTGAGAATTAGATCATCTACATAAACAATAACAATGATAATATCATCTTCAGTATGTTTAATATACAAATTAGGATCATTCTTACTTCTAGAAAAGCCTTGAGAAATAAAGAAAGAATTAATTTTAGAGTACCATTCTCTAGGTGATTGTTTAAGACATAAATAGATTTTTTTAATTTGCAAACCAGATTTTCACTACCTTTCTTAACAAATCCAAGAGGTTGAGCCATATAGATTTATTCATGTAAATCACCATTTAAGAAGGCACGTTTAACATCCATTTGATGAATAGGCCAATTCATTTTAGATGCTAAAGCAAGAACTAATTTAATAGTAGGCATTTTAGCAATAGGAGCAAAGGTTTCATTATAGTCTAATCCTTCAATTTGAGAAAAACCTCTAGCAACTAATCTAGCCTTAAATTTACTAATTTTATTATTAGCATCCAATTTTGTTTTGTATAACCATTTACATGAAACTGTATTCTTGCCATGAGGTAACTTGACTAAGTCCCAAGTTTGATTAGCAATTAAAGAGTCATATTCCTCTTGCATGGCCTTTTGCCAATGAGGTTGAGAGTTAGCTTGATCAAAAGACTTAGGATCATTAGAATTCATAATAGTAGTCATCAAAGCATAATTACAATAATTAATCCTTCTATGTTTAATTCCACCAAATCTAGAATTGTATTCATCACTTTCATTGATTAAGTTTTGAGCCCATTTAGGTTTACGTTTAGTTGTGACAGAATCATCACTAGAGGAAGAATCATTATCAATAAAAGCATCATTAGTAGCTACTTGAATATCATTATTAGTAGAAGCAGAAATAATAGGTGGTGCTTGAGTTGTAGGGTTAAGAGGAGGAGTAGGGTTAAAAGAAGGAGGTTGGTCCTCCACCAGCACAATTTTAGTGCCACTGAATTCTACATTATGTATAGTAGAACAATCATGGACACCATTTTCTGCAATACAAACATCTCTAGCAACTTGAACTTTGTTAGTAGTGGAATCATAAACATGATAACCCTTAGTGTTTTCATCATAACCAACAAAAATATAAGGAGAAGACTTAGCATCTAATTTATGCCTTTTTTGTTTAGGAGTATGAACATAAGCAACAGATCCAAAAATTCACAAATGATGTAAATCAGGTTTCCTACCAGACCAAGCCTCTTCTGGAGTAATATCCTTGAGAGCTTTGGTAGGAGTCCTATTAAGAATATAAGTTGCACAAAACATGGCTTCAACCCAAAATTTATAATGTAGATTCTTAAAATGCAACATGCATCTAGCCATTTCAACAATGGTCCAATGCTTTCTTTTCGCCACACCATTTTGGTGTGGTGTATAAGGAATAGTAAGCTCGTATTTAATTCCACATGATTTCAAATAAGAATGAAAAGAATTATTCACATATTCCTTTCCATTATCAATTCTGAGAATTTTAAGTTTAAATCTAGATTGCCTTTCAACATATAATTGAAATTCAATGAATATACCAAGAACTTGATCCTTGCTATGCAAAAAATAGATCCAAGTTCATCTAGAAAAATCATCAACAAAGGTAAGTGCATACTAAGAACCTTGGATGGAGTTATTCTCCATGGGGCCCAAAAGGTCACTATGGACAAGATGCAACTTATGAGTTGCCCGCCATGATTTTCCACTTGGAAAGGGCTCCCTATGCATCTTACCACTCATACAACCAGTACAAGCAATCTTAGAAGGAATAATGTGAGGCAAGCCATCAACCATATTGCTTTTTTGCATTAAAGTAATATAATCCAAATTTAAATGGCCAAGTCTTTCATGCCATACATTGAAATCAATGGAAGTATGTAAAGAATATCGTGAACTAGCAAATTCATGGAATTTAAATAAGTTGTCATTATCCATTTTAGCATGAGCAATCACTTGTTTAGTTTGAGGATCTATGACATAAAATGTATCTTTATAGAATTCAACTTTATAGTCTTGACATAACTTTGAAACAGAAAGAAAATTAGTTTTCAGATCAGGTACATACAATACATCATGCAATTTACCATAGGAATAATTACATCACCTAAACCTTCAACTTTACAAGTTTTATTATTAGCTAACTAAATAGGAATGTTAGCAATATCAGGTTGCAGAGAATCAAAAATTTCTTTATGAGAAGTTACATGTTGTAATGCACCACTATCAACAATCCACTCTAAAGGTCTATAGACATTAAAGCTACAAGTAAAAGCATGACAAGAAGTGGAACCATTAGAGTTACCTTTTTTATGATTTGATTTTTTATTATGGTTACTATTATTCATAGGTTTTTTATCATTTTTCTTTTTAAATAGTTATTGACAACATGTCCATCTTTACCACAATAAGAATAATGAGGTTCGAAATTTGAATGATTCCTTTGATTATTACTATTACGATTGTTATTATGATGATTTTTATGGTTATTGTTATTATTGTTATATTTGGCATGAGATTTATTATTGAAATTATTAGAATTATTAGTATAGTGTTTGCTATTATGATTGTTATTATTATTATTATTTGAACGAAAACTATTATTATTTGAATTCTGAGACATAAATGCATGTTAAGTTGATTTAAGGGTACCAAACTGAATTATCTTAGCTTCTTCCTATCTTAACAAATTTTTAAAAAAAACACAAGTTAACTGAGTAGTTAATGTAGGAGTAGCAAGCTGAGCATGAACATTAGTTATAAACTATTGAAACTGTCTAGGAAGACACTTTTTAAGAATAATATGAATTAAACGAATGTCATCTAACTGAACACCTAAAGCAATAATTTTTCTTTTAATAGAATCAAATTTTAACAAAAATTCATCCATAGTCTTAAAATTTATATACCTGAGATCTTCAAGTTGATCCTACAATTGTATTTTGTGATATTCATCTCCACTATCATACTTGGTTTGCAAAATTAACTAGGCATCATGAGCTTTAGAACAGTGTGCAATTAACACATATAAATCTGGAATAATGGAAATACCAATTACTAAAGATTCTTCATTTTTAAGTTTCAAGTATCTTTTTCATCTTGGGTAGCCGTTGAACCAGGTTCAATAGAAGGATCAGTGGCTATCTCAAAGAGTTGTTTAAAACGAAATATGAATGAAATATGAGTTTTCCAGGAATGATAATTAGAATGATTAAGTTTTATTTCTGGAATTAAGGTTGACATCTTTATGAAAAAAAATGTCCCCCCTAATAGAAATATGACTTATACGTGAACTTGAATTAAAGAAAGTTGCTAATAAAACTATGAATAAGCTTCAGGAAAAATAATAAAACCCTGCAAAAAAATGTTAGAACAATGATTAATCAAAATGAAACAAAAAAGAATAATGCAGAGATGTTTTATAATGATTAAATAATTATAACGTTAAGAAAAAAATGATATAGGAATCTAAATAGCTATAATTAGTATGCATAATGATACAGAATGATTGAAGAAAGAAGAAAAAAAACTGATAGGAATTTTATAAGAGGTCCAACTTTAAGTTATAAAGTGAAAAAGACACAAAAAAAACTTTAAAATTTAGTATAAAATAATACATTTCAAAAACAATGATTGAACTTAATGAAATTGTATGCAAAAAAAATGTTGAGAACAAGTGAATGAAGTCGAATTAAAAAAAATAAGGAAGCAAAAAAAATGAACCCGCTAATTCAAGAGGAAAGGGCCCACCACGCTTCTACTATGAAAAAAAAACTTAAAGAAAATGTAAGAGATATTAACTGTCAAAAAAATGAGTGTGAAAGGCAAAAAAAATATGAAGACTCATCGAATAAGGGTCAGGCCAAAAGATAATAATGGAACTGCCAACACAAAATGACAAAGCTGCTAAATAACTAGAACCACTTTAATGTACCAACGACATGTAGAGGTCCAGGGCGACAAAAGAACAAATGTGATTGAACAAAAATAAATAGATAATGACTCATGCAAAAAAAAAAAAAAATTAAAGCTAGCAGACGAAGCTTCTCACAATGCCTCATGCACGGAGAAAGAAGAGAATAGCATAATTAAAGCAAGAGAAAATAGGAAACTTCTCAAAAAATTACAAAACCACCAAAATGATAACAAGGAAAGAATAGTCTCCAGATGCTGAGAAAGGAATTTCTACAGAGTCTTGAAATGCTAATAAATGCTAAGAATAAGTATGCAATGATAGTCTTCAGATGCTGAGAAAGGTTGGATGACAACACACTACATGTTTCTCTTTTAAAAAAATGTTTGAAAACACAAAAACATTTGCAAAAAAAAAAACCCTCCTTTATAACATCCTAGGTCACATTATTTGCTAGAGCTCACGTTTTGGATAGCCCAAAACATTTTTCTTTTTAAAAAAATGACTGTAGAAAAAAAAAATGTCTCTGCAAGAATGAAAAATGATTGCCTCCGTTGGAAGTTTGCCTCCAATTTTGCGTATGAGATCACACAGTAGTTGCATGCAGTAAACTTAGAGAAATAAGCCACTTAGGGATCCATAATGAAAATGGTGATAAGGGAAATCAAATATATGGAGATAAGCGAGGCTAGCCGAGCGATGAAACTACCTAGATTGCAGAACTCACTTGAACGTGCCTCTCCAACTCCTATAGAAATTAAAAAGAAATGCAACAAAATGCAATCAAAAGAATGCAAACAAAGGGAGATAAAGATAAATTAAAACCAAATTGGAAACAAGAGACAAAAGAGGCAATAACAAGGAAAGATGCTAAAAAGAACTCAAAAGCAAATCAATAAGGCAAGAAAATATAGAGATGCTAAATATTAAATATGTTTTAATTGTATGTAGAAATTCTCATGGATTAAAATATATTTTAAATTTCAAAGGAGATATAGATTAGAATATACTTAGAGTTTTTAAAAAATTAGGAAATATATTAAATTTTTTTTTTAAAAACTAATCTATTGAAAGTCCTAAGTTTTTTAAAATCACACTTAAATAATGATTTCCTTCAATAATATAAAGGAGAAATAATAAGAGTAATAAATATATATCTATATATATAAATAAATTTTTTTTAAAAATTGCACAATTTATAATAAATGAGTGTTATGAATTAATGCTTCTTGTTTTGGTAGCATGCCTTCCAAAAAAAGAGAAAAAAAATTGAAATTTTTGAACGAAAAACCCTTTGGCAGCAAGCCTTCCAAAGAGGGTTAGTAAACAATGATAAAAAATGATAAAATAAAACCTGCACACAAAAAATGTTAGAATGAGCAAACAACCACAACACAAACTTCTTCTCTCAATAACGTCTCCAAATAAGGTGTGCTCCAATGAATGGAAACCTTCAACACAAAACTTAAAAATGAGGATTAGTAACCAAGCTCTGATACCATGTAAGAAATGACAAGATAGAGCAAGGAACGAGAAACAATCCAAGTAAGTTAAGTGTGAAACAATGTTACCATGAGATAAGCAAAATCCAAGAGCATGCACCAAGATTTCAACAATGGAGACAAGGATTTATAAGGGGAAAGCAAAGAAAACCCCTTGTGAGTATTATGAATGAAGGAAAATGCCTAGAGAAGAGAGAGAGAGTTTTGGAGAAAAATAGGTCAATACAATAACATCAAAATGATGTGTCTAAAGAAGAAATAAAGAGGAGCATCTCTTTTAAAGATATGAGAAAGGAGTTGCATGTGTTCACATGTGTAACTCCCATTTCTATGAATGCCACATTCATAATAGGTGTGTGCAAAGTGTCACTATCCTCTTAAGGAGGATAAACTAAATTCCTTAATAAAGGAATTATAAAAATGAGTTGTCCTCATATGTGGAATAAAGGACAAATAATGACATGTCCTCCACATGTGTACAATAGGACAAACTATATTTAGCAATCCTTGAAATATCCCAATTAAATACATCCAAGGGAAGATTAATGTTTCTAACAATAAATAAAGTTATGGGTACCAAAAGCTAAGTATCTTTATTTTTAAGGTTTTTTAGAAGCATGTACATTTTGTGTTGCCATAAATGACAACATTTACGTATCTTCATTAGCCAATTGTTAGCAATTGATGTTATCACATGTAGATACAAAGATCCATGATGACATGCATTATACCCCTAAACCAAGTGCCAAGACATTTAGACAAAGGTGAAGACCTATTAACCCACTGATTAAACCATTGATTTATCAAGAAAATCAAAATCTATTGTCAAAAAGACTAATGTTCCTCATCTAACATACCACATGGGTAGCTAAGTTAGTTCTAGTCTAGAAATAAAGTGGAGAGATTAAATTATGTGTTAACTTTTGAAACCTAAATAGAGCATCAATGAAATACAACCATCCCTTGCCTTTGTTGGATTAATTCCTACAAATTGTTAATGGTGCTCAAATGATGTTCTTCCTAGATGGATACTATGATTATAACTAGAGAATAGTTAATCACAAAGACCATCTTGGGATGATTTTTACCACCAAATGGGGAAAAATTTTCTACAAATGGATGCCCTTTGGGTTAAAGGTGATGGATATAATCTTTGAGGCATTAATTAAAAAAATTCATAATCATCTAGATGGATTATTTAACAATATTTCCCAAAGTTAGGCATGATGTCCTAGCCCACTTTACCAAGATTTATGAGAGATTTCACCAATTTGGTATCCTGTTAAGCCCCAAAAAATTAATATTTTGTGTCATCAAAGGAAATTTGATAGGACATATCATCTTCAAGAGGGTATTACTATTTACCCCAATAGAGTAGAGGCTCTATTAAATTTGAAAATGCCTAGTAGCAAGAAATAAATGAGATCATTCTTCAAGAAGATAAATTTTGTTTATTGCTTTATCATAAGGCTTATCAAGGTTATTAGACGATCTATAATGGAGGCCCCAATCTTGGGGGGTCTTGATTATTATCTCTTATTCTACATTTGTTCCTTTTCATCCAAACACACTGTCTCTACCATATTAACTCAAAAGGTTGAAGGAGAGGAGAAGCCCATCACTTTTATGAGCTCACCCTTCAAGAATGTTGAAATGTGGTATTCCACCCTTGAAAAATAATAATTCTCCCTTTTCAAGGTAGTGAAGAAATTTTGGCATTACATCCTTCAATCTAAAGTGCACTTAATCAATCTAGACCAAGTGGTGAAATCCATGCTTATGCAGAGTGAGCTCAGTGAAAGATGTGGGAACTAGGTGACCATCCTCCAAGAATATGACTTAGAAATGCAACTAATGAAGCTAGTTTGAAGGAAAGGGCTATCAAAGGCCATGGATTAAAATGACCCCTAGATATAATGTTAAACTTATAGTGTGAGGACTCTAACCCAAGACTTGTGGTATGCTTATTTTTTAAACCTAGTGCTATGAATAAAGTGTCCTAAGGGGCTTCTAGTCCATAAATATCATGCCCTTTGATTGAAGAGTGAACATTTCATGATCAAGAGTGAGACTTTATTTCATCATAACATAATTTTGAATGCACATATCTTAGATGACTTGATCAAGAAAAGGAAAATAAAAATGATCAAAGAGTTCAACAAATAGTTCAGAACTAGACATGGTCCAATTGATGCAATGACCCACCAAATTCTTGAGGTTGAGTACTATTGGCCCTATTTGATCTATGATGTCAACAACCATGTAAGGAAATGTCACACTTTCAAAACCACTTCATCAAAGGAGTGAATTTTTTTGATGCCCCTTCTATTAGTTTTTGAGGCTAGACCCTTCACCCAATGGTCATTTTATTTTATTAGGGTGATAAATCCCAACTCATTCATCATACATGTTAACCGTAATGGACTATTATACCTATGGAACAAATCTATCTCATGTAAGAAAACATGGTGGATGTATTAATCTAGCTCATTATAGAGAACATTATCACTAGATTTGGAATACCTTACACCCAAGTATGTGACAATGGAACAACATTTTCCTCCACCTAGCTCCTAGAGTTGGATTATGAGAGAAGTATTACCTTTAAATACTTAGGTAATTATTATCTACAAGGTAAAAAGTTAGTAGAGTCAACTAATAAGATCCTCTTAGAGGTTACCAAACATTTTCTATAAAGAAACCCTAAAAACCTCATATTCACTTTATGGGAAGATCACATTTGAACTGAGGCGGCCCTAGGAACTTCTTCATTCTACCTAGTCTAAAGCCAAAATCAATTGTTCCCAATGAATTTGTATATTCCACTCATACAATTCATGAGGGAGTTCAACAAGTGGGATGATGTTGTGGAGATTTGCCTCCTCAACCTTGTTTTCTTTAAGGAACAGAGAGATGCAACCCTTGAGTACTTTAGATAATGATAAGTGTTGGTCAAATGATTGTTTTTTAAGAATATATAGTCCACCAATATAACTGAGAGCGGGGGTGAATTAGTTATCCAAATAATATCACAATTATCAACCTTATTAAACTTTAACAATATGAGAAATATAAAAGGAAACCACAACAAGATACTCATGCACAATAACACTAGATATGTTAAATAGGGAAACCCTTCATCAGAGGGAAAACCATGATGGGGATGGTACCGATAAGATGATGCACTAATATAAATATTCCTTGCTATAGGATGGACCCTATTAGGAGTCTATAACAACATTTAGGACATATCAGTCCTTTTTAGGAGACTTTGAATCCCTATTAATAGATTCCAAATCTATTAGGAGTTGTGTCAACCCTATTAGGATTTGTGGAAGATAGATGGATTCACTACCCAAACTACTTAAGGAGCAAGAAAAATGAACCCCCTATCCAAATGATCTTTGTATTATTCCTTGTAGAATAATAGAAATGAATGGTACTTCCTTCCTATGTTCTATCAACTAGACCTTTTCTCCTTCTGATCTTGTAACCAGATCACAAAAATCACATCCAATAATCCCTTGGATCACTTACTCACATTTAGTAAAACTCTTCTCCTTTTTTCACTTTGTACTCAATATAATACTTGACACCCTTTACAAATAAGGAAGACATACTTCCTCTATACCATGTTTTAAAAATAATTCCTTAAATTGGCCTTGAGGCTTTCCCAATTAATTATAATAAGATAATTAATTAATTACAATTACAATAGCATTATTTTCTTACAATCTATATGAAACTTCACATGTGCGATACTAGGGCTTGCACATCTATTGACATTATCATCAAACTTTCCTCTATCAATAGATGACCACACATCTTGTTATTACATCTTAGATGAAAGATATTGTACAAACATTAGAACCTGATTTCCAGGCACTTTATCTCAGTACTTCTTTAAATAAATCAAGTATAACTTTCATACATATTTGACTTACATGTTACGCATTTAACCTTGTCATCAAGACATAGTGCTAAACATGTCCATGATTGTGCATCACTAGAAAATAAAAATCTTGTTCATAGAAATAAGCTCTCTCTCTACTATCTTGGTAGTCTTCATAGACTTACTAGAATGTTGACATCAATGAAAAACACACTCATGAATGCAACATGTCAATACTCTTCAATTCTTAGAATACTCCCCAATGTGGTATCATCAGCATTCATTCTAACAATCTCCCCCTTTGGTATTGATGGCAACATAGATGAAAAATATCTAAGTTCCATGAATAACAAAATAGTACCTTGTTGTTCTTGTTGTTCTGATCTTCTCAAATCCTCTTCATCAATCAAATCTAAAATGTTTTAGAACACTGCTTTGTTATCTTTATTCTTTAGGATTGGTAAAAATTGTTCACACTAAAGAACTCACTACACATCAGAGATATTCCTCCTTCCTCTTTACATGAATCTTTCTAAATCTCCCTAATAACTATATCTCCCCCATTTATGCTTAGGAGATGTTTTCCATGCATATTCTCCCCCATTGACATCAACGAGAAAGGCCTCATTATGTCAATTTACTATTCCAACTCTTCAACCAACTCAATTGTCCAAAGATACTATTCAAGACCAAATACAAAGAGTCCTCAATGACTTATCTCATAAAAAATACTCCCCCATATGGGAAGCATCAACATTCAATCTAGTCTAATAATAGTGCTCTATACCACTAGACTAATGCACTTACTATATCATCTATTCAGAAGTAGGTAGGGGCATAAGCCCAAGCATACCTCTCAAGTACTCAAATGTATCTTTAGGTAAAGGCTTTGTAAATATATTTCTAATATAATCTTTAGTACTCACATACTCTAATATAATCTCTTTTTCTCCTACTTTCTTTCTTAATACATGATAAATAATAGATATATGCTTGGTCTTAGAATGCAATATGGAATTCTTAGACATACTCACTATACTTGTGTTATCACAATAAATGATAAAAAGTTTTATAAACTCAGTTCTAATATCTGTTAGCATTTGTTTCATCCACATCACTTGACTACAATTATTTTCTACTACAACATAGTCTGCCTTAGTTGTACTCTAAGAAATATAATCTTGTTTCTTTCTTAGCCAAGTGATGTAGCAATGGAAAAGGAAGCCTTAAACAACAAGGAATGGTGATGTTTTCAAAATACCTCAACACCCAAGGTGAAGGGTGCAAGTGCCAAATACCTATCACAGGTATGGAAAATGGCTTAAAGGAAGGTTATCACAACCCCACAAGAGAAGGTATTTTTGCAACAATTTTACAACTTCATTTGATATGGGCTTCTTTTGATCATACCTGATGTGATCTTTGGGCTTTGAGATTATGATTAATGGATCCATATTAGATTCTTCCAAGGTCTTTAGCATCTCCTTGTCTCCTATGATAATCATAGTAGGTTCCTTTTTAGATTTGTTATCAGGTAGGGGCTTCATAATGAAGGTATCCCATCTTTAGTGATGGAGTAGGTGTTCTTCCTACAATGGTGTATGACATCAACATCAAATTTATAGGGCCTACCTAGAAGGATGTGTGAGGCATCCATTTCAACCACATCACAAAGGACATTTTCATTAAAATCAGAGATAGAAAACTCTACCCAAGCTTGTTTTGTGACTAGAGTTTGTGGGCCTTTGGTTAATATCGATGAAACATGACAAGGTGAAGGGTCCAAGTGCCAAATACCTATCTCAAGTATGGAAAATGTCTTCAAGGAAGGTTATCACAACCCCACAAGACAAGGTAACCTAATCACAAGGCTTACCAAAGTTCTAAGCACCAAAAAACCAAATGCATTATAGGATTCCCTTAATAAAAAGAGGGATTAAACCTCAAAAAGTGGATACAAAGACCATGAGTGGCCCACAATCACTATTTTGGCATATTTAGGTCTTACTCACAATGAACTAATGATTATTTCCATCAAAGAAAACTTATAACATGAAGTTGCTTTGCAAACCAAGGATTTGTCTTATAGCCCTTCCTAGAATGAAAATGAAACATGAGTTGGAATGTTCTCAAACAAGATGGTAACTTGACCAGAGATTTTGATACCCTTTTGGGTTTTATGAAACATGCCAAAGCACCAAAGGGTGGAAATGAACAAAGTTTTTTGTTGTTGCAACATTAGACTCAATTTGTAGGCCTAATTAGGGCTCCATTTACACTACAAGTACTCTTCCTACAAAGGAAAATCTCAATCCAAGTATGGAGATGTGTGTGAATGTAAAATAATCAAGAATCCAAGGTTTCAACCTTTGGTGAACCCCCAATCAAAATCTAAGGAGGATTGTTCTTAATGTTGTATGGTGTACACATTGAAATGCACACCTAGGGTATGGTGGCGAATCCAACCCTCTACATTTGGTAGCAAAAAAATTGAAAAATCTTAAAGTGCATTGATAATACTTGTATTCCACCAAGGGGAATCAATTTCCCATGGTGGAATGTACCAAAATAACCCAGCCCTAGGTAAATGCCAATTTTAAGGCTAAAGCATAAGATCTGTTGAAAAATGAAGAATATTCAATGCCCCAAATCTTGGAGTCATTGACACATTCCTTCTTGTTTGCACAAATTCACACAATGACTAAAACAATGGTTATTGTAGAGAAAATGTTGATTTCTTTATTGATTGAAATGCCAAAATACAATATATCTTCCTACCATTAGCCTATGAGTCTTTGTAGGGAATTCCCAATGGTTACATGGCTAGTTAAAACTATCCATACATTGGCAGAATAGTTTAGAAGTATTTAACAACCTTTTTGAAAGTTGCTCAAAAGTTGCTAACAACTTTTCAAGCAACTTTTACAAAATTTGCAAAAATGCAAAACTGGTGACCAAACTTGGTCCAAACCTTATGCAAGTGATCCAACATGGATCTAAATATTAAAAACAAGTTAAAACTTATAATCCTATTATTTTTAGGCTTTATTGACAATTTTTTACCTTAGTTACCCAAGGGCTCATAAGTATGTCTAATCTTGGAACTAGGCCTTACAACTGGATCATCATGCCAAATTTAACCAAAGTAGAATGTTTAGGACTCTTAGGTGCCTTATTTGATGAATCTAGAGTAGGTGATCTTGCACCACCAAGAAACTAATCTTCCTCCAAGGAAAAATTCTCCTCACTGGTGCTCTTTATTTCATCCATACTACCTACCCAATTTGCATCACTATATGTACATAGAGTGAAATCACCCAATCTATCATACCAAATTCTGTAGTCAAATGTTCCTTTCAAATATATGAATCTACTCTTTATTTCTACATAATGACACTCCTTAGGATCATCTTGAAATATAGCTATAATCCCAACTATATTTTCTATATCTAGTCTGGTGTGAGTCGAATATTACAAACCTCCAATCATAGATTTGTACTTCTTCTCAATTGGAGGTGTCTCATCCTTGCTAGATAACTTGTGATCAATTTTCATAGGTGTAACTATAGGCTTAAAACTCTCCAATTAAAATATCTTCAACAACTCCTTCAAGTACTTAGCTTATGAGATGAAAATATCATCTCTATTCTACACAATCCACAATCCTAGGAAACCTTCATTTCTCCTATCATGCTCATTTCAAACTCATTCTCCATTTCTTCAGAAAACTTATCACTTGCTTCATCATTTCCTCCAAATATGATGTCATCAATAAGTATTAGTATTATCATAAAACTATTCTCAATTTCTTTCAAATATTTTTAGCAAATCCAAGTATTTCCAAATAGTTTCCCAATCATACATACTAGATTCTAGATGCTTGCTTCAAACCATATAGATCATTTTTTAGTCTACATACCATATGTTTTTCTTCTATGGGAGGAATACCTTTAGGATTCTCAATATAAACCTCTTCTTCAAGTTCCCCATTTAGGAAAGTCGATGTAACATCCATCTAATATACTTCAAACTTCTTATTTGCTTCATAAGCCAAGAAAATTCTTACTACTTCCATTCTAGATACAGGGGCATATTTCTACTCATAATCTATACCTTCTTGTTTTGAGTAACCTTTGCATACAACTTTGGCCTTGTTTCTAACAATTTTTCTTTGTTCATTCATCTTCTTTGTTATACTTCTACTAGGAGTTGTGAACTCAACTCTTTCTTTTGCTCTAGGTTTAAATCTCTATTCTTCAATCTTCTTTGATCTTGATGTCTTCTTCAAATTTGGATCTTTCTTTATTTGTTCTTCTATTCTTTTGTATGCAACAAAAGGATTCTATTTCAAGAAACTTGATGCTCAGTTCTTTAGACATATCTAGTATCTCACCAAGAAGCTCCATCTTCTAGGTGTTAAAATTTCCTACATCAAACTTCAGACTATCCTTTCTGAAATGACTCGCCACTGATCTCCCAAAGTTGTTAATATTCCTCTTCAAGGACTTGATGCTTTGATACATATTGTTAGAATATATAATCCACCAATATAATTGAGAGGGGGGGTGTGAATCAGTTATCCAATTAATGTCACAAATATCAACCTTATTAAACTTTAACCATATGAGCAATATTATCAAAAACCACAAAAAGATACTCATGCACAATAACAATAGAAATGTTAACTAGGGAAACCCTTGATCAAAGGGAAAAATCTAGTGGGGATGGTACCCACAACATGATGTACTAATATAAATATTCCTTGTTAGAGGATAGACCCTATTAGGATTCTATAATAACATTCCATACATATTAGTCCTTGTTAAGAGACTTTGAATCCCTATTAGGATTTGCACCAACCTTGTTAGAAGTTGTGAAAGATAGATGGATCCACTTCCCAAATAGCTTTAGGGGCAAGACCAATAAACCCACTATCCAAATGATCTATGTATTATTGCTTGTAGAGTAATATAAATGAATAGTACTTCTTTCCTCTATCCTATCAATTGAACCTCTACTTCTAATCTTGTAACCAGATCATAAAACTTGCATCTAATAATCCCTTAGATCACTTGCTCACATTCAATAAACACTCTACTCCTTTTTGCACTTCATACTCAATATAATACTTGATACCCTTTACAAACAAGGAAAACATCTTTCCTTTATACCATATCTTTAAAATAATTCCTTGAGTCATCCTTGAGGTTTTCCCAATTAATCATAATAAGATAATTTATTTAATTACAATTACAACAGCATTGTTGTCTCTCATTCTATAGAAAATTTCACATGCGTGATACTAGGGCTTACACATCCACTAATGTTATCATCTGACTATCACTTGTCACTAGCTGACCATGCATCTTCTTTTTACATCTTAGATGAAATATATAATACAAATAGAAGAAACTATTTTCCAAGCACTTTATCTTTGTACTACTCTTAGTAAATAAAATACAACTTTCATATGTATTTAACTTACATGTTGTGCATTTTACCTTGTCATTAGGACATAGTTCTGAACATGTCCATGACCGTGCATCACTAGACAAGAAAAATCTTGTCCATACAACTAAGATCTCTCTCTCTACTACTTTTCTAGTCTTGATAGACTTACTGCAATAATGACATCAATGAAAAAATTAGTCATGAATGAAACATGTCGATACTCTCCAATGCCTAGGATACCCTTCCAATGTAATATAATTAGCATTCATTCTAACAAGTTTGATAAGAGAACCTAGTAAAAGGCCTTTTAGATTTTGGACCTAGTCCTCCTCTAGAAAAGGACCATAAGAAGAAAGGGAAGCACACAAAGTTAAAAATCCCTATCTTGGTCCTTGTCAAATTGTGGAGATATGCAAAGCTAATACCTACCACCTCAATGCATTAACTGGAAAACATGTCCTTTTACATGTTAATGGATAGTCTCAAACACTAACAATGAGTAAGGATGTAGGATGAGGGTGCCTATTCCCATTTTAGTTGTACCATATGAATATTTTATTTTAATTATTTCTTTGGTGCTCCTCTGGTGCACCCTTTAAATCCTTTTGCTTTTGCTTTTTTTTTTTTTTTTCCATGTGTTGTTGGCCCTTATAAATAGTTGGGTTGGGTCTTTGTCTTTCATCTTTGGTCTTTGGGTTCTTTCATCATTTTATTTCAGGGGGGGATTGTTTCTTGTTCCTTTAGGTAGGAGTCTATGGTTTACATGATATTATGAAACTCTATGGAAGATACCCACAATATTTGATTGTTCCTTTCCCCATCTTGCACATCTCTTAATGCTCTATTATTGTAAGCTAATAATTGAAAGTATGAACTCAAGATATGAACAACCTTCATCAAACCTAATCATCTATCCTCCTATCTCAAGATAAAATGGTAAACTAAGTTGGTAAGGAAAAGGGAATAGAGGAGTCATTATAAGAACAAAATGAATAGATTGACCTTGCTCAACTTGATGAAATTTAAATCTAAGTGATATGTCAAGGAGTGGGTATCTTTTCCTTCTAAAAAATAAAAGAATATATGGATGGGATGGTGAAAGAAGTACTTTTGCAATGAAAAAATTAAATTTTCCATCCTACTAAAGAAGTATCACCTCACATACCTTGAAAATATTATAAGTGAAGAAGGAAGGAATGAGATCCCCAGTTTTAAAAAAATGCACAATATCTGATAAAAAGGGAAAAATAAAGGGAATCTTGAGTGTGTTTAATTTCACTATTTTCTTCAGGAATTAAATGTTATATCCCCTTTCAAAGCACACACTTCACTACTAGACATTGGTAAAGTTCTTGAGTTATTGTAAATTAGGATGCTTAGATCTAAAGTTCATGCTTAAAGGGATTTTTTTCATAGCTATAAGGCACTAGTGATTTCAAAGGCTAAGTTCTTGAGTTCTCAAATGAAATGCATTTTCTTAGTCAAGTCACCATTTTATATGCACTACATACACTCCTTTGTCAAGTCACTCATTTTATATGTCTACTTTTTGTGAGCGAAAATATGGGTATCCTCTCTTCACTTTTTCTTTGTCTTACTAGAGGTAGGCTTTTTGTTTTGTTGACATTTTCACTATTTGGGTTTGCATATCACTATCCTAGATGTTGAACCCTTTTCATGTGGAAAAAGTGAGGATTTTCATCCTTGCAAAAAGGATCATGTGTCTTTGGAAAAGCAACTTTCAGATCAGGTAGGAATTTATTCCTAGATGACTTTGGTGGAAATGAAAGCTTTATGTAATTCTAAGGTTAGACATGTGGCAAAGTTCATTAATGAAGGAAAAGTAAAATTAAAGTACCTTTTTAAATTATCATGATCACTAGGTTACTTAAGATGACTAAAGAGGTTAATTTTCACTTTGTTCAATAATTGCAATTGTGTTCTACAGTAACAATCTTTGTTTGGGTCATCACCTTTCTTGTAAAAAGTCATTCCACAAGTTTGTAAGTATTTTTCTCAAGCTTAGGTTGGTTCAGTTCATGTTTGAACTAGTGATAGGTCCTAGCATTGTGATATCTTTGCATTTTTAGTGCTCTAGGTTGGTGTTCTTCCCTTGGTCCTATTTTTGGTTTATTTTTGTAGGTGCCTATTTGTCTTATTTTTGCAAATTTTTCCCTTTTGCTTCCTGTTCTTTTGGGCTGTTTTTTTTCTCTACCACTTTGGCATAGTTTTAGTGGTTTCTTAGCTTACCTTTTGGTTGGGTTTGTATTTTTTTTTTTTTTTCATCCAATTGTTTGTTATGGGGCAAAGCTTCTTTAGCTCCACCCCTCCCCTTTTGTTGTTTTTAGAGTAGGTCAACTTTCTTTTTCCCAAATGAGCTTGGTAGTCTATAGTTTGGGTCACTATAGGGTCATCCATAATTCATAGTGCAAGGTACTTTCTACCATGGAGGAGGTGGGTCATGTTCTGTAGTTTTCTTTTTTGTTTCATTTTGTTTGGTGGTGAAATTTCATTTCTTCTAGTTTTCTTGGGCTCTTGACTTATTGGAATTTTTTTTTCCATCTGGGTTCCCTTTAGCACTACCCTTTTTCCTTGATTTGTGTGAAGTCAGATTCACTAGATGAAGTTCATTTTTTTTTGCTAGGCCAAGGAGTTGTAGAATGCTTTCAAGGGTTGTCTAGTTGGTGGTTTTTGGACTCTAAAAGATAGATAATATAGGTGTGTTATCAATGTTACAAGCACATATGCAAATTTAATCCTAGTAGGGCAAGAGGTAGCATTTTAGCATTGTGCTAGTGGTTCCACTAAATTTTTGGTAGTTTTTGATGGTGGTTTTCCACCCTTAATCATCTACTTGGATGCTACCTCCTTCCTTGGGTTGAGTGGCTAGCATCCCTTATAATAAGTTGGTTGGTATTTTTTCACATCAAACTTACCTATCATGTATTAATCCCATGTGTCACTTGAGTGAATCATGAATAAGTGTTATCAATTGCATAAGGAAAGCTCAATATCATAAGCCATTTTTTTTGAAGTTTTGTCCATGTGAAACATTTTTTGTTTCTAGTGGAGAGCAAGTAATTGACATTTTTTCAAGTCTAAAAATATATATTTCCTACTCACAAGGTATGAAATGAAAGCTCTCAAGATCATGGGATTTTTCCCCAACCACTAGTGAGAGATAGTTTTCATACTTCTTAGTTACAGCTTCTGGATACCATTCTTTTATCTTTTATTTGAAGTTAGTATATTTGTCTAGGTTCTTGGGATTTATGTTCCTTTCCCACATGGTGTATTTGTCCCTTACATAGATGAGAAGACATAAGGTCTCATAGACCCTAAATTCTTGAGTCTGATAATAGAGTTAAAGTACTTTCTGAAATAAATCATGATAATAATGAACATTTGGTCTTTGTAGCTTTTAATGGTGACTAGGTTTGGAAGACCAACAAAACTGGTCAGGCATCATTGTAGGAAAAGGACTGATGTTAATTCCAAAAGATGGAGGTCATTTTTGGGTAAAATTGAGGTTTAACTTGATGGTATATGATCAAATCAACAATACCCTAAAAATGTCAATCCGAGATTCATAAACTCATGAGAGATATAATGACTGCTTGCACAAGGGGTGAAAATAATAAATCAAGAGGTTTATGAATGCAAATTGCTACTTGCAAATAAATTGAACTATCCAAATTACCAGACATCAAAGATAGCTTCTACAAATGGATTATAATCTAAAGTTCACACCTCTAAACAATTAAACACAATGTCTTTATGAATGCTATGAATTCTATTAACACACCTCTAAACAATTAATCACAATTTATTTATAAATGCTATTACAAAGTTTTTTTTGATTAAAAGTTGGTTTGATTATGAGTTGAAATCTACTTAGATTGTTATAGGAAATTTAGTGGTGATAGGAGGTTGTTTACAACAAACTAGTTCTAAATACATAGTGCAGTAGGAAGTACGATAAGTGTGACAAGAAGTATGATAAATGGTGATGGAGATTATGGATAGTGATAGGAAGTAGTTTGATACATGGATGGATGGGGTAGAAAGAGTGCAGTTGACAGTACTTTGTAATAGATTTATACGACAGCAAAATAATGATATATATCAGACAATTTACTTCATGAGAGTGTCACAACCATTTACTTTATCAGACAATTGGATTCTCAATAAACAAGCACTATACAAATTTAATTAATAGACATATATATGATAACTCATTATAAATACACACAGTCACTTCAATCTATAAAGAACACTGAAAATCAATTGAAATACTTACAAAAAAAACTAAGATAATCTACCCAAGTTTCCCAAGAGGGGGCCCTCCTCTAGTTCACAAGTTGAGAGATGTTTTAAAATTGACTGCTATAGAACTTTGCACTTTAAATACCACAAACTTTAGAAATAATATAAACAATTTTTTTTCATATATCATATCATATCATGTCTTTTGTTTAACATTTTCTTGTATAGACTTAAAATGTTTAACCGGACTAATAACTAAGCTAGAATGGCTAATGACTTGCTCCCTAAATATAGATAATAATTTGTTTTGGCTATTGGCCACACATAACAGATTACAAAACAACTTGGCCAAGGTCATATATGGCCCAAAACTGATCTGTTAAATAGTTAGAACCATTTGCCCAAAATAATATAACAAAATTATAACTTTCAAATTGTTCCTCCAACTAAATGGCCAACTCCATGCTCTCGCATCCTTAGTTCCTATAGCATAATGAATCAAAATGTATCAATATTTATGCATTAAGCATCCACTCTTCAAGAAATATTTTAAACCTTAATACTTTATTAAATGCATTATATTCCTTAGTAATTAATGACACAACAGGCATTAGGATAGGCTTAAGACAAGGCAAAAATCTATAAAGAATGTATAAAAACAAAGCACATTTGCACACCCATCATTCCCCCTAGCTTAAAGGCTTTACATCTCCTCATGCAAATGAGGTGACTGGCTAGATCCAATAGGTTTGACATTTAGTATCTCTATAATCTCTTCAAATCTAGCTATATCAGTAGCTCCCTTTTCTTGAGGAACAAGTGCTTGCAATTGCAACTATAGCTATTGATTGGATTGTTGGAGTTGAGTGACAATCTGCCATAATTTGTGCAATAGAGAAAAGTGGCATACCTTGTTCTATGGTAGGAATTCCATGAAGTTCACCCATTCTTGTAGCAATTGGATTTTAGTCACTCTAAATTGTAAGAGTGATAGGAGGTGTATCAGTACTGACATTAACTATTGCAAGGGTAGATTCATGAAGAAGATGCTCACTTTGTGTATCTTGGTAAAGAACCATATCAGTACTAGTGGTTGGATGTTCCTTCATTACATCCTTATTTTGTTGAATAGTTCCCTCATGAGAAATAGGCCATACCTCTTCATTTATTTGATGAATATCTTCTTGTAATTTTTCAAGATTCTCTTGTTGATTTCTTGTAATGCCTTCTTCTTCATTAATTTGAATATTCATGTTATATGGTGAAGTCTCTTCCCCAATTTCTTCACCAATTTCCTCACTAATTTCTTCACCCAACTAAGTAATTTTATAGTCTTCCATTTCCTTGTCATCTCTTTGTTCAGGGGTTTCTTCTTCTTCTATAATTAAATGATTAGTAAGGTCATATTTTTGTTGTTTTTTTTTTTTGTTCCTATGCTGCTAACTTCTTAACCTCCTTAAAAGTTGGGCATTATTTATCTATGATTCTTTTGTACCCAAAATTTCTATGTCACATACAAACCCTATTGTTTTTGCTAATCCCTGTAGTCTATTAGGGGTAGGTTGCTTCTGTCGAGTAACCATAGGATGTGGGCTAGGTTTTTGGGTTTCACTGCCCATTTTCTTTCTAGGTTTTAGGGCTTTTTCTTTTAGTAGGCTTAGATGTTTCAAATGCCACTTCTTAGAAGGGTCAAATTTGAGGGTCTTCTATATGGGTTTGGTTAACAAATGCATCCCATTCAAGGACATGTTGAGCCAAATGAAGACTATGGTCAATAATGAGCTTAATTAACCCATGATGAGCCAAGGAATCCACATGACTTGAATTATACTAGTCACAGGACTGCCTTAGGGAGAAAAAGAGGTAATAGGGAAGATTAAGAAGAACACCATATCATAAATGTAACCTGAGGTGGAAATGGTGGGCAAACACATACTTGTAGCATGCATTGCAGGTAATATAATGAATTAAAACTTTGTAATAGCATCCCATGGTTCTGGAAGTAATTTTCACACTACCCCTTGCCCTTGGAAATTTTTAGTTGATTATACTCACTAAAGAAGCTTCTTTTTGTGGGGCTTTAAATCTATAACCCTTGAGGATTTATTAGGAAAGAAATGGTCACCAATTTGGGGTAGACTGGTTACCTTTGCAATAGTCTGCAAATTCATAGGAAACTGTAGTCCCTGAACTGTAGCATGGGTTCCCTGAAATCATGTAGAAAACTCTATGGCTATGGTCACATCAAATCCATGCAACCATTCAAATAAATTCATCCATCCAGCATGAGCAAAAATTTTCAAGGCTTCCTCTTTAGCTTTTAACTTATGCAAGGACTCTGGTTCAAAGTGAAGATGTTTTCCCCCATGATAGGAAGTATGAAATAGTTTTAGCAAACAAGCAAAAAGCAATAAAAAAATGGAAAAAATGATAGGAAGTATGAAATAGTTTTAATAATAGATAAATGAGGACAATATCATCAAAATTAGTAATAATGGCAAGCTAAGTGTAATTAATTTTTAAGGATAAGAGGGCTCATGTAGAAGTGACCTGGTGCAGAACCCACAAATGCTTAATAATGGAAAGGAGCATGTAATTAATGGTGTGGAAATGATGACCTAGTACATAACCCCCCCAACTTAAGTGGCTGATCCATCCTAGTCATGCCAAGTAATCATCAAAGAAATAAAATACATAAAATAAAGCATAAGGTAGAGAATACTTCCTAACATGGTGGCAATAAGGAAGGAATATTTGAAGTCATTAGAAAACTCAAGGAGACCAAAGGGAACCATGGTGAGTTCCTTGGCAATCTCAAGAAAGAAAGCTTCCTTCAAGAGAAGCTTCTTATATAGTTTCAATTAATGACCATTAACAAGGAGCTTGCGGCATTCAAAGTCCATAGTGTAGAGCTAAACTACACCATTTTCATACACATTCTCAATTTTGTAAGGTATGAGCCATCTTGTATGAAATTTACCTTTAAAATCTTGGAATTGGGAGTCATATAGAACTATGCAATCACCAAGCTGGAAAGAATGTTGATGAAAATGTTTGTCATGCCACAGTGCTAGTTGATTTTGAATAAGTTTAGTATGAAGAAGTACTTCTTGATGTAACTCATCAAGGGAGTGGAGTTGTGTTAGGCATTGCTTTTGAGCATCAGAGAGACTCAATCTAAGTTGAAGTGTAGTTTAAAGAGTCTTAATCTCAAACTCAATGGGAAGTACAACCTTCTTACCATAAACCAAATCATAAGGGGTCAGACCAGTGGTGGTTTTTCACATATTATGATAGGCCCACACAACATTAGGAAGTTGTGTAGCTCAATTACTCTTATGAAGTGCAATAGTTTTGGTAAGAATATTCTCTAGTTCTCAATTAGTTACCTCGACTTTTCCATTCACTTCAAGATGATAAGGTCACAATTTCCTATGGTGAATCTCATATTCTTTGATTAATGCAATAATGAGGTTTGAAGTGAATTGAGGTCCTTGATCAATAGTAATCTCATGTGGAACACCAAAGAGAGTGAAGATCTTAGAATATAGGAATTCAACAACCTTGGTATCTCTAGCATGCTTAAGCATGACCACCTCAACCCACTTTGTCACATAATCTATACAAACAACAATATATTCCTTGTTTTTGGAAGGTGGGTTGATAGGTCCAATGAAATCAATACCCCATTTTTCAAAAAAATTTGTAAAGAGCTAAGGGTGAAGTGGCATTTCATCTAATCATGTAGGATGACCCATGCACTGGCATTGGTCACAATGTTGAACATAACGCTTGCAGTCCCTATGGAACATAGGCCAGTAATATCCTATAGTTAAAATATTTTGAGTAGTTTGTTGTGCAGAAAAGTGTCCACCACAAAGTTTAGTATGATAGGCATGGAGAATATCAAAGACATCTTCCTCAAGAATACATTGGCACATGATGTTATCAATGTCAGTATGAAATAGGAGACCATTGATCCAATTATATTGCCTATTGAGGCCCACTAACTTACGATGCTCATGAGTAGAGAAATGTGGTGGAAACTTGCATGTAACCAAATAGTTGGAAATTTCGACATACCATGGACTTTTGGTAAAAATTGCAAAGAGGTGTTTGTTCAAGAACGAGTCATCAATAGGAACATCTTCATTGTCAAACTGTTGTAACTTGGACAAGAAATCTGCAACCACATTTTCTTGACTAGGCTTATCAAGTATAGTGACATCAAATTCTTGTAATAAAAGAATCCACCTAATAACCCTACCAGTTACTATAGATTTATTCATCAAAAACTAAATCACCGAGTGATTAGTATGAACAAACACATTATAACCAGTAATATAGTGCTGAAACTTATTAATAGCATAAACAATAGCTAAAAATTCTTTTTTAGTTATCGTATAGTTTACCTCAACACTAGTGAAATTCTTGCTAACATAGTATGTTGAATAGAAGAGGTTGTCCTCCTTTTGTCCAAGTATTGCTCCCATTGAGAAGTCAGAAGCATCAGTGTGAATATGGAATGGTAATTCCCAATTAGGATCTCTAAGAATAGTAGTTACTAGCTTGGTCTTAATGGTTTCAAAGGCTTCTTGACATTTAGGGGTCCATGTGAAAACAACATCTTTAGCTATCAAAGAAAACAAAGGAGAAGCAATCTTATTGAAGTTTTTAATAAATCTCATGTAATATCCAGCATGACCAAGGAAACTATGAACATCTTTTTCTGTCGAAGGTGTGGGAAGGTCTTGAATTATTTGGATCTTTTTAGGATCAACTTGTATACCTTTTGATGAGATCAAATGAACTAAAACAATTCCCTCTATCATCAACATATGACATTTCTTATGGCTTAAAGATAAATTAGTGTCAATACATCACTTAAGTACTTTCTCTAAGTTATCTTTGACTTCATCAAAGGTATTTCCATGAACAATAAAATCATCCATATAAACTTCTACACAATCATTAACTAGATTAGAAAAGATGCTTAATACTATGTGTTGGAATGTCATAGGGGCATTACATAACCCAAAAGGAAGAACATTATATGCAAAGGATCCCCATGGACAAGTAAAGGTAGTTTTTTCCTAATCTTCTAGGGCAATGTGGATCTGATTGTACCTATTGAATCCATCCAAGAAGAATTAGAGTCACTTCCCTGCAAGAGTATCCAAGACTTGATCAATAAAAGGTAATGGAAAATAATCCTTCTTAGTAGCCTTATTTAAAGATTGATAATCAGCACAAATATTCCATTTACCATTTTGCATTGGAAAAAAAACCAAAGGAGATACCCACTTGCTATCCAAAATTGGATAAATGAAACCAACATTCAAGAGTTTTTAGAGTTCTTCTTTGACAATATCATGCAAGGTAGGACTGAGTCTGTGTTGCAATTGTTGAATTGGGTGACTTCCTTGTTCAATGTAAATGTGATGGGTACAAGTGTCAAGATGAATACCTTGCATGTCTTGATACTCCCATGCAAATGCATCTTTATGTTCTTTAAGCATACTTATGAGATTTTTAACCTGAGATGGTGTTAAATGTGGATTAATATTTAGGGTATGCCTAGGTATGATCTCCATAGGTTCTGATGAAATAGGAGCACTAGGGAGGGGTCTTGATGATGTTTCTAGTTTTTCCAAGGATAATAATGGACTATACAAACATTGATGTGGTAGAAGTTTATGTAACGTGAGGAAGTGTTGAACGGATCAAGGATTTCCAACTAAAGGAAAATTCCCAAAAGGACATTCAACAATCGCATGAAAGGGTAAAACCATAGTTTCTAGGATATCATTAGACTCATACCTATTCTGAAGAAAGTTTACTAAAATGGACTCATCAGTTGGGTCTTCAAAATACTATACTTGCCCAATGGTAAGGATTGGAACATAATCATCTGAATCACTGTCGATCCATGTTGGGTCCTTGGTGTCCAATAATGATTGAGGAAGAGTATATACGATCAACTCTTTTTTTTGCTCACCATTAGAAATAATCATGTTACTTGACCGAAAATTAATGTGAGCATTGGTTGCTACTAACCAATGTCCTCCATGAATGAGAGGATAACCCCCCAACTTAGCTTTGGGCTTAAGGATTGTGAGATTGGTTGGATAATCCCAACTATCAATGGAAAGAATGACATCTTCAATAACCCCTTCTGGTCTGACTAAGGAGTGATCAACCATTTGAAGCACTGTAGGAGTAGGTCTAAGTCCCTCTAAGGATAATTTTATTTTTGTTTCATTTGTCATTACATTTATAGCAGCACCTAAATCCATAAGTGTATTAGAAATAACAATTTTACCAATACTTACCTAGATGATAGGACTACTAGGATCTGCATATTTTGGAATGCTGATATTTCCCAACATTAATTTTGCTAGCTTTCCAATAAATTAAATAATTTTTGGATCCTTCTTTTTCTATCATCTAGTACATTATTCCTATATCATCTTGTTGTATACTGGCACATCCTTCAGAGCCTGCAAAAGAGCAATTTTGATGTTAACATTACGTAATTCATTTAAAATGTCAAACTTAGAATGTGCTAGTTATTTAAGCTTTGGCTTATGAATGAATCAATATGGAAAGGGAGGTTCTTTTTCTATCTCCTCTTTAGGTTCATTTGGGACCTCTATGATAGTAGGTCCTTTAAGAGCTTTCCTAGATTTGAGGTGTACACCATCCAAATCAACCATGTTAATAGGGTAGGTAGGCAAATTAACCATCTCACTATGATAGAGTGGTTGAGGAGGCTTATTATTAGGATTTGGATTTGGTTGAGTTGGCATGGATGTGGGTTTAGGTGATTGTAGTGGATTTGAAGGCAGATTCAAAGAAGATGGAGGTATGGGAGGAAGAAATTGTTGAGGTTGTTGATAGGGGATTATTAGTGGTGGTGGAGGAAAGGATTGTTGTGGAAGATAGGGTTGCGTATAAGGTTGTGAAGGTAAATACAATGATTGTGGAGGTGGATACAAAGGTTTTAGCCTCCATATTTGATGCCATGGTTGTGTACTAGGTTGAAAACTTTGGGACCATTGTGAATAAGGTTGAGGTTGTTGATAACCTCCATACCATGGACCAAGGTTAGAAAATTGTTGAGATGCTCCAAAAAATATTTATTGGAGAACCCTCTAGGTAAAAACTAGCATCATGGAGCCATATAATAAATTGATTCTTTGTTATATTCCATAGGAGTCATTCCTTTAGGAAGAGTTTATAGTGTTGAAGTCTTACTAGCTTCCTCAAGTGATGCTACATGAGCTCGGTTATAAGGGAAATCTTCCAATTCATGCTTCTTACAACAAGTTGCACAATATACTAACAAGGCATTTTTAGCTTCCTCATGTTTCTTGCAAGAATACAACATGTCAATTTTTTTGCCTATATGATTTAATAAGTCAGTTTTAATATCTTCAAGTAAATTACCAATTTCACACTTAGAGATAACTAATATATTACCCATAGTGGAAAACATACTCAAATTCTGGTGAATAGATTGATGAGAGTGTGAATAGTTCTTGCATATATTGCAAATATCTTCAAAGGAAATTTTAGAAATATCACCTTTTCCAATCAAATTTAAGGAATCCATGGTTTCATCATGAATCCCTCTTAAGAAAAGAATCTTGATAGTTTCTAAAGTTAAATCAGGATGTCTTGAACATTGTAAGCTAAAGGAAAAATGTTCCAAGAAATCTTCAACTAACTCTTCTTCTCATTGAGTCATGTGAAATATTTCATCCCAAACTTCCTTTGTCTTACAGTACTCTTGATATTTTGATAGAAAATCATCTTTCATTTGGTTCCATGTTCTAATGTCTCTAAGAATCATAAACCATTGTGATGCAACATCTTTCAAGGTAGCTAGAAAGAACTTTAGTTTTTGTGCATCACTTTGATAATCATAGCTATTACAAGGGACATCAAATTCAAATAGGAACATATCAAGATCTTTAGATGTTGACCCTTTAAATATGGGAAGTGCAAAGTGAGGGATGTTTTTCATAGGGGCATCATCCTTAGGAGGCTGAATAGGGAACTCAAAGGTCTTATTGTATTGAAAAATTTCATTCCTATTGTTTCTAGCATTATTTCCTCCTAAATTGTTATTTCTGACATTATTAGCCATGACTTCTTCCAGAACTTTGGTTTCCCAAGGTGTAAAATATATTTTAAAGGGTTGTTCCTAAGGTTTTTGAGGCTTACTCCACCTAATTTTGTATGACTTTTTGAACTATTCAGCAATTTTAGAAGGTGTAGTAGGAGAGGTGAATTGAGAAGATGGCTGGATTTTAGCTTTGCCACTTGGTTTGATTTCAATGGTTGATGAATTTTTCTCTTTTTGAACTACCTACAAGTTCCTTCTTAACAAATCTACCTTGACTATATCTAAGCCTATTCATGTACCTAAATTATTTACTGCAATGGACACCAAAGGTACTATCCTAAGCAAGGTCAACAATTGCTCAAGACTTCTCGAGGGCTCACTATTCCTATCTTAAACTATTATAGTTTAATGCCTTTAATATCTCTCCCTAGTAATGGTGCCAAAAATGTTGGTTAAAACTAAGGTTTAACTTGATGGTATATGATCTAATCAACAATACCCTAAAAATGTCAATCTAGGATTCGTAAACTCATGAGAGATATAATGACTATTTGCACAAGGGGCGAAAACAATAAATCAAGAGGTTTATGAATGAAAATTACTACTTGCTAATAAATTGAACTATCCAAATTACCACACATCAAATATTGCTTCTACAAATGGATTATAATCTAAAGTTCACACCTCTAAACAATTAAACACAATGTCTTTATGAATGCTATTAACACACCTATAAACAATTAATCATAATTTATTTATGAATTCTATTAAAAAGTTTGGTCTGATTAAAAGTTGGTTTGATTATGAGTTGAAATCTACTTAGATTGTGATAGGAAATTTAGTGGTGGCAGGAGGTTGTTTACAACAAACTAGTTCTAAATAAAAAGTGTGGCAGGAAGTATGATAAGTGTGATAGGTAGTATGATAAATGGTGATAGAGAATATTATGGATAGCAATAGGAAGTAGTTTGATACATGGATGGATGTGATAGAAAGAATGCAATGGATATTATTTTGTACTAGATTTTTATGGCAACAAAATAATGATATATATCAAACAATTTACTTCATAAGAGTGTCGTAACCATTTACTTTATCAAACAATTGGATTCTCAATCAACAAGCCCTATACAGATTTAATTAACAAACATATATATGATAAACTCCTTATAAAAGCACAAAATCAATTCAATCTATAAAGAACACACAAAATCAATTGAAATACTTACAAAACAAACTAATATAATCTCACAAAGTTTCGCGAGATGGGGCCCTCATCTAGTTTGCAAGGTGAGAGATGTTTTAAAACTAACTACTATGAAAACTCCACGCTTTTAATACCACAAACTTTAGAGATGATACACACAAAGTGTTTTCATAGATCATATAATATCATGTTGTTTGTTTAACATTTTCTTATATAAACTTAAAATGTTTAACCAAATTAATAACTAAGCTAGAATGGCCGATGGCGTGCTCCCTAAATATAGATAATAAAATTTTGTGGCCCCTTACCACACATAAAAGATTACAAAACAACTTTGCCAAGTCATTTATGGCCTAAAAATGATTTGTTAAATAGTTAGAACTATTTGCCCAAAATAATGTAACAAAATTACAACTTTCAAACTATTCCTCCAACTAAATGGCCGATTCGATGCTCTCACATCCTTAGTTCCTTTAGTAGAATGAATCAAAACAATATTTATGCATTAAACATCCACTCTTCAAGAACTATTTCAAACCTTAAGAATTTATTAAATGCATTATATTCTTTAGTAATTAATGGCATAACAAGGGTTAGGACAAGCTTAAGACAAGGCAAAAATTTATAAAGAATGTACAAAAATAAAGCACATTTACACACTTATCAGTCACCTGATAAAAAGGAAATCTCTAGAAAAAATGGGAAGATGATTCCCTAAGGGTTACAAACTAGTGGAGTCCCAAGATTTCCATGGAAGGACCAATTTCCAACATAGTAGATGATTTTTAACAAGAAGGGAAGTTCTAGAAGGAACGAGTTAACAAATGGAAGAAATCTTGCACAATCAACACTCCACAAGATTGGATCCAAAATGTTTATCTTATCGGGTTGATGGGGCTTACCCTTCTACTTCCAACCCTTTGCGTGTTGTGAAATGGTAAAATGCATAACAAGGACTCCCTATATGTAATATTTTTAGCATGCAAAGATTATTTTGTTTATATTCAATACCTTCTTAGAAGGAGCTTCATTTTCTGTCAAAGACACCACACCTCTACCAAGTATAGGTCTGAGTCTAGAATTTCCTCTTCCTTGTGAGTTGGTTAGGTGAGTTGCATTACATGGTAGTAGGAATTCAATCTTTCATATCTAGGAGTCATGGAACTCAATTCATTTTGATACATGGGTTGATGTGTTGGGATTCTTTCTGAGTCCAACCTTCTGTCGTCATTGTTGGCCAACAAGTTTATGAATGACATGGTAGACAATGGGTGATGGTAAATAAACTATTCATTTTTTATCAAATACACATTTCCCCACATACTTAGTGCATTGAAATTTTTTGTAGAAGTGGAGTGCTCTTATCAAACAATGGGAACCTCAAGGAAGTATATGGAAAATGTTTAATAGAAAACATGCAAAGATTGGTATTTACAGATTGGGTATTCCTTGGGAAATCCCCTCTTTTATTCCCTGCTTCTTTCTTCCCCTCCCCCCCACTCTTAATAGATTTTTTGAATGTAATTTCCTCTTTCATAGTTGTTTTGTGAAGATAGTAGTAGATCTCATAGATTTAGGAAATAAAGGTGATAAGTAAGCTAGTTAGGGCAAAGAGATGGTTTCCCATCTAAAGTTGTAGAAGATTGTCTATAAATAAGAAGAATGTCAAGTGTTTTAGGGTTTACTAAAATTGATGGTTTTAACTTTCATTACATTGTGATACCATCATTATGAATGAAAACAATATTATCTTTTCTACAATTTGACTCCCTAGAAGTAGTTTCTTTGTTTCACCCAGTGCATGTTGGTATTTATGAGTTGTGTTTTGAGTAGAAGAATCTTGGATTTCTTTATATGGGATTCATCTATCTTCCAAAGAAGTGAAATATTTTTATTTTTTTCTATTATCTTCCTTGTCTTGGATAGAACTAAATTTAGATTGCTTGATCGAGCATATTGATGAGGCTAATTATTGCCTCTATTTTATGATAGTTTTAAACACTTTTTTGAACACTCTATTTTATTTTCATCAAGACATTTGTGAGCTTATGTTTCCTAAACCAATGATTAACCTATGGGTAGATAGTATATCATATTTTGCCAATATTATATATATGATATAGGATTTCGTGTAATCATCAGAATGTGTGTTCTTATATTTGAATTTAATTTGATAATGCTTATTTGAAAATATCTCTACATTATAACTAACTTGTTAGTAATGAAGCTAAAGATGATTGGAAGAATTCAAATATGAACGTTAAAGATAATCAATAGCATTCAAGGAGAAAAGATGTTGAGGTTTAGTGACAATGGAGAAAAATCATAACAATACCAAAGGACATGGCTATGAGTATGGAGGAGTTATGAAGACTTACTAAATCCTCTGCATTTATTATTATGTCAAAGTGGTTGTTTAGATTTTATTATTCCTTCCTTGAGCTATTATATTTTCTTCTTGCCTTGAGCTATTATCTTTCCTTCTTTTTTTCCTACAGATCTATAGCCAGTTTGTTTTCTTTTCTATTTCAAAATAATCATCAATCTTCTATTTATAGGGATCAGACCAAATGTATTACGGGTTAAAAGAAGAAAGTTTATGAAAAAAATTGTTAACTCTTGTAGTGAGTTATTTTTATAGTTCTATGTATTTTTCCCATGTAATGAATTTCTAAAACATAATGAAAAAGCTTTTGGCTTATATCCTATATTAGTATATTAGCAGAAGCCAACCAATGGGGCCCACTTGGGAGGTGGATTATATTAGAGTAGTATAGATTTATTTTCAAGCATTTATAGTATTGTAGGTAGAACTTGTAAGTTCCTTCCTGTAGCATCATATTTCATGAATGTTCTTGCAACATCTATGAGAATAGTTATAGTAGATGAACTGAGTGGGAATATAAGTTAGCATTTCATTGCATTTCCAATATTCATTTTAGTAAAGAGTTAAGTGTGTTAGTTTCCTACATAAATAGTGTAGGTTATTTTTCTTGCATTTGACTTTCATCCAGAATAAGCATAATGACTCATTAAGAGACCTAGTGCAAATAAGGTGCCAACCATTTCAAGTATACATCCCTAGATTGACAAGATTAAATGCACCTCATAGTGGGAAAAATAATCCTTAGATTGAATACACTATACCTAAGCATGACCTTGAGCATGATCATTATACACCTATTGCGAGGCAAACCATTTGTGGCACCATTGCCAAGGATGATGTCAAGCTAGGAGCATTCTTGAGTCATAGTTCTTAGATAAAATTTTTATAAATTTGTAGTCTTAAAGCTTTCTTCACCAACGTGAAGAATTCAATTGCATTCATCAAAGAGGAAGACGATGAGATGAATATGGTAGATTTCTTCCATGGGAGTCTGTTAATTTGAATGACCTCATTATCTCAACCCAAGCTCAACCAATGGTGGAACCTCCTTTTCTGTAAAAGCTTATACGAAATAAACCTATACAAATAGAGGAATAACCTTTTAATATTGTTGATCAATTGAAGAACATTCATTTCCAAATACCCCTTTTCTAAGCCATTAAAGATGTTCCAATCTATGGAAAAGCCATTAGAGATGCCTACCTAAAGAAGCTTGGAAGAAAGAAAAAGGACCCCACCATAGTCCATTTTGTGGCACAATTGGCTAACATTATGTTAGGAAAATTGATCAGACCAAAATATTCTAATCTAGCTAGTCCAGTTGTGGATGTGAGTATAAATGGATAGTCTATTAAAAATACTTTAATAGATCTTGGCACTACTATAAATGTCATGACCAATGATACTATGAAGAAGTTGAAAATAGAATGATTAAGGGCCACTCAAAAAAAATTCAACTTGCAGACAACTCTACTATAACCCCTGATGGGATGATAAAAAACACAGTTGTAACCTTAGACTCTCTAGAGTATCCTATAGACTTCATGATTCTATCCTCCAAAGTTAATCTATCTGGTTACTCTGTCATCCTAGGTCGACCATGGTTAGCTACAGCTGATGCAAATATAAGTTGTAGATTAGGGAATATGACCATATCTAATGGCCAAGCAACAAAGAAATTTTATTTATATCCTCTAGCACAACTGTTACCAGATTTGAGTACATTTGTTTGGCCAAATTTAGGGAATGAAGAAGAAGAGTTAAATTCTATAGTACAACTCATGATGTTACATAAACAATCCTTTCTAAAGCTAGAGGAGGAAGATTTAGTACTTTAGAATATTCTTACTAACAGTTGTGTGGTAGAAAAAGATGTATCTAAAAGTTTTGTGTTGGAATTAATCACATATGAGGAATATGGTGAAAATTGTACTCTACTCAAAGAACTTGACATTCTTCATCCACTCTTACCGTTTGAATTAGAAGCAATTCCAATCTCTAAAGCTAATATGATAGACTCTACCACTACTATTGAACTATCTATAGATCATAATCTCCATGTTAACCACAAATTAACATCCACACAAATGGAATAGTTAACAAAGTTGCTTCAAAAGCATGAAAGGGCTTTTGCATGGGACTATGGTGATATGAAACAGTTGATTCCTACATTGTGCACCCATAGGATATACATCAATGAAGGGTTTCTACCACTCCATCAACCCCAGAGAAGGATAAATCCAAGCCTTAGAGAAATAGTTAAAACTGAATTGCAAAAATTGCTTGATGTTGGTTTTATTTATCCTAAATTTGATAGTAGATGGGTGTCACCCCTAGTCATAGTGCCCAAAAAGGGAGGAAAATGGAGAATTTTTGTAGATTATAGAGAATTTAACAAGGCCACCAAAAGGGATCACTTTCCTTTACCATTTATAGATCTAGTTCTAGAAACTCTAGCTAGAAAGAAGTATTTCTCTTTTCTAGATGGGTATAGTGGTTATAATCAAATCAGTATTGCTCTTGAAGACCAAGATAAAACCACATTCACATGCCCATGGGATAATTTTTCATACTCTACTTTTCCATTTGGTCTATGTAATGGTCTTGCAACATTCCAACAAGATGTTATTAGCATCTTAGCTGATATATCACATGATTTTATGGAAATACATATGGATGATTTCACAACATTTGGAGTCACCTTTGAGGAAGCAATGATGAATCTTGAAAAAGTTTTGGTAAGGTGTCAAGAACATAATTTGGCACTTAATAGTGAAAATTACTTCATACTCATGCAGGAAGGTGTGGTACTTGGTCATTTCATATCAGTTGTAGGAATATAAGTGGATCTAGCTAAGATTGAGGTTATTCAAACATTGCCCATACCTACAAAATTGAAATATGTAAGATATTTTCTAGGTCAAGTTGGATATTATAGACATTTCATAAGAGATTTCAGAAAAATAGCTAGTCCCTTGTATAAATTACTCATAAAGGAAGCTAAATTTAGTTGGACATATGAATGTAATGAAGCATTCCTACAGCTTAAGAAGCTTCTCACTACAGGCCCAATTTTACAAGGCCCTAATTGGAATTTTCCTTTTCATATATATATATATGTGTGTGTGTGTGTGTGTGTGTGTGTGTGTGTGTGTGTGTGTGTGTGTGTGTGTGTGTGTGTGTGTGTGTGTGTGTGTGTGTTGTGTGTGTGTGTGTGTGTGTGTGTGTGTGCGCTTCTAACTATGCCATAGGTGTTGTTCTAGGAAAACAATCTCAAAATCTTAAAAATGCAATATATTATATTAGCAAGAGCCTTCATGGACTAGAATTAAACTACATAGTGACTAAAAAAGAACTATTAGTAGTAGTTTATGCCTTGAACAAATTATTGCATTACATAACTAGCTATCATGTATTTGTTCATACTGATCATGCAAAAATTAAATATCTAATGAATAAACTTGCTATAACAGGCAGGTTAGCAAGATGGTTACTATTGTTTCAAGAATTTGATATAACTATCATTGATAAGCTTGGAAGAGCCAATGTTGTACTTGCTTATTTATCAAGAATCCAACATGATGACAATGACACTACTCTAATAGATGATGCATTTCTAGATGAGTATTTATTTCATATTGTTGTTCAAACTCCATGGTATGTAGATATTGCTAACAAGATTGCAGCCAATAAAATGGTAGAACATTTTTCTTACAAGGAAAAGAAGCTGATTGTAGAGAAAAGTTCATATTTCTCTTGGATAGATAATCTCTTGTTTTACACTAGACCTAATAAAGTTATGAGAAGATGTGTGAGAGAGGATGAGACATATGGCATTCTACATGCATGTCATAATGAACCATGTGGAGGGAACTTTGCAACAAAAAGAGCACCCTTGAAAATCTTGACAACTACTTACTATTGGCCCACACTTCACAAAGATACAACCAACTATACATGGAAGTGTGAAAAGTGTCAAATAATGGGTCGACCAACAAGAACAAATAAACTGCCTCTCAGCCCATAGATGGCATTAACACCATTTGACAAATGGGGCATGGACTTCATTGGTCTATTTGATCCTCCATCAAATGGAAAATCATATATCCTTGTGTGCACTAATTACCTAACAAAATGGGTTGAAGTTAAAGCCATGAAGCATTCTCGTGATCATGAAGTTGTAGAATTTATATATGAAGAAATTTTTACTTGCTATGGTGTACCCAAGAACTAGTCACTAACCAAGGTGTGCAATTTACTTCTAATCTAATCTTAGAACTAGTGAAACAATATAACATCAAGCACTAGAAATCAAGTTCTTATCACCCTCAAGCTAATTGGAAAGGAAAAGTCACAAATCATGATATAGAGAACATCCTACCAAAGATAGTTCATTTGCAACATAGGGATTGGACCAGCAGATTACCAGAAGCTGTTTGGGCCTACAAAACAACATGGAAGACTACTATAGGTTCACACCATTTAAGCTCATATATGGGAAAGTAGCAATGCTCACCATTGAATTTGAACATAAAATTTTAAGAATTGCACTAGAGTTAGACATTGAACTTTCTACAGCATAGAGAGAATGTCTTCTACATCTTAACTCTTTGGATGAAATGTGAAAAGTTACTTTGGAATGCACTAAAATTATATAGAAGCAAAGAAAACAATAGCATGACTCCCACATTAACAATAAAAAATTTCAAGTTGGTGACTGGGCACTAGTATATGATTCCAGATTTAAAGATATACTAGGCAAGCTACCAACAAGATGGTTGGGTCCATATGAAATTAATCATATCTTTGAAAATGGAGCTATCCAATTAACTATCATTGATCCAGTACCTTTTAAATTATTAGTAAATGGTCATAGACTCAAGTTATATAAATGACCCCAAACAAAAGAGGACTTCTTGCAGCATTTTTAATGGTCAAATTCAAATAAAAACTAGGTAACTCTTCATGCAACTAAAGGTGTTAACCTTCTGCCTGCCACTCTTCAATACTAATTTCTTTGTACATGCCCACAATAAAAACTTTATGCCCACATAAAGTTCCAAACTTCTCCATTTACTTTCTTATTTCTTCTTTATCCACCTCATCTCATTTCTTTACCTTCCACCCACCCACCTTGCATGTCATCTTTTTCTAATGCTTTCCATAAACACCGCAAGTTTGTTGATGGATGTTGTCACTACTGATGTAACTTCTACCACCTTTTGGTACATGTGATGATCAATTAATAGGTACAAGATTTTAAAATTATTATTCATTTATAGTACATTGATTTTTTTGCTTATATCTAATACTACATTTTTTATATTATGGTGACGGTATGACAATTCCATACCCTATACCAAGTCTAACAAGTGTGGACACTTGTCCATATTTCATAGGGGGTAGGGAAGGTTACTAAAACCCAATGACATTCCTATTTATTCATAAAGATTTTTTTTCCAAATCTTCATATTTCGTTTATTGATAGAATTCAATTTTCATAAGTATACAAGTGTCTAGGTGTCATACCCCTTATTCCTAAATGATTTCTTATTGTTAGGCTATGATGTGACCTGTATTTAAATTTCAATTGATATAAATCCTATTTTTGGATGATTTTCACACAGATCCATGATTTACTCTCATTAAAGCCATATTATTGGTCATAACAAATTGTTATGACATTAATTACCTGTCAAATGAAATGTGAAAATGGGTCTATAAAACAACAATAAAAGAAGCCTAAATTCATAAGGGGGAAATAGTGCAAGCAATGCAGATAATGAAAGTGTTAAGTAGAAATGGGTGGACAATTGTAGCGACAAGAACCAGTGGAGCATACCATTTTTCTCTTTGATGTAGAGGTAGTGAGGAGATTTAATGTGTGTGATTAGTTTGGGTATTTCTTAAGTTTAACTATATTTGATGAAGAAGGAGCCACAAAATTCACAAGGATGTTTGATGAAGGAGAAGTTTCTATATGGGTTTTAACAATGGTTGCTACAAAAGAGAAAATAGAAGAAGTATTTGGGTTACCAGTAATAGGAGAACATTATCCTAATATGCATGATTCAAGATCAGCCAGAGCTCAGTTTGTCATACCAACTGATCCTCAATTGGATATTACCAAGTAATATTGCAAAAGAACATCTCTTCTATCGCCATATAATGAGCTAGCCATGCACATTATTAGGTACCTCACATGTGAAGGAAGATTTTCATATTTACATGTATATCATTTTAAATTGCTCAGTTGTATAAGACATAATCATCTAGCAAATGTCCCCAGTTTCTTGTACAATATGCTATGTATTAGTGCTGAAGAAACCCAAAAGGGAAAGGACAATTCCATCACCCATCATGCCCTAATTAAATTACTCATAGAAAGATCACTTAGGGCTATTTCTCCCATGTCATGGGCAAAATTTTTCCAAGCTAAAACCCTACAACCCCAGCTGCCTTTGATGAACAACCCAATGAGGAGAATGTAGTTCCCACTAATGAACCTATTGAGCAAAGCACTCAAGATGCTGAAGCTGAAAATGTACAATGCAATGTACAAGAAAATGTGCAAGATAATATGCAAGAAACTATGCCTTTACCTATTCAAGAAACCTAGAAACCTACCACTAGCCGAGCAAAGAGAAAACAAAAATTGTAAGAATAGATCTCTACTCTAGTAAAAGAAAAGCCAAACCCTACAGTCATGAGGAAAAAGAGAACTAAGATGGATCATGTAGCACTTACTCCTATAGTAGAGACATCAAAAGGAAGAGGTAGGTAGAAGGCTACGATACTAGAAGAAACCCCTGTAAGAAGAAGTCCTAGAATGAGAGGACAAATTTCTAAAGAATCCACTTCATCCAAGTCATCTACTAAAAAATTCCTAGTAAAAATTGGTCCTAATAACTCTCCTCCCCATCCTAAAATTGAAAAAATTCCTAAAAGCCCTAATGAGGAATGTAGGGTTAAAGTCAATGAAAATCAAAATGATACCTCAACAGGCTAATGAGTTACTTCAAGTTGTAGAGATGAAATAGTTCCTGAGAAAGTTTATCCAAATACTGGCCTAGTTCCCTACAAATCAACATGGCTTATTGATTTTGTATAACATTTACAGAAGGAATAGAGAAAGAAGAAAAGAAACCATGAAGAGGACAGTGGTTCCATTACCTTGTAGAAACTCCTTTTCTAGTTGTTTGGAAAACATATGTTTTTTGCATCCCTATGGGAAGAAGAGAGAAAGATGTTAGTGATAGGATCCATTAAATCTAATCTATAACTTGTAATAGCACTTGTGGATATTTATGTGTCTTCCAAGTTATTATATGAAGGAATATATATATGAAATAAAGAGGCATGTCTCTTTAATATATTAACCTACTTAGTTATAGTTATAATACAAGTAATATATTCTCAATATATTATAATGGTTATATATATGTGTGTGTGTGTGTGTGTGTGTGTGTGTGTGTGTGTGTGTACATACACACACACACACACACACACACACACACACACATATATAAGTTAAATTATTCCATATATAATATCTGCCATATATTATTTATATATCTCATATATATAATATAATTTATCTGATAGAATTATAACATTAACACTCCCTCTTAATGAAGAAGGATAAAACACATAGATATTATACCATAGGTAATATTTCAAAAATAATACATATAGGAAATCTTTGATCAGAAGATTTCTAGAATATGATATCATGTAAGTATTGGCCTATTAGAATATCAACATATGATATTCACCAATTACTATTTGATATCATATTTGGTAACATGAGCATTGGCCTATCAGAATATCAATCAAATGATATTCACCAAATAATCCGAGTAATGGCCTATCAGAACATCAACTAAATGATATCCACCAAGTACTCAATGTGGTAATGGCCTATCAAAATATCAGGGCATGATCTCCACCAAGTACCGAAAATATATCTATACAAACAACTTGTAGATAATCAAATTAATGATATCAACTACCTAGTTGTTGATTTACAAGATAAAGCCCTTACATGAAACACTTTCACAAAAAATGAATCATGCTACAAGTTATTCTAAGGATGTCACTTTACAACAACTTCTCCTAATATAAATGATAATCATTTAGAAGTCATCACTTCTTCATGATGTACACAGGGGATAGGCTCATACATGTATGACATCAAAAGTTCCCATGAAGTCTCCATGAATACTGTCATGTGGTGTTGTCACAACATTCACCATAAAAACATATCAGAGAATAAGGTTTCTCCCTCTTAGTTTGATATCAACTTTTCTGACCTCTTACCACAAGGTTCTCTCCGATGAAGTATCAAACTTCCTCTGAATCTGGTATCATCCTTCTAACCTCTTGGTAGCAAGTCATGTCATGCTTCCTTAGTTCAATGGTTATCCTGATAGCATAAGGCCTTCCAACCTACATACATGAGAGTTTATCCCATGAATCATAGTCCTTTTTCTATTATAGTTTTTGACTAGTGGAGAATCCATCAATCAAGGTCTACTCCTTCTGAACCAAGATCATCAAAAGTTTGATTTAAACATTTATTATTTTCTGCTCCCTCTCTTTCTCCAAGGTTGCCTCTAATGAATTGTTAGACTCCCTCTCATAATTTTAATCAAGGATATTTTCTTCAAGAAACTCAAATTATCTAACCTAATCATTAGATGATTCATGAATCCTAAATCACACCTTCTTTGAAGCTACTATCATAAGATTGAGTCTGCACAATATTTGGTGGCATGCCTAATGTACCAATCTTCTTTTCCTGCAAGAACATCCTTAGAGACAAAGGAAAAGATCAAAGAAAATAGCTCTTCATAGTTATTATAAAAATACAAAATAAGAGAGAGACTATAATGAGTAGATACAAGCAATACCCGAGGATAATAAATACTTATCTACAATAATAATAGTATAAGTTGCTCCAATGAAGGTCCATATGCATCAAATCAGGAAATGCCTCCATGTAAGAATTTGTCAAACAATTTGAGTATGTCTTTTCTACTCTCATATAAGGATGGTTCAAATGGGAATAGAACATTGGTTATCATTCCTTCTTACAATGTTAGATTCCCACTCTTATATCGTCGAGTAATTTTGCATCACATCACATATGGAAAACTTTTTTTTTTTTTTTCAAAGAATCATCCATCAAGAGAATAATAAAGAAAATAACTCTTATATTATATACGTGGATTAGTTAAGAGATTTCCTATAATATGAAAATAAATGTAATAATCAAGAGATGGAGAACTTATCTCATTATACAGGAGCAACTAGAACAAGCTTTCAACACTTGTAGAGAATCAGATCATAATTGAAATTAGAGTCCCTAAGGCCTCCCATAGAACTCAATAGCTCATGTACTACACAGATAGTTTTTATAGTATTCATCTTTGAGCAGCATTCCCCTAAGCAAAGCTTACCTTGATAAACAGAGATACGATTGAATTCCTTGTTCAATGAGGGTTGTGGCTCCAATAAAATCTCTCTCCATGTCAAAGCATAGTCTTCAATGGGTTACTTGCATCCATAGACCCTTTTGTAGCACCTTCTCTATATAATTGTATGAATCTCACAAGTGGATATCTAGAAGCATATTCTTCCATGCTTGTTCCTAGATTCTATATGATATCCATTTCTAATTTTAGTGTGATGGCAAAGTATTTATGTTCTTTGCAAATATACTTGCAAGGCATTTTCTTAAATAGAAATCCTTCTAGTCAAATCCTTTGGACAACCATATAATATACTCTCCGCGATATTAATATTTTAGATCAACGTCAAACAGTACATGTAATTACCATCATTTTTTAGTGGTACTGGAAAACACCATGTATAAATTTTCGATGAATGAGAGATCATTTTAAATATTTTCCTCCTTGAATCTTACAATTTATTTCATCCTCTGCTTATTCCTTCCCACAAGAATATTCATATGCTGATTCAAATCCACAAAGCTTTGTGTTTTAAGTCCTTTCTATTCTTCAATATAAATTTCTCCATTCGAGATCTTAGAATTTATCTAAATGACACACTCAAAACCCTTGGAGACAACCCTTTGTCCAACTAAAAATCATATATACCTTGATACCTTCCCATGGGATCGATCTCAAGATCATTTATTTTGAATTGATTACATTTCCTATTCTTCCTCATTGTTATACTTGCCTTCATTGTTAGCTATCACATCTTGCACATCTTGGTACTCTATATATCCAGCCATTCACATGCTTAAACATCTCCTGGATTGAGGTGGATTTTCCTATCACTCAATTACCCATGTGAGTGTTGATAACCTTATCAATCCTCCTCAGTATTGATCAGCTTAGGTTGAATAGAAATTAATGAACTACTTGTGTTTCATGTCAATGTTATATTTTATGCCAATATCCAAATTGTCATATTCATTGTCGTTATTGATCCATATATCATGCCTTATTCGAGACTGGGTAAAATCTGTGCTACTTAGTATGATATATAATATGAAAGACTGGATCACTGCATGCCACTAGGTATTTCATCCTTATATTTGGCATTACCAATCATTTCGTATATTTTCCATGTTCTTAATATAATCACATGTCATTTTCTATATCAACGATGTCTTCATTGTACAAAAATTGCCATTAGTTATCTTCACAAAATCTCAATGGTAATGTATAGTTTTTGTCTTGCTCAATCACTTCTTATCTCAATTGGGCTACCAATGTTATTGAAAACAATAATCACTCTGACTTCTGACATTTATTGTTGCCTGCATAGATTTTCCTATGTAAAGCATTGACTTGCATATGCACCAAAAATTTTGCCCTACATCTTAGTGGTTCTCTGACTATTGCTTTATATCTATATTTTATAATGAAACCTTCAACTCTATTCAATGCATTGATGTGGTGGGCTTGACATAGCCTCATACACCTCATTTTTATGTAATTGTTGATCCATTTGCTGCTCAATGATTTATGATGAATGCTGCCGTAAACACTGTTGCATATTAATTATTAATGTTTTCAAATTTCACAAGCCCTAGGAAAGAAACACTACTCTGATACCATGTTAGTGATAGGATCCATTAAATCTAATCTATAACTTGTAATAGCACTTGTGGATATTTATGTATCTTCCAAGTTATTATATGAAGGAATATATATATGAAATAAAGAGGCATGTCTCTTGAAGAGACATGTCTCTTTAATATATTAACCTACTTAGTTATAGTTATAATACAAGTAATATATTCTTATTATATTATAATGGTTATATATGTATATGATGCAGGAGCATCCAGAGGTATAAGGGCAATCCTGTGTCACCCAAAAAAAATGTACTTAGACTTAGTTTCTGTTTCATGTCTTTACATTTTTGGATACCCATTTGGCTCAAATAAAGGTTCCAACTCTCATAGTTCAACTACCAGTGCATTTGAAAATCCTAAAAAAATAGGAGCATGCAATTTGGCCATCATTTTGGTGACCTAGAAGGTGTGACTTGGCCAGAATGTAATTGAGATTTAGAGCATTCCAGAAAAAGAATCAGGTCAAAAGGCCCCACGGTTTGAAAGTTATTGCAGTTTTTCGAGTTTTGGAGACCTCCTAAGAATGCTTCAAAGTCAGGTTTGGGGCATTAAATGACCTTGAAAAGGGTCAAAAAATGGGGGACGAGTGAAGCTTGTCCATAAGGCTATAGAGCGCTTCGAGAGCTTTCCGAAAATGTAAACGGTTCGTCAATCGGAGCTACGGTTCAAAAGTTATGCCTCCCGAAAGTTCGGCTACCATTTCTGGATTCTTCTAGATTTGCACCGACTTCTAACGCGGCTTCTAGAACCTTCTATTTTGTTGGTGGATGCCTACTAGAACTTTCTAGAATGTACTCCTAGTCCTTAACCCTCCGGGGTCTATTTAAGGAGATTTTTGGCATTGTAAGAGGCAGTTCGGATCGGAGCTTGAGAGGAGGTGCTAAAAGGAGAAATATTCTCCAGATTTATGCTATTGTAAGCCCGTAGGGCATATTTTGAAGTTTATTTTCTCTGCACTGTTTGTACCAGCTTATTTTCTCAGTTAATATAATTCCCCCTTTCTATTGTGTCTATTCTGTTGTTGGGTTGTGTCCCCATCAAGTGGTATCAGAGCCTAGTTTTCCTGAGTGTGTAGACAGAGCGCTGACTGTGAGGCAGTTTGCACCAGGACTCTGTGGTTGTGGGTTCAAGTTAGAAGATGCCTCCATGAAGAGAGCATGGCGGAAGGGATAGAGCTATTGATCCTGAGGAGGTTAGAGCCCTCCAGAGACAGGTACAAGCATTGCAAGAGGAGCTTCGTAGAGGAGCAAATATTGCTGCAGATGACAATAGTGAGGATGACAATGAAGAGGAAGTAATGGAAGTTGACGGGGAAGTTTTGAATCCTGTAGAGGAAAGGATTTTTAGGGCCATTACTAGGTTTGGGAAAAGACCTACAATTGAAGTGGGTATATTTTCGAGAAATTTGAAACCAGATGAGTTGATCGATTGGATCAATGAACTGGAAGAATACTTTGAGTATGAGGATATAAGGGACCCAGATAGGGTTAAGTTTGCAAAGGCCAAACTAAAAGGCCATGCCAAAATCTGGTGGCAAGAGGTTAACCTGGAAAGACTTAGAAGAGGAAAGGAGAAGATCACAAGATGGGATCGCATGGTGGAAAAATTGAAAAAGCAGTTCATTCCTGTGGACTATGAGCTTGATCTGTTTAAGAAGATGCATGGGTTAAAGCAAGTAGGAAGATCAGTCCAAGAATATACAGAGGAGTTTTACCGACTCCTAATTAGAGTGGGGCATGCAGAAGCAAATAAGGAGAAGGTTGCTCATTATATCAGTGGGTTACGACCTAGCATCCAGGAGGAATTAAGTCGGGTAAGAATGACCAGCGTTGAAGAAGCATACCAGTTTGCCCTACGAGTTGAAGAGAAGCTGAGTAAAAGGTTTGAAGGAAAACAAAGAGGGCGTGGTCAAGGAGGAAGGGGAAGTGGTAGATCATCTGGAGGCTGCAATGAAACTCAAAAGAAAAATGAAAATGAGGGTACTAGCAGGAACCAGAGGAATGAGGGTTTCAACCGCTCCCATGATCAAGATTTTGGAAATCAAAGAGGAAGAGGTAGAGGATGTGGACAAGGAAGAGGAGGCTTCCGTGGTACCTATTTCCATTGCAATGAAGAAGGTCATCATGCCTTTGAATGCCCTCAAAGACAAGGAAGGACAGATAGGAGAGCTGAGGACCAAGCTAGGGTTGCTCATGTGGATGAGGATGCACAATCATCACATTCAGAGGATGCAGAAAGAGGAGAGACCTTGGTAAATGAAAGAGTCCTACTAAGTGGTGAAAATGAACTAGGACAATGGAGGAGTTTGTTCTGTACCAGATGCAAGTGTGAGGATAAATGTTGTGATGTGATCATTGATGGTGGTAGCACTGATAACTTGGTATCTGAAGAGATGGTCTCTAAGCTGAAGCTCAAGAGGGAGAAACATCCCCAGCCCTATCGGATTTCTTGGGTAAAAGATGATCATGGGGTCCTGGTAAGTGAACAATGTTTAGTAAAATTCAAAATTGGTAGTTACCATGATGAATTCCTCTGTGATGTTATTTCGATGGATGTTTGCCATCTATTGTTGGGTAGACCATGGCAGTTTGATAGACATGCAATACATGATGGACATGCAAACACATACTCTCTGACAAAGGATGGAGTTCACCACAAATTAAAGCCCATGAAAAAGGAAGGTGAAAAGGCATGTAGCAGTGCTAGGATTTGTCTTGTTGATGGAAGGAAGTTTTTAGATGGCATGAAACATCAGCGTATGTGCTATGCTTTGATTCCTAGGAAAGATAAAGAAGGTAGTAGTGAAATACCATTTGAAGTTTTAGATTTACTAGGGGAATTTGGAGATATTATCTCTAATAATGTTCCAGATGGATTGCCACCAGTAAGGCAAATCAGTCATCAGATAGATCTGATTCCAGGAGCTAGTTTGCCTAACAAGGCTGCTCATAGGATGACTCCTACTGAAACAGAGGAGCTAAATAGACAGGTTCAGGAACTGTTGAGGAAGGGCTTGATTCGAGAGAGCCTGAGTCCATGTGTAGTACCTGCAGTACTTGCACCAAAGAAGGATGGAGAGTGGAGGATGTGTACAGATTCTCGAGCTATAAATAGGATAACCATCAAGTACTGGTTTCCTTTACCAAGGATGGATGATCTTATGGACTGCTTGAGTGGAGCTCAGTACTTCACAAAGATAGATCTGAAGAGTGGCTATCATCAGATATGGATTCGAGAAGGAGATGAGTGGAAAATAGCCTTCAAGACCAAGGAGGGTCTTTATGAGTGGTTAGTCATGCCCTTTGGATTGACGAACGCCCCAAGCACCTTCATGCGGCTCATGAATGAGGTACTTAAGAAGTTCTTGGGAAAATTTGTTATTGTCTATTTGGATGATATTTTAATTTTCAGCAAGACTTTGGAAGAACATTTACTGTATATTCGTAGTGTCTTTGAAAGGCTAAGGGAAGAGAAATTGTTAATTAATCTAAAGAAGTGTGTCTTTGCAAAAAGGGAGTTAGTCTATTTGGGGTTTGTTATATCACCTGAAGGTCTCAAAATGGATCCAGAGAAGGTAAAAGCCATCTTGGAATGGCCTACTCCAAGGTCTGCTACTGAGGTAAGATCATTTCATGGTCTGGTTAGTTTTTACAGGAAGTTTATTAAGAATTTCAGTGGCATATGTGCACCTCTAACTGATACAATAAGAGGGGATAGAAAAGAGTTCAAATGGACTGCAACAGTTGCGAGAAGTTTTGAATTACTGAAGAAGAAGGTGACTGAACAGCCTGTGTTGGCACTTCCAGATTTTAGAAAAGTGTTCCAGGTGGATTGTGATGCTAGTGGTAGCGCTATTGGGGCTGTATTAAGCCAAGAAGGTAAGCCTATTGCATATTTTAGTGAAAAATTGAATGATGCAAAGAAGAAGTATTCTGTTTATGATCAAGAGTTCTATGCAATAGTTTAGGCCTTAAAGAAATGGAGGCATTATTTATTGCCAAAGGAATTTGTTTTGTATATTGATCATCAAGCATTACAGTACCTAAATAGCCAAGGTAAATTGAATCAGAGGCATATAAAGTGGGTAGAATTCTTGCAGAGTTATACATTTGTGTTGAACCATAGAAGTGGAAAATCTAACAGGGTTGCAGATGCATTAAGTAGGAGACAGTTGTTGCTTACAACAATGCAGGTTGAAGTAGTTGGGTTTGATGAACTCAAGAATTTGTACCCCGAGGATCCTAATTTTGCTGAAGCATGGAAAGCTTGTAAAGAACCTATTGCCGTAGATAGAACCAAGTGGTTAGACTATTTGATTCAGGATGACATGTTGTTCAAAGGTAGTCAATTGTGCATTCCAAGGAGTTCCATTAGGGAAAATCTGATTAAGGAGAAACACAGTGGAGGGATGGCAGGACATTTTGGTCAGGATAAGACCATTGCCATTCTTAGAGAACATTATTTTTGGCCTCAAATTAGACAGGATGTGAAGAAGTTTGTACAGAGTTGCCAGGTTTGTCAACTTGCCAAGGGGTTTAGTCACAATACTGGCCTATATCAGCCATTGCCTGTTCCATCAAGGCCCTGGGAGGAAATAAGTATGGATTTTGTTCTTGGATTGCCAAGGACACAAAGGGTTAATGACTCAGTATTCGTGGTGGTTGATAGGTTCTCCAAAATGGCACATTTCATTCCATGCCACAAAACTCATGATGCTGTCCATATTGCAGACTTGTTTTTCAAAGAGGTGGTAAGACTACATGGTCTTCCAAGGAGTATAGTTTTTGACCGAGATACTAAATTTGTGGGGTATTTCTGGAGGACATTGTGGAAGAAGTTGAGAACAAACTTGAAATTCAGTTCCATGCATCACCCACAGACTGATGGCCAAACAGAAGTGGTAAATAGAAGTTTGGGCAATTTGCTGAGATGTTTAGTTGGAGATAAGCCCAAGGGATGGGATTTGATTCTACCACAGGCAGAGTTCTCTTATAATAACTCTGTAAATAGGAGTACTGGAAAATCACCATTTCAAATTGTATATGGAAATAGCCCAAGGACTGCGCCAGAATTGAGGAAGATAGAACAAGGGGAGAGAACAAGTGCTGAAGCTGAGGAATTTGCTGAACACATCAAGCATCTACATGAGGAGGTTCAAGCACACATTATCAAGATAAATCAAGAGTATAAAGCTAGGGCTAATGCAAGGGGAAGACATAAGGAATTCCAAGTAGGGGATCTAGTCATGGTGCACTTACGAAAAGAAATATTTCCAGTTGGTACTTACAACAAACTAAAAATGAAGAAATTTGGCCCCTGCAAAATTTTGAAGAAACATAACTCAAGAAATGCATATGAGGTGGAGCTGCCAGATGGTATTCACATTTCTCCCATTTTCAACATTGCAGATTTAACAGAGTATCATGATGATGGTGCAAATGAAGAGCTGGTTTTGGAGCCATGTCCAATTCCTGCTTCTAAGAAGGAGGAGATAGAAGACATTCTAGATCATCATGTGGGTAGGAGTACCAGAAACAGGCAGTATGAAGAGTATTTGGTCAAATGGAAAGAACGACCGATCGAGGACTCAACTTGGATTTTAACAGCTGAGGTTTCCCATTTGGGATTTCCTCTACCATCCATAAAGTGACAGGGTCACTTTTCAATCTACCCTGGGTGTCTAATGCAGGAGCATCCAGAGGTATAAGGGCAATCCTGTGTCACCCAAAAAAAATGTACTTAGACTTAGTTTCTGTTTCATGTCTTTACATTTTTGGATACCCATTTGGCTCAAATAAAGGTTCCAACTCTCATAGTTCGACTACCAGTGCATTTGAAAATCCTAAAAAAATAGGAGCATGCAATTTGGCCATCATTTTGGTGACCTAGAAGGTGTGACTTGGCCAGAATGTAATTGAAATTTAGAGCATTCCAAAAAAAGAATCAGGTCAAAAGGCCCCACAGTTTGAAAGTTATTGCAGTTTTTTGGGTTTTGGAGACCTCCTAAGAATGCTTCAAAGTCAGGTTTGGGGCATTAAATGACCTCAAAAAGGGTTGAAAAATGGGGGAAGAGTGAATCTTGTCCATAGGGCTATAGAGCGCTTCAAGAGCTTTCTGAAAATGTAAACGGTTCGTCAATCGGAGCTACGGTTCAAAAGTTATGCCTCCCGGAAGTTCGGCTACCGTTTCTGGATTCTTCTAGATTTGCACCAACTTCTAATGCGGCTTCTAGAACCTTCTATTTTGTCGGTGGATGCCTACTAGCACTTTCTAGAATGTACTCCTAGTCCTTAACCCTCCGGGGTCTATTTAAGGAGATTTTTGGCATTATAAGAGGCAGTTCGGATCGGAGCTTGAGAGGAGGTGCTAAAAGGAGAAATATTCTCCAGATTTATGCTATTGTAAGCCCGTAGGGCATATTTTGAAGTTTATTTTCTCTGCACTATTTGTACCAGCTTATTTTCTCAGTTAATATAATTCCCCCTTTCTATTGTGTCTATTCTGTTGTTGGGTTGTGTCCCGATCAGTATATATATATATATATAACATAAGTTAAATTATTCCATATATAATATCTGCCATATATTATTTATATATCTCATATATATAATATAATTTATCTGACAGAATTATAACATTAACAAAAGAGAATGAAGAAAGACATAGTTTCTATAAGTGCAAAAATTATAGATTTGAAAGAGCGATTAGCAAATCAAAAACAAAGAATGGATCATAGCGCTTAAATTAGCTAATCAAGCACTTGCTTATAGAACACCACCAAAAATTTATGCTTTGTATTTAAAGGAACAATTTCTTTTATTCCAACTTATGCTAACCCTTAAGAATATAAATGTATAATTCAAATCAGCCCAAGAATTCTATGGTTTATACTAGACTCTACCATCCTGGCAACAAAATTTTCTGTGTGAATTATATGTGCAGAATTTTATTATCCCATTAGAAACCCAATGGAATCCTTTACTCTATATAGGGGATATACATCTAATGGCTTTGATGTCCTAGATGGATAATAAAGAAAACTATGATAGGTAACTAAATAATTATAGAGATGAGGAAAAAATAGAGCCCTGCCATTAAGAGCTGAGAGTAATAAACCAAAAAGAAGTTCTTAGGGACTGGTTTAAATTAACTTATGGGGATAAGAACAAGGGAGTAAGGGATAGAATCTTTGTTATCAGAACCAAGACCTATGTAGATTATGAGAACTTGCCCTATTTTTCCTTCCAAAGAGCCATGGCTGGTGTCAAAAGTTGATGGGCTAGATTACCTGAGACATTTAAAAGGTCAAAGCCATAGAATCCCATCAATTTGGAGGCTACTCTTCATCAAGCTCCAAAGTATCTAGAGTCGGGAAAAAAAACTAGACTAGAACTATGGTGCCCACTCACTATGCAACCTTCAATGCTCATGTGGCCTCTATATGATATTAATGTTGATAGACTTGACAAGCTATAGGAGGACAAAAAAAGGGAGGTTTGGGAAATAACATGAGGATTTTATTATACCTTCAAGTGTAGCAGGAAAGGAAGGACTAAAGTTGGGGAATTTAGGTCACTGACTAGGAAATGCAATGCTTGAGGATAAGCATTAGTTTACTAGGGGGTAGATGATGAGGCTAATTATTGCCTCTATTTTATGATAGTTTTAAACACTTTTTTGAATACTCTACTTTATTTTCATCAAGACATTTGTGAACTTATGTTTACCTAAACCAATGATTAACTTATGGGTAGATAGTATATCATCTTTTGCCAATATTATATATATGATGTAGTATTTTATATAATCATCAAAATGTGTGTTCTTATATTTGAATTTAATTTGATAATGCTTATTTGCAAATATCTCTACATTATAGCTAACCTATTAGCAATGAAGCTAAAAATGATTAGAAGAATTCAAAGATGAACGTTGAAGACAACCAATAGCATTCAAGGAGAAAAGACATTGAGGTTTAGCCATGGTGGAGAAAAATCATAACGGTATCAAAGGACACAACTATGAGTATGGAGGAGCTATGAAGACTTACTACATTCTCTTCATTTACTATTATGTTAGAGCAGTTTTTTAGACTTTATCATTCCCACCTTGACCCATTATCTTTTCTTCCCACCTTGAGTTGTTATCTTTCCTTCTTTTTCACCTACAAATTTATAGCTAGTTTGTTTGCTTTTCTATTTTGGAAAAAGTGTCAATATTCTATTTATAGGGATCAGACCAATTGTGTTAGGGGTTAGAAGAAGAAAGTTTATGAAAACAAACTGTTAACTCTTGTAGTGAGTTTTTTTTACAATTCTATGTAGTGTTCCCATGTAATGAATTTTTGAAATGTAATGAAATATTTTTTTTCTTATATCTTGTGTTAGTAGATTAGAAAAAGCCAACCGAGGGGGCCTACTTGGGAGGTGGATTAGATTAGAGTAGTATAGATTTATTTTCAAGCATTTCTAGTATTGCAAGTAGAAGTTGTAAGTTCCTTCCTGTAGCATCTGACTTTGTGAATGTTCCTATAGCATCTGTGAGAATAGTTATAGTAGATGAACTGAGTTGGAATATATGTTAGCATTCATTGCATTTCTAGTATTCATTTCAATAAAGAGTTAAGCATGTTAGTTTCCTGCAGCAATAGTGTAGGTTCTTTTCCTTGCATTTTTCTTTTTTGCAGCATAAGCATAATGACTCATTAAGAGACCTAGTGCACATATTGTGCCAACCATTTCAAGTATACATCCCTAGTTTGACAAGATTAAATTCACCTCATAGTGGGAAAAATAATCCTTAGATTGAATGCACTATTCCTAAGCATGGCCTTGAGCATGATTATTATACACCTGTTGTGAGGCAAACCACATATGTTTAAGTTTCCCTACCTTTCAAGTATGTATTTTTGATAATGATAGTAAAAAAGTAGACTATAGGTTGATTAGATCTTTAACCTTGTAGGCTCTTTTATTTCTATTATATACCTTCATACCCCTTTGGTTTTGTGCTAAGATATTCACCCAACCTTGTTCAAGTGATTCATTATCCAGACCAACATGCATAGAATTTTTTAAAAGGTTTTGCCTACCTTATTTCAAATATAGTCACCTCCTTATCTAAATTTTCCTATTATTTTCACGATTGAGACCCATTCTAGAGGGTGCTTTGGAGTAGAGAATTTTTTCTTTCTACTCTTTCAATTTATATTGGAACATTCCAATCCAGTGATAATTGTTACTCTATTGGTAGTGCACAAAGAAAAGTTTTGTCAACACTCATTTAGGTCTATACTAATCTAGGTTATATAATCTACCTATGCAACAAGCTTCTCTATTGGCTTATTTTGGTGCTTCTAGGACTTATTCTCTTAGATTTCTCTTTTCCTTTTTTAGCATATCAAGTTGTTTAGCCTTGACCTCCACTTTTCTTAGGAGTTTCTTTTTCTCGCTCATTGATTTGAGACCAAAATTTCTTTGCAATCACAAATGCATTTCTCCTAAACCCTATGGTAATTAATGCCACATTCTCTGGTGGGTTGATGTTTGTTCTATATGAATCCATAAGATTCACAACCTCTTGCTTGCTCAGGTCTAGTCTTATGTCCATGAGCACTTCATCCAACATATTCTTCCAATTAACTATGGCCTTAAACTATTTCTCATTGATTATCTTAAATATTTCTTCTAGTAGTTGGGATTTTACATCTTGCAATGTTCTACTAAATTCTCTAAAGCTTACTAGTACATGTTGAGTGGTTGTTTTTCATGATGCTAATGGAAAAAATTCTAGTGAATCACTCTCTTGGAAATTCTATCAATAACCAACTACAAGGTTCTAGATGGCTATTTTTCAACCTATTATGTAGCTCAATCAAAGATAAATGTGAAGGTTCACAAGGAGGATTTTGTTGGTATCTGCCAATTCTACACAACTTGGTTGAAACGTAACCACAAAACCAATATATTTTCATATTTTCTATTTTATGATGAATACAATTTCTTATAAATGTGACTATATGAATTCTTATTTTTAACCAAGTTTTTTAAAATAAAATAACAAAGATAGCATGATTAGATATTTAAAGAAAATTACTAAAAGTAAAATTCCAAACAAACATAATCCAAAGAAACAACACATTTGTGAATTAAATTATCAAAAGGACCTGGTAGGAAATTAATGAAATTAGGGGCAATGCTTCCTTAACCCTACTAGTTCAATCATCAATGGGAACTTTAATGAAAATCAAAGGATGTTTCATGATTCATCAAATCATGCAACCATGGAAAGTACATGCATATGAGAAAAAATGTTATGTAAGAATGATAATGATCCTTTCTCCAATTTGTCACAGTAGTGGAATTTTTTAACATAAGACAAACACCAAAATTAAAAGATCACACAATTATAACAATGCAATAAAAATATTAGCTCCATTACTATTTATGAACATAAATTCACAAAAATAACACAGTCTTACAAGATTTATTGTACTCAAAATGAGAACACCAATAGCATTCATTACTGCATTAAAATTTCAGCTTGGAGCATATATTACATCCATGTATTTATAAGAAACCCTTTTTTCTTTTTATGTTAGGAGTGAGAGATCTTCTAATGCAAATATTATTCTATAAATCTAATAAAATAAAACTATTTGTATACAATCTAACTCTCTAAATGGTGCTAAGTAGGTCTCCACCCTTGTTTATATCAACTAATGGGTGCATGATCCTTTATATGACTTAAAATCATAAAATAAGAAGACAATAAGAAGAGAGAAGCCATTAGATGATTTAGGAGTCACTATGACTTCTAAAAATGAAAGCTTGGCTTTCTTTAGGTGTTTCTAGGAGTTGAACTATCATCAAAATGTGTTTCTAGTAAATGTAATGCTCAAAAATAGAAACTAACAATTAACTATTGATGTACTACTTCATCTTCAAAATTGTTGGCACACCTCTTAATTTGGCATACCTTGAAAAAAGTGCACCTCTAAAAAAGTGCACCATCTAAAAAATGCATCTTTGAAAAAATGTGCCTTGTGATACGATCAAAATTGTCATTATTTCGCTAAGTTTCTAAATTTTTGAATAATAATCATGATTTCCTGAGTTTCTATAAAATCTAAGGACTCATGTCTATGATGCATCACCTAGTGGTAATTACTAACCTCTAGCCTAGTATCTACAAAATCTTCCCACCCAAAATCTAACTTCATTATTGCTTCTTCCATTTTGAAGATTTGCCTGATGTCGTCTTTGGATGGAGATGCCTCAAATATTTCTTTGAACTATTGTACCACTATTTCCACTAAAGAAAGTTAAGTCCTTGATTCATCTCCAAAAATCTCTAGGATGGTGGCATTATAGTGCTTATTTGATTCCAAAAACTACCTCAGAGCTCTATTATTTATTTCTTGGATATCCTCATATAATCCTACCATAACTTTATTCTATGTTGATACCTTTTCTATCCAATCATCTATTTTATCTAATTCTTCTACCATATATACCTCCATCAACAGCTGATACCTTTTTCCTTTGATAGTCTTCAATTCTTCCAAGTCATTGGCCCTTTCATCCATTAGCCCAAAATCCCAGTTTATTATTGTAACCAATTTATTGGCATTATGTTTAATGTTGTGTAGAAGGTTCAAATTATCCTCTATTATTTGTACCCCTCTATCTTCAAAATTTTGATACCACCTTTTCCAAGCATCCAAAAATGAATTAGTTTCATCAACAACTTGTCCTCACTCTTTGTTCTCTAGGGTGACCCATAGAGAAATCTCTAGATGATTGGGGTTAATAGGACCTTCTATTTTGTTTAAGTATCCCCTCAAGAATTCATTCTATTGTCTCAAAACCAAAAATTTTGATTCACCCTAATCCAAGTACAAAAATATTTTCTTGAGGCCCATCATGATCAAAACATTTTTTGTATCAATTGTGGGTTTTCCAAGAACTATCTCCTTCATCTAGTAATCTTTTGGAGACACTTATTCTATATCATTATGGGGAGATGGAATGGAAATTTGTGCCAAGAGATCCTCATTTTGGTTCTACATGATAAAAGCTAGTGTCTTAGCATCACCTTTGGCTAGTTTTGGCATCCTGACTTCTTTTGTCAATTCTGTCATACCATTCTCTTTGGTGAACTCCATATGTCTCCTTTTTTAAGTCTAGACCTCCCTTTTTAACCATGTTCGAGAAGTTCCCATCAGGGACATGTACTGAGTAGATGAAAAATGTTACAAATTAGGTCATTTCCCTTTATCACCTCTTTCTAAAGTCTTCTCTTGTCAAGGGAGGACTACTAATTAATCTTCCATTTCTTCTTGTCTTGAGGACCTAGTCTCTACTCTGGGAAGAACTTTCTTTACTACCTCAAAAATTTTCCTTCTTTTGATACTTCACTTATATGTAACTAGATGTACTCTCCTTCCTCTATGGTCTAGCTTTTCAGCTCTACTATCAAATGAGGTAGAGCAACTACTTCTTGTTCTTGCTAAGGAGGTACAAATGGAAAGTCTTTTAATGGATGGGGAGGTATACCAAGTGGCCCTTTAGGTAGGGGAGGTAACTATTCCCAATATTATCCTAGTGATTCATTGCAAGGGGTATCCCATAGCCTTTTCCCCACTATTTATTTTCCCACTATAGGACTAGAAAATAGGCTATTGTCTAACATACTATGAGAAAATCACAAGCCCAATAAACATATGCTAACACCCTCTAGTCTACGATGAAAGCCAAATTTATCAAAACAAGAAAGAAAATCTAAAATTCCCTCTTTCATTTGTAGCTCCCATGTCCTTCTTTCTTCTCCATGTGATATAGCTCCAAATTTCCTATAATGCACATAATATTGAAGCAAAAGCCTATAATAATGATGGTCCTATGAGAATAATTTAAGTTGTGATTTGAATGTGAGAGTAAGAGTGAAAATATGAGAAAACTAGGGACTGGAAATGAAAGAAAGAATGCTCATTTTATAATCAAAATGGAGGATCAGAGCATTGGATTTTTCACCCTTAGATATGCAACTTGGCACAAGATTTCTTTAAGAATCTATGACACATATGACACAATATGCCAAGTGTAGGATTCTATGATGCTTGGAAGTTAAACATGGCTAAATATGGTTGAGAATCTATGATGTGTCATATGAAAGCTCAAGCCCACTTAAAGCCAAGAATATATGACAAAGGAAGCCAAATATGGATGTGTGTAAGAGAATGAGAATATTGGATTATGACATATCTTAGCCAAGTATCAAAGGAGAATCCACGAGGTGTCACACCCATGTGTCATGATGATGTCAATATTTTTGTGGAATATTTAAATTAAAAATCCTTTATTCCATAAAATAGAAATTAGTGAAAATGGAATTAATGGAGGAAAATGGAACTTAGGAAATTGAGAATTTCCATGGTTTTCAAATGATGAATCAATTAATTAATTGAGAAGATTAGTTAAGAAGAATAATTAGTAAGAATGATAGGATTAAATTATCGATTATTTAATCCTATAGAGAAGGTTAGTAAATGATTGGCCAAATTGATTAAATAAGTGTGATAGTATCTTTGATGAAGTGTGATGATAATGAAAATTGACTAAGATGATGATGGATAGAACAAAGCCATGGTCAAATTGATTGATCAAAATTGATAACATGCCAAGGACACATGACATGAACTAAAGATATGTAACATTTAACTAACATTGTAAAATGTTACAAGATTGAAATTGGTTGATAAGGTTGATCATAATAATATTGATGAAGGCAATCAATATTATAAAAATGGTTGATAATTCCATTATTTGACATTGAAAGACTCAATGATGTCAAAGATTAGATGACATGAATGATAGTTTGACCTAGCACTAAGAACCATGATAGTACTAAGGTCAGATTGATTAGATTTGATAGATTGATAGGTTTCCAAGGCAATGAAAGCCACAAAACTGCCTAGGATCAAAAAAATAATGATAGATTTGGGATGTTTGATATGTTTCATGAGTATCTAGACTAATTATGGGTGATTCCAAGTTGATCTAATATTATTTCAAGTTGGTTATGGTTGATTTTAGGATGATTTGATATGATTTTGAGTTGTTCTAAAATGGTTTTGAGTTGATTTGAAATGGTTTTTGAAAATGATGAAATGGATATCAAAGAGGATATGATAATAGACACTATTGAGATACAATCAGGTTGGCCAAAAGATCAGAGTTAGTGGAATGAAAAAATGGGATGAATTAGTATGGAAAGTGGTGTCAATTTAGGGGCCCGAGAGTATTTTCAATGGTTATCAATCAAGATAGTGACCAAATAATGAAAATTATATCTCATTTTTTTCACAATGAAGATACAAATCCAATGCAACTGATAGTTTGAAAATTAGAGTAGAAACACAAAAGTTATGGCCTCTGGAGTGCAACATAAGGCCTCTAGGAGCAATTCCAAGCATCCTATTGCCCCAAGTGCACCAAAGACTCACCCAAGTGTGCCTAGTGCACACTTGGTAAGCCCAAGTGTGCTATGAAAGTACCAAGTGCACCCATGGTGCACTTGGGAAGCCCAAGTCCACCCATGGTGCACTTTGGAAGCCCAAGTACACCTTGAAAGTGCAGATTGTGCCCTAGAAGGCTCTGGGGGCCATAAATAGCTTGACTGGACTCAGAATAACATGAAACTTTGTGTGCATGCCCAAAATGATGGAAAGAGGTCAAAACATGAGTGAAATCAATCAAATTTGGTTACTTTTGGTCAAAATTTGGTCAAACAAGGGTCAGACTAAGGTTGGACTAGGTGGAAAGCCCTAGAAAGTTGACAGATAGTGTAGGATGATGCAAGAATGTAGGAATGCAATATGAAGATTATTTGTTGTATTAGAACACATTTTAATGGTGATGAATGAATATATGAATGAAAGAAGACATAAGATATGAGATGAGGACTAGATAGAGTGGGGTGAAGACTTTTTCTTTAAAAAATTGCACTAGATGTCAAATGGAGCTTCATTTTGATGAAACTATGGATGTGAACCATTTTTTAGCATCTACACTAACTAGCATGAAATCAAACTCTAAAATGTTGAAAAAATTAGTCCCTTTGACTCCCATCTCTATTATCCATTATTCGTGTTCCTATTCTGAAGCTTCTATATGAATTGGCTATTATTAGATGGAAGGTGGTGTCTAGGTTAAACTCTTCTTCTCTTCTTTTGCATCCCTTCCTAAGTGGTTTCTCTTGTTAAGTGGGATATACTCAATCTTCTCCCCCTCTTCCTCATTTTGAGCCTTAGGAATGGTCTTTGGTACTTTAGGTGATGGAGTACTTTTCTTCTTTAGCTTCCTTCTTTTCTTGCCTACCACTATTATTGAGACCAATTATTGCCTCTATTTTATGTTAATTTTAATACTACCAAGACATTTGTGAACTTATTCTTAGTTGAACTTATGATAAAGTCTAGATAGAATTTTTAACCCATGGGTAGATAGCTACATCATATTTTATCAACATTATACATATAATGTAGTATTTCATATAACCATCCAAATGTGTTTTCTAATATTTGGATTTTATTTGATTATGCTTATTTGCAAATATTTTTGCATCATAACTAACTTGTTAGGGAAGAATTTGGAGGATGGTCAACAACATTCAAGGAGGAGTATTAAATCCTAGCCATAGTGGAAGAATCACAATGGTACTAGGAGACACAGTTGCTATAAAGGAGGAGCTATTATTCTTGAAATGTAGGGATGAAGTGTTGCTATATTCCCTCTATGTTTAATATTGTGCTAAATTGGTTACTCAAACTTTATTTCTTATATCATGAGCTATTCTATTTCCTTCTTCTTCTCTAGTGGATTTTTAGTTAATTTTTTTTCTTTCCTATTTTAGAATAAGTATCAATCCTCTATATATAGAGATTGGATCAATAGCTTTGGTGTTAGATAAAAGTTTATGAAAAAACAATTTTGACTCTTGTAATGAGTTGTTTTACAATTTTATGTATTGTTCTTATGTAAGGAGTTTTGGAATATAATGTATTAATTCTTGGTTTACATTCTATGTTAGTAGATTAGTAGAAGCCAACCAAGGCAGCCCACTTTGGAGGTGGATTAAATTAGAATAGTGTAGACCTACTTCTAGCATTTCCAATATTTTAGGTAGAAGTTATATGTTTCTTCTATAGCATCATACTTTATGAATGTTCCTACAACATTTCAAAAAGAAACTATAGTGGATGGTTGGAGTTGAAATATAAGTTAGCATATAGTTGTATTTCTAGCATTCATTTCAGTCAAGAGTTAAGTGTGTTACTCTTCTACAATACTAGTGTATGTTCCTTGTATGCATTTTACTTTCCTGCAACATAAGCACAATGACTTCTTAATAAACCTAGTGCACATATCAAATATACATCCCTAGGTTGACAAATTAAATGCATCTCATGGTGGGAGAAGTAATCCTTAGATTGAATAAATTATTCCTAAGTAAGGCCTTGAGCATTATTATCACATACCTATTGTGAGGTAGACCATTTTTGGCATTGTTGCCAAGGATGGTGTCAAGCTAGGAATATCTTTTTGGGTCATAGCTTTTATAGTTATTTTTTAGAGATTTTTAGTCCTAAAAGTTGTTTTGTAAGTGTGAAGAATTCAATTGCATGCATTGAAGAGGAAGACAATGAGATGAATATGTTAGATTTCTTCCATGAGAGTTTGTTAATTTGAACGATGAAATTAAAGAAGTTGAGTTTCCTTTTGAGGATGCAAGCCCTAATTTTCCTACAATATCTTCCTCTAAAGAAAAATCTTTGGATATAAGTGGTGTTCAAAATTTTGCTAAAATCTTGGCTAGCTTTCTTGATAGTTCTAGTCCAAATCCACCTATTGTTTACAATTTTGTAGCCAATGCTCCTTTTCAGCAGCAACCCCATAATCAAGTACATCTAGTAATGGCACACCCTACTTTTCCATTTCCTCTCTCAAGCCTCATAACTAATGTTAATCTCAAAAATATACCCACAACTTCCCTTCCAAAGTTTGATGGCCTTATAATTGAGGATCTTTATACATTCTTGTTTGAGTTCAGCATACTCTATCATATCTTTGACTATAACAAGGATGTCCACAAGGTCAAGTTATTTCCAACAACACTAAAAGAATTAGCCTTATGATGGTTCATGGGTTTAGGAGCCAATGTAGTAGGTACCTTGGATGAAATGCAAACTTTTTTTCTAGAAAAATACAAAGATTACTACAAGGGGAGTGATCCAAGAGGAGATGAAAATTTTAGTATATCGCAAAAGGAGGACAATACATTAGAAGGCTATGTTTCACATTTTTTGTACATAATGTAGAAGAACACGCAACATGTATTCGTAGAAGATTCACAGAAACTAGTCTTCTTGAGAGGAGTAAATGATAATTATCTAGAAGCACTATACCTGATGGCTAGTGGTGATGTATACAAATCTTCTTGGGATGACCTCAAGAAAATCTATCTTAACTACTCAAGGTCAATTATGAAGAAAGGTAGAGGATACAGGTCCACAACCACTAAAGGGACCAGTCAATGCATTTCAAAGCTCAAGATATCTAATCTACTCTCAGATTTGAAGTAGGAGATCATAAATGACGTTGTTACACATCTTGACACAATGACTACATAGAAGAAGCATGTAGAAGCTAAATCAAAATTTGCAAAGTACTATCCTCACTACTAGAAATAGAAGCAAGACTATGCATGTAAGCTGGTAGCCAACCTGGAGAATCAACATTTTCCAACTGAGTACATGAAGATAGATAGGGACAATGATCAAGTGTTCTTTGTTGCTCAACATCGACCATGGGCTTCAAGACAAGGTATGCCTCAAGATCCTTTACAATTTTCAAATCCTTATAATAATCAGTGGAAAAACCAAAGCTATCTAAATCCTTTTTAGTACTCCCAACCTTCTTGGAAAAACCAAAAAAACAACCAATGGCCTAATCAACAAAATAATCAATGGACAAATTAGCAGAATCAATAGCAACCACTACAAGGAAATTGACAGCAAAATAACCAATAGAGGGGGCCTCCATAATGACCTAACTAAAATCTTGGTAACCAAAAACTACTACCTCCAGTCCAACAACCTGCAATGATGCCACTTCCTATAGAAAATAATACCAATCCTAAGCAAACCCAATTGCTTGCTCAATCTCACCTAAATCCAAACAATGGAAATAGTAGTAGCAAATGTACACTACTAATCCTCAATAGTACCCTACATATTCACTAGAAATATTTGATATTCATTTGAGATCTAGTACAACTTTGCCTACATTAGAATACCCTATCATCATAGAAGTTGCAGACACTCCTACAACACCACTTCTAGAATCTATATTGCCAAATACCAACCCACCAACTAATTTACCAGTAGGACTATTAACCATACCATCAATAATCCTCCCTTCCCACATAGGCTAAATAAAGAGAAATCCATATCCCAAGAGGAAGAGACATTTTATAATGTTGAGCAACTGAAAAACATGCGCATCCAAATTCCTCTATTCCAAGCTATCAAAGATGTCCCTCTTTATGAAAAGGCTATTAAGGAAGCATTCCTTAAGAATTTGGGGTGGAAGAAGAAAGATCCTCAAATAGTGCATGTTGAAAGAAAATTAGCATTAGGGAAGGTAGTGATACCAAAGTTTTCAAATCTTGGTAGTCTAGTGGTTAATTTGATCATAAATGGATAGGCTATGAAAATGCTTTAGTTAATCAAGGAGAAGCAATAAATGTGATGAGTAAAGATACAATGCATAGGTTACATATGGAAGGCTTAAGAATAACCCCCATAGTGTTACAACTTGTTGATAGTTCAACTGTCATTCTAGATGGTCTCATAGAAGATGTGATAGTGACTTTAGATTCATGTGAATACCCTATTGATTTTCTTATGTTATCACCCAAAGAAAAAATTGTTGGCTATCTTGTCATATTAGGGAGACCCTAGTTAGCCACCATCAATGCTAAAATTAGTTGCAAATCAGGTAGTATGACAATTTCAAATTGTCAAGCCATAAGGAAGCTAGAGCTATATCCACCTACTCATCCCCACCCAAACTTGGGAGAACCTATTTGGCCAAATTTAGGAGATGAGGAAGAATAGAATTATGTAGCTCAACTCATGATGTTGCATAGGCGATATTTTCTAAAAATGTAGGAAGAAGATGATGTGGTATAGAGAATTCTTACCAATGAGTGTATAGTGGCCAGAGATATTACTAATTTTTTTTCTTAAAGCTATGTACCTTGTTGATCTCAAATTGGTTTTGACAAGTGAGTGTCAATACACTTAAGCCATTTACTTGGTTCATGCCAAACTAATAGTGCATGCCAAGCATAACATGTAAATTATAAACCATGCCAAGTCATATTGAGTGTTGAGCCACTCATATGTTGAGTTACTCAAGTGTCAATAAGATAATATATGTTGAGTGACATAGGAGCCAAGTAAATAGTGAATGTTAAGTAGTATAGGCATCAAGTCACAATAGAAAGATCAGTATATGTCAAGCGTTAGAGACTTCAGATGCCAAGTGAAATAGTTTTGACATATTTTTTTGTAAAGGCACAAACAACTATGTAAATCATTTTTTAGCTGACTTAAGATTGTATTTCAATATTTTGGAGATAAGGATGAATCTCATCATAGATTCATAACTAACCCTAAGCCACCAAAGTCTTCTTAGGAGGACTAAACCCTAAACTTTCTAAGAGTTTTGAAGGAGTGAAGAGGATAGTTTGCATGCACAAATAGAGCATTCATGGTGACTTAGAAGTTTTGAAGTGAAACCACATTATAGAATAAATTAGATAAGAATACAAGATAGGGAAAAGGATACAACAAAGAGACATTTGATCAAGAAGGATCAAGAAAACATTGTTTAGAGTGATATGTTATTAGGCAAGCAAGTGCCAACCACAAGATCTATACTGAGACATTCTAACAGATGATTTCAGTCAAATCTCTTAATAGAGTAGTCCTAATAGGCTATATGAAATCCTTGAATAGGGTGCTTACTTAGTTGTAAGTTAAAATCCTTTAACTAGGAATACTTTTAATAGGGTTTTGAAATCCTCCAACAAGGTGAGACCTAATAGTCTTTGTAATCTTTTAATAGGGTAGACCTTTCATAGGGTAGATCATGTTGCATGATCAAAACATTGTAACCTTCATTAGATACAATTTATTGTTGTAGTAGTGAAGATTTGTGGGTGTCATCCCCACCCCAATTTTATCTTCTCACTTTGAGGGTTTCTAGGTAATCATATCTAGTGTTATGTGTGTGAATGCTTGCATATTTACATGATTTAGTTGCATATGCTTTACATGTTATTTTAGTTTACTCATTGAATGCATGAGATAGATGTGTGGTGAAAGTTTTATGGGTCCAAGTATAAAATATTGATTCACCACCCACAAGTTTACCTTTCCTATTGTAATTCCAACAATTTGTATTAGAGCTTTGTTCTCTAAAAGAAAATCTTTTTAGATTTGAGGAAAGCTCTTGAAATGGAAGTCTACAAATTGGGAAAGACTACTATGAACTAGGGAATTGAGATACAACACATTCAACATCAATTGGATCAAGCAAGAGAAGACCTAAAGAATTCCTTGAAGAGGGGGAAAGAAATTGCTATTGTAGAGAATGACACACAATAGAAAGAGATTGACACTACTAAGCTATTTGCAGATGGAGACTCCAATGAATTTGATGCAGCAGTTGCAAATCTAATGGAAAAGAATAGAGCCCAAGCTAAGGAAATTAGAAATCTCAAGTTAGAGCAAGAATCACAAGCTATAATACTATGTGAGGTAAATAAATAAAAGAAAAAAACTATGGAAGAAAAAGCCATGATTGAAGAAGACAAAAGAATTTTGGCCAATAGACTGGAAGAGAAATCATAAGAACTAACCAAGATTTCCAACATGCAATTAGATATTCTAAGTCAAATGATGAATACCAACTATGAACTGAATTTCAAGGACATTGAGATTACTACATTGAAGTTGCAAAATGAACAATTATAGAGTGGCCTAAAGAGAGAAAAGGAATTTGTTGAAAGTTTCAACAAACCAAATGAATCCATGAAATAATTTGAGCAATTATTAAGATCCCCTAGATCCAATAATGATACATCTAGACTAGGATATATAAGTACTGAAGAAGGAGAGTCAACCAAAAGTGTAGAAAAAAGGAACAAAAAAGGTAAGAACTCCAAACTTACTTGTCATTATTGGGGTAAGAAAGAACATAATACTAATGTGTGTAGGAGCAAGACTGTAAATTAGAATGTCAAGCCTAAGAGCATGGTTCACTACCATTAGTGCAACAAGAAAGGTCATCAAGCACATGAATGTAGAACCAAGACCATGCATACACAAAGATTTGAAGGATATTATTAAAATTGTTAGAAGTATGGACATAGATCTTTTGATTGTAGATCCAAATCTATGTGGTCATCAAATAGGCAAAAAAAGGTAAGGAACAATGACAACTCTTATAACTAGAATTATAATACAAGATATAGCTATCATTATTGTCAAGAATATGGACATGTTCCTAAAAATTTTATAAGGACACACTTCAGAGGTAATTACCAAAGGTGGTTGAGTCAAACTACATGCTTTAGTTGTTGAAAGATTGGTCACATCAATAGGTATTGTCCAACTAGGTCAAAGGCACTAAAAGTTGTGAATTTTAGAAAGGCAGAGGCAAGGAAGATGTTGAACACATTAGAGATGAGATGAATAAGACATGGAAAAAGAAAGATGATTGTAGCACATCAAATAGAGAAGGGATCACTTCAATTAATGGGTCAAGTAATCACACCTCATCAAACAAAGCAATCAAGAGATATGTGGGACTGATATTTAAAGGCTATAACATACATTAGTTCCAAAAGGTGATAGTACTTAAAAGATTACATTAGCATGAAAAAGATGCAAGATGTTGATAGGAATTAAAGATAAATTTTTAAATTTTTCATGTTGTTGTCAAGCATGAAATATTTCTTATATGTTTTGAGTGGAATGCTAGTTGATGTCAAGCTTATAGTGGTTGTTGAGTGATGGAAATCTCAATGGATGCTGAGTGAGCCTAAAATTGGTTGATGTTGAGCTTAGAGTTGTGTAAGCACTCAACATTAATTGCAGGGTTTTCAAAGGGTATTTGATTGAGTTTAGCTCATTTTTCATCATTTCAAATTTGAAAAAGAGTGAGAAAAGTAGAAGGTGATCTAGAAATCTATTCCAAATAGTTGCAAAATATTCTAGTAGTGATCCCACATCCATTCATCAAATTTCATAAGATATTTATCAAGAGTTGAGCTACGCAATTTTAATTTTTGTAAACCCTAGTTTTGCATTATGGCAGCAAGTTTGAAGAATGTAGAGGGAAAGAAAGTTTTGAATGTTCAATTATTAAGTAATGAAGTCAAGCAACCTATTTTTAAAGCTATTCTTAAAATTTCTTATAAGCAAGACCCTTTTGGTGCATTATCAATGATTCTACGAAATCTAAAAATGGTGTAAGATGTGAGAAAATGCTACAACTATAAGACAGGAAGCATTGGGGATATGGAAATCATGGAAGCATACAAAAAACTTTGTGAAAATGGTGTTTTGAAATAAGAATTCAAAATTGTTGAGAGGAAGCGATTAACACGAGCCCTATATTTTCCAAATGTGTATAAGATAGAATGAATCAAAATAGTGCTTAGCCAAATCCATGCCGGAGCATTATGGTTGGACAATGGACCTATTAAAATTAAAAAGAGAATAATCCATAGGGTTACTAGTTACCCAACCCTAGATTGACCTAAGACACTAAGAAGTGATTCCAAGGAAGTGATTGAAAAGAATATTAGAGCTATCTAGAACAAGAGAGGCATGAAAATAGACACAATCACTGATCCTCTAATAAACTTTGTTATAAGGGTTATATCACACAAGTTCTATCAATCCAATAGATTGAATAGTGTACCATGTATAGTTATGGATGTTGGATAGAAAATTGTAAAGAATGATCACACATATGATCTAGCAGAGCTATAATTACAACAACTAATTTTAGCAAAAGTAAGATTGCACAATGCAAATTTCTCTCTATATTGATTTGTACATTATTTTATGTACAAAACACATTTCCCTCATTTGTTACTATGGGATGGAAGACCAATAGATCAATTGCAGTACAAATTGGTGGGTACATTGAGACTTTAGGAGAGAATTTTGAATCCTTAATGACTAGTTACTTTGAATATTTCAAGAAGTCTATGAAGGAAATACTAAGAATACCAATATCCTTAGTTGAGAAACACTATAATGATGTATGTATTCTTGTGGATGCTGATTATACTTTTGTGCAAGATACCACACCAAGGGTGAGATGGTTGAGACCCTTAGGCTATAAAATCATTAATGTGGATGAAGCCTCTATAGCTATAACAACTTTACCTATAGAAGAAGTAGATAAAATTGCAAAGATATTTGGAAATTATGAAGTGGAAAAGTCCAAAATCACCATGGAACTAAAAAATGCATCAGTTATCAAGAAAAAGGACAAGTTGGTGAAGAAATTGAAAGCTAAGTTTGGAGAGAATGTCAAGGAGGAGGAAGAAGAAGAAGTAGAAGAAGAAGAGGAAGAAGAAACTCAAGCATAAGCACCTCTTGCATTAACTCAAGGTATGGAAGAAGACCATGAAGAGGAGGAGATTGAATGTGCTAAGGGAGAAGAATTAGAGGAAGCACCTACTCCTACTGAGCTGAAGAAGAGGAAGGCCAAGGCACAAACTATGACAAGGACTAAGAAAATTGCCAAACTAAATCAGCCAAAGCCCATTGCACCTACCATAAGAGCTAGGACACATGCAACTACACAAAAGACCAAGGAAAAGACAAAGAAAATAGAGCAAGGAGGTCAAGAAAAAAAGAGACCAAGAAGGAAGTATGTTGCTCAACTAGATTCTGAAGAGGAGAGAAAATAGTCAAATGACAACAACCAATTTAAGGTGGTGAGTCATAACATTCTTTTAGATCTTGAAAATTTATGTTAAAATGTTAAGAATAATATAGATCTATCAGGATTTAGTCATGTTTATTTTGATAAATTGGGTAAAGAGGAGAAAAACCAAGACAAGGAGGCCCTATATATCATGATGGAAAAATTCAAGACAACACCACTAGAATTTGTGAACTCTATACCTAAGAGTCTATATGACATAGTTGAGAAAAAATGGCATTATTGTCCAAATCTAGAAAGACAAAATAGGGAGACGACACTAGCCCAAGTGATACTTGAATTAACTAAGGCACAAATTGCTAAGGCTATAAAGAAGTATGTAGTTAGGTTCACACCTAAATACAAAGCCTTTAGCATTTTACAAAATAATATTGAGGATGTTGTCAAAAAGTCAACATAGATATGGAAACTCATTTATTGGTTAACCATAGTAAAGAAAGGAGAACCTAAACCTCCTAAGGTCAAGCATGATGTTGAAGAAGATGATGACAAAGATAGTACTATTGGAGGAGGAATAGAAATGGAAGTAGATGATAAGGCAACAACTGAGCCTAAGCAGCCAAAAGAATAGAGTGTGCATGACACAATTAACGAGTGTCAATCCTTCACATGACACAACTAAGACAACTAAAATAGTAACTATCAAGGATTTTTCTAATCTATCAGCTCATAGAATCAATCCCCTTACCAAAGAATATTTAAAGAAGATATTAGTTTAGTCTACACTATAGGCCAAACTTTGTTGCAATCTAGTTTTGGTTAGTGTAGATGAACTACAAAAGTCAGTGACTAATGTTGCAAGGGAAAAGGTAAATCTAGATGAACCACCTTCTATTATCCCTCTAGTCATTATTGTACAACCTTTGATTCAAATTCCAAAAGATAAATCTACCAAGGTTTTTACAATTGCCAAGATTGATACTATTGAGAAGAAGACAATAGAAGAACAAGCCACCATAGTAGGACAAAAAGAAATAAGTATAATAGACTTATCTGCACCTATAGCACAAGGACAAGGTGCAAGACAAGTAAAAGTGGTAGAATAGGGAGAGTCTAAAGAGAGTGAGCTAATAGCTAAGGTGAAGGAACAAGTTGATATTCAAGCTCTAGTAGCTTTACAAGCATCTAGAAATTAGTCCACACAAACACTTTAGAAGCTAAACATAGATGCTATTCCATTGCAAATCTCAGTGCCAAGCCCAAGTTCATCAAAGTCTAAAAAGGTAATTCAATATGGAGATGTAATCCTTGATGAATAAATTTTTATACTCAAATACAATTATGATACCATGACATTAGAATAGATAGGCATATTACAACAGGCCCTATAAAGGAAAAAGCATCAAGAAATGCTTAGGAGGGAGCACATGCAAAAGTAGGCACTATAGGACATCAAAGACATCTTTTTAGTTGCATTTAGTTTTCCAACTCTGGATGAAACCAAGTTACTATTCGAATACTTGTCAAATATAGTGGATAGGGTTAGTAATGAAGATCTTGATACTAATGCCAAATTATTAGAATGGTAAGAAAAGAAGTTCCAAAACAAAGTGAATGAGAAAATATTTGGTGACATAGCACTCACACAAGTTTCATTGGCAACTAAGGTTGAGGATGTGATGAAGGTACTTGAGAATATATCCTCATTGTACACAAAATATGCAATCTAACACTCTTCACCCAAGAGACCAAAAGTCACATTGTGAGTCTAGAGAGCCGAATTACTACATCAGGTGCAAATCTACCAATTAATCCATCTCAGAGTGAGAATAATTTTAGGACATGGCTTCAAAAATAGAGTCAATTAGCTATATTGGTAGGAGATGAGGCCAACATAAGGGCTAAACTAATAGGCATACAAGCAACCCTCACCCCCCATATGGAAATTTTGCACAAGGAGCTAGGCTATGTTGAAACTCTACTGAAGAAAGACCCCAATCATTCTACTTTATATGGTTTAGTCCATCTTGCTACCAAGGTTGCCATCCAAATGAAGTCATTGGATGTTGCATGTGATAACTAGGATGCAGCCCTCAAGATAATAATGGATGGTCATAAATCTTTTCTAGACAAACACACAATAAGTGTATAGCCCATTGACATAGGTGTCAAAAAGGGGGAGATATATTTTCAGGGGAGATATATATTATTTTCAAGGAGACTAAAACAAAAGGGGAGATTCATTTTTGGGGAATAAATTGAGAACAATAGAGAAAAGGGGGGAGAATGAAATAAGAAAAATTGGATGAAAGAGTATCAGTAAAATAGAGCATGAAGTCAAAGTGTATCAATAGAGACACATTTACTCAAATGGAGTAAAGAATTTTGGTTATAGAACAAACTTATCAACTCAATGGGTGTTATCAAATTTTGAGGTATACAAGTTACTAAAAAAATTTGATGTTTTGAAGTTTTGTATATAATCCATGTTGAGATATGTTATGCTCATAAGATTAATGATGATAATGTATACTCAAGTTTTTTTGACACTCAAGTCAAATGGGGAGATTTTTTTATCTCAAATTGGTTTTGACAAGTGAGTGTCAACACACTTAAGCCATTTACTTACTTAATACCAAACTACTAGTACATGCCAAGCACAACGTGTAAATAATAGACCATGTCAAGTCATAGTGAGTGTCGAGCCACTCATGTGCCAAGTCACTCAAGTGTCGAGCCACTCATGTACCGAGTTACTCAGGTGTCAAGCAAAAAATATATGTTGAGTGACACAAGAGTTGTGTAAACAATGGATGTTGAGAAATATAGGTACCAAGTCATGACTAAAAGATTAAGAGTGTTAGAGACTTCAGATGTCAAGTGTAACAGTTTTGACATATTTTTTTATAAAGGCACAAACAACTATGTAAACTATTTTTTAGCCGACTTAAGATTGTATTTTGATATTTTAGAGATAAGTAAAAATCTATAGTTGGATTCCTATGCAATTACATGCAACCAATAAAAAAATAGGAAGGATTTGTTAGAGTAAATAAATATTATTTACACTTTACTTAAGTTTACTTAGGATAAATGCATTATTTATTAGTTGTCATCTAGGAGTTGTTGACAACATAGGAGTTTGTTCCTACTTAGTCATACTTATCCTCTCACCTACATTGGGGGTAATCCACCTTTTGTGGACATGTGCTTAGTTGTCATACTTATCTCCTAGTGCTTTCTAGCTTGTTCTACAAGCCTCCTAGAGGCCTTTATAAATAGGCTCTCCTATTGTAATATCATATCATATTGTATAGAAATTCATTTTTCATTGTTGCAATATATTTTCTCTTAGTCTGTTGAGTTTCTCCAAGCCCTACCTCTCCTTCTTCAGTTTCTCTTTAGTAGGCTATTTACATGTAGGTGATCTTAGTGAGCTATAAATTTAGCTTTCATCAACTTCTACATGGTATCAGAGCCTCCCTACTACTTCTTGGTTTGAAAGATTTTTGAAGCCATGATTCAAAGACACAAACCCTAGTTTATTTGTGATTTTTCTTCAATTAGGAGAAAGACCATTTTTTAGAGAACTTTGGGCTCAAACAAACACTACCATTGAGTTCAGAAGGCCCATTATAGTTAGCATCCATATAAAATTTTCCATTTTTGGTGATTGTAGCATCTGATAAAAAAAAAATTCCCCTGGGATGCTGTATGGATGCAATTAATGCAAAAAAAAAAATTAAAAGTCACAACATCGTGCCACCATGACACTCCTACTACAAGGCCAACATGCAACTTAGGCACCACCACCATCGGTAGCAAGGTGGCTACCCTATAGCCACCACTACCTAGTTGGCCCACCACCCTCCAAGTGGCACCATTTGAGCTTGCCACTGCTGTGACTACTACCACTAGCTATAGCCTCCCTTCCTCTGCTTTATAGCCACCCACCATTTGCCTAGCTATGTAGAACACATGGAGCAATCTGTGTCCCACATGGCACAAGTTCCATGTTAACACCTACCACATGGCTATGCCATGTCAGCACCATACTGCCATGTGGATGTCATGTGGTAGCCATATGGTAGTCTTTTTTTGCCTCGATGGCCTCCAAGCCATTACTTTTAGGGCTGTAAAATGCTAACATTAGCACTCTGGCATCCTCTTCGAGGCTTTTTTTGACCTACTCATGGTTTTGTGGCCATAACTTGAGCATACTTATCCTCTCACCTACTTGGAGGGTAATCCACCTTTTGTGGACATATTCTTAGTTGTCATACTTATCTCCTAGCACTTTCTAGCTTGTTCTACAAGCTTCCAAAAGACCTTTATAAATAGGATCTCCTATTTTAATATCATATCATATTGTATGCCAATTCATTTTTCATTATTTCAATATTTTTTCTCTTAGTCCATTGAGTTTCTCCAAGCCCTACCTTTCCTTCTTCGGTTTCTCTTCAGCAAGTTATTTGCATGCAAGTGATCTTGGTGAGCTGTGAAGTTGGATTTCATCAACTTCTATAGGATTAAGTGGAAAAATAGATGAATCTCAGTCATCAATTCATACCTTACCCTAAGCCACCAAAGTCTTCTCAAGGAGGACAAAACCCTAAGAGCATTCATGGTCAATTAGAAGTTTTGAAGTGAAACTACTTTGCAAAATTAGTTAGAGTAGAATAGAGGATAGAGAAAAGGATATAGCAAAGAGACATTTGATCATGAAGGATAAAGAAAACATTGTTTAGAGGTGATATTTTATCAAGCAAGCAAGTGCCAACTACATGATCTATGCTGAGACATTCTAATAAGTGATTTCAGTCAAATCTCTTAACAAAGTAGTCCTAACAGGCTATATGAAATCCTTTAATAAGGTACTTACTTAACTATAAGTTAAAATCCTTTAACCAAGCATACTAACAAGGTGAGACCTAACAGTCTTTGTAAGTCTTTAACAGGGTAGACCTTTCACAACATAGATCATGACTCATGATCAAAATATTGTAACCTTCATTTGATACACTTTATTGTTGTAGTAGTGAAGATTTGTGGGTGTCATCCCCACCCCAGTCTTACTTTCTCCCTTAGAGGGTTTCTGCATATCTAGTGTTATATGTGTTAATTCTTACATGTTTACATGATTCAGATGTATATGCTTTACATGTTATTTTAGTTTACTCATTGAATGCATGAGATAGATATATGGTGAAAGTTTTATGGGTCCATGTTTAAACTATTGATTCACCCCCCTAGAAGTTTACCTTTCCTATAATTCCAACATACCTATGAAGACTATGTCTACCCAACAAGCCCTAAAATAATTGACCAATTACTACCAAGTGAAGTAGCTACAAGTCTAGTACCAGAACTATCAATGATAGAATTAACAAGTACTGTGTTAACAACCACTATGGAACTTTCTCTTGGTCATAATCTCCATGTAAAAAATAAGTTGTCCCTATCAGAATTAGAATTGTTAACCAAGCTCCTCAATTAACATGAAAAAGTTATTTCTTGGGATTATAAGGATATGGTAGGATTAAGCCCTAATCTCTACACCTATAGGATATACATCAATAATGGAAGCTTGCCACTTCATCAACCCCATAGGAGAAAAATCTAGCATTATGTGAAATAGTTAAGACTAAGTTACAGAAGTTGTTGGATGCTAGATTCATCTATCCAATCTCTAATAGAAAATGGGTATCACTATTAGTTATTATAACTTAGAAAGGAGGATAGTGGTGGATATGTGTAGACTATAGAGAATTAAATAATGTCACAAAGTAGGATCACTTTCCTTTACCCTTTATTGATCAAGTTTTGGATACTTTGGCTAGAAAGAAACACTTCTCATTTATGGATGGATATAGTGGATATAATCAAATAGGTACTTCTCTAGAAGATCAAGAGAAGACCAGATTTACATTTCCTTGAGGTACCTATGCATATTTTGTATTTCCATTTGGTTTATGTAATGCACCTGCCACTTTCCAGAGAGTTGTAATCAACATCTTTGCCAACATATCACATGATTGCATGGAGATATACATGGATGACTTCACAATATTTGGTGTCATATATGAGGAAGCTTTGGAGAACTTGGAGAAAGTACTAATCTTATGTGAAGAGCACAATCTATCTCTCAATAGTGAGAAAAGCTTTCTAATGATGTAGGAAGGCATAATATTGGGATATTTGATCTCTAAAGCTGGAATCTAGGTAGACCCTATTAAAGTAGAGGTAATTCTCACAATCCCTACTCCCATAAAGAAAAAAGAAGTCAAATATTTCCTAGGAAATGCTAGCTATTATAGGAGGTTTATCAAAAAAATTAGTTAGATAGCTAGCCCTCTTTATACTTTTCTTACCAAAGAGGTTAAATTTTCCTAGACAAAGGAATGTGATGACTCCTAGCAGCTCAAGTCACTGTTGACAACTGCACCAATACTTAGGGCTCCTAATTGGACTTTGCCCTTTCAAATACATATAGATTCTTCTTACTATGCCATAGGAGCACTTTTAGGACAAAAATCTCAAGATCTTGAAAGTGAAATCTACTATATCAATAAGAGCCTTCATGGACCAGAGTTGAACTATAGAGTGACTGAAAAAGAACTATTAGCAGTAGTTTATACTTTGAACAAATTCTAGCATTATATAATTGATTATCCCATATTTGTTCATACTGATCATGCAACAATTAAGTATCTCGTGAAAAAACCTTCCATTACAAGTAGGTTAGCAAGATGGCTACTTCTTTTACAAGATTTTGATACAAAAATCATTGGTAAACCTAGGAAAGTGAATGTGGTAGCTAATTATCTATTCAAAATCCACCATGATGAAGAAGATACCACTTTGATAGATGATACATTTCCAAATGAGGATTTATTTCATATTGCTATCTAAACCCCATGGTATATAGATATAGATAATTACATTGTAGCTAATAAAATTCCAACACACTTCTCTTACAAGGATAAGAGGCTACTTGTAGAGAAAAGCTTCCATTTCTCTTGGATTGATGACATGTTATTTTACACTGGACCTAATCAAGTTATGAGGAGATGTGTGTGAGTAGATGAGATATATAATATTTTACATGCATGTCGTAATGAACTATGTGGGAAGCACTTTGTAGCAAAAAGAATAGTGTTGAAAATTTTAATAACTAGTTACTATTGGCCTACACTTCATAAGGATGCAACCAATTATACACAAAAGTCTAATAAATGTCAGAGGATAGGTCAACCAAAAAAAATAGATGAAATGTTTGTCAATCTACAAATGGTGTCAATGTCATTTGAAAAATGGGGCATGGACTTCATTGGTCCAATTGATCCTTCATCTAATGGGAAATCATATATTCTTGTATACATTGACTACCTAAAAAAATGGGTCAAAGTCAAAGCCATGAAGCATGCCCATGTCATAAAGTTACCAAATTTCTATATGAAGAAATCTTTACTCGATATTGCATACCTAGAGAACTTTTTATTGACTAGGGTGCTCAATTTACTTCCAATCTTATCATAGAACTCATGAAATAATATAATATTAGACATCGTAAATGAAGCCCCTATCACCCTCAAACTAATGGACAAGAAGAAGTTACAAATTGGGAGATAGAAGCCATCTTGACAAAGATAGTTGATTTGCACCACAAAGATTGGAGAGACAAACTACCAAAAGCTATCTGGGCATAATGAAAAACATGGAAAACTACCACATGGTTCACACCATTTGAATTTTTGTATGGAAAAGAAGCAATGCTACCCATTGAGTTTGAACACAAAACTTTAAGAAAAACACTAAAGTTAAACATCAATCTTTCTACAACACAAACAGAGTGCTTGTTGCATCTTAATTATTTAGATGAAATGCACAAGTCTACCCTAGAATGTACAAAAATAATATAGAAGAAAAGAAAACAATGGCATGACTCCCACATTAAGAGCAAGCAATTTCAAATTGGTGACTGGGCATTTCTTGATGATTCTAGATTTAAAGACATATTATGAAAGCTATAGACATGATGGCTAGGTCCCTATGAAATAAGCCATGTAATTACAAATGGAGCCATCTATTTAACCACAATTGATCCAATACACTTCAATTTATTAGTCAATGAATATTGGCTAAAGTTGTATAAATAGCCCCAAACAAGAGAAGACTTCCTACAACAATTTCAACATTTAGTTTCAAATGCACAATAGGTAACACTTCCTGCAATAGAAGGTGTCACCCCTCTACCTACAACTCTTCAATAAGAATTCCTTCAAGAATGCCCATAGTAAAAACTTTATGTTTACATGAAGTTCAAATTCTCCATTCACTTTCTAATTTCTTCTTTTTCAACTCATCTCATTTCTTTCTCTACTACCCACCCATCTTCCATGTCATCATTTTATAATGCTTTCAATAAAATGATGAGTTCACTGATGTATGTTATCGCTACCATTCTTTGACTCCCACCACATTTATCTAGCATATGTAATGATCAAATTGGCAAGTATAAGCTTTTCAAATTTTATTCATTTTTAGCATATATATTTCTTGGTTATATCTATTATTGCATTAAATATATTATTGTGGTGTTATGTTGGTTCTACCTCATGCCAAGTATAAAAAGTGAGGACACTTGTCCACATTTCATAGGGGGTAAGGAAGGTTACTAATTCCCAATGAAATTTATATTTATTCATTAAAGATCCTCAAATCTATACTCTCTCTTTGTTTAACTAAAATCTAGTTGCCATAGTACGCAAGTGTCAAGTGTCATACCTTTATTCCTGAATAATTCCTCATTGTCAGACTAAGATGTGACCTAAATTAAATGATGTGATCCAAATTAAATTTTGAAGTGATTCTTACATATCTATGATTTATTTCCATTAAAACCACATTATTATTGCTCATGATCTATAGTTCATGACAGAAATTCACAAAAAAGAATGTGAAAAGGGTCTGTGGTTTTTTTAAAAAGAGAGTCTAAAATTCACAAAAGGGAAGAAGGTAATTGTTGCAAAAAAAGAAGAGGTTGAAATTAGTAAGCATAAATGGGAGGACAGTTACAGCAACATGAACTAGTAGAACATAGTATTTTACTTTCTGATGTAGAAGTAGTAAGAAGAGTTAATGCATGTGGCTGACTAGGATATTTCTTGAAACTAACAAAGTTTGATGAAGAAGTGGGTACTAAATTTATACATAAATTTGAGGAAGGTGAAGTAATAGTATGGGGATTGATAATTTTTACCACATAGGAATGAATAGAAGAAGTAACTAGGTTGCCAGCAATTGGAGAACACTACCCCAATGCACATGATGCTAGATCAGCTCGGGCCCAGTTTTTCATATTAAGTGACCCTCCACTGGATATTTCTAAGAAAGGATGCAAAAGAATGTCTCTTCTACCATTGTAAAATGAGTTGGACATGCATATTATTAGTATTTTACCTATGAAGGAAGATTTTCTAATTTTCATGCACTCATTTTAAGTTACTTAATTATGTAAAGCATAATGTTCTAGTGAATGTCCCCAATTTCTTGTACAATATGTTATGCATAAGTGCTGAGGAAACCTAAAAAGGGAAGGAAAATTCTATTACTCACCATGCCCTAATAAAATTACTCATAGAAATATCTCTTAGGGATGTCTCTCCCATGTCATGGGTAGAATTTGTCCAACATAAAACCCTGCAACCTCAAACTGCCCCTAATGAATAGCCCAATGAAGATAATGCAGTCCCCATTAACACAACTACTGAACAAAGCACCCATGGTGTGAAAACCAAAAATGTGTAAGAAAATGTGCCTTTACTTGCTCAAATGAGTATTTACATACTTCTTCTTGAGAAAAGATAAAATGGATGTTACAAGAAGAAACCTCAACTTTGATAGTAGAAAAATGAAACCCTACAGTCTCAAAGAAAAAGAAAACAAAGTTAGTTCCTACAGTAGTTACTCCTATAGTAGAGACACCAAAAAGGGTTAGTAGGAAAAACATTGTGGTGCCTAAAGAAACCCCTATGTGAAGAAGCCCTAGAATGAGAGGGGAAATTCCTAAAGTGTCCCCAAAACCCAGTCCACTTCACCCAAATAATCTAATGAAGAGTCCCTAGTACAAGTTGTCTCAGATGATTCCCCCAATCATCCTAAAATTTTAGAAATTACTCAAAACCCTGATGAGGAATGTAAGGTTGAGATTTATGAAAGCCAAAATAATGCCCTAGCAAGTCAACAGGATACCCTAGGCTGTAAAGATTAAAATATCCCCAATAACACACCAATTACCCTAGTTCCTTATAAGAAAACATAGTTTACAAACTTCTTGGAACAATCATGGAGAGAATAGAGAAAGAAAAATAATGGAGAAGAGGAAAGTGGCTTGATTACCTTACAAATGGTTCTTTTTCGATTATATAAAAAATCATGTGTTAACAAAAAATCTATGGGAAGAGAAAAAGGAAATGAAGAAGGTAATAATAGACCAAGGTGAAGAAATTGCCGACTTAAAAGAGCAATTGGCAAGATAGAAGAAAAAGATGGATAATGCCCTTAAATTGGTTGACCAAATAATTACTTGTAGGCCACCACCTAGGATCTATGCCATTTGTTTAAAAGAATAATTCCTTTCATTCAAGTTGATGATGACCCTCAAAGATATAAATCTAGAATTTAGGTCAACTAAAAAATTCTATGGTTTGTACCAAAATTTCTTCCATCATCATAGCAAAATTTACTCTATGAATTGCATGTGCATAATTTCATTATCCCTACAAAAACTCAATAGAACCCTTAACTTTACATAGGGGATATACACCTTAGGGCTCTAATGTCCTAGATGCACAATGAGGCTAATTATTATAGAAAACTAAACAATTATAGAGATGAGGATAGAATAGAACCCCTACCATTAAGAGCAGAGAGAAATAAACTAGAAGAAATCCTTAGGGATTGGCTTAGGCTAACCTATGGGGATCTTCACAAGGAGATAAGAAAGAAAATTTGAAGCTAGAACAAAGATATATGCAGAATATGATAGCATGCCTTACTTTTCTTTCAAAGAGCCATGTCTGGTGTTAAAAGAAAATGGGTAGACTACCCAAGGGAGTTAGAAGGTCAGAGCCATATAACCCTATCAACCTAGAGGTAGCCTTTCACCGAGCTCCAAAAGACATATAGTTGAGAAAGTAGACTAGACTAGAACTTTGGTGTCCATTAATAATGTAGCCACCTATGCTCCTTTGGCCCCTATATGACATCAACTCTAAACAACTTGATAGGTTGTAGGTAGATCAAAGTCTAGGAAAGAACAAGAGGATTTTACTACACCTTTAGGAGTAACAAATGAGGGAAGATTGAGGTTGGAAACTTCTGATTAATGGCCAAAAGATGTAATGCTTGAGGAAAAGCATTAAACTTACTAGGGGGTAGATGATGAGGCCAATTATTGCCTTTATTTTGTGTTAATTTTAATACTGCCAAGACATTTGTGAACTTATGCTTAGTTGAACTTATGATAAAGTCCACATAGAACCATTAACTCATGGGTAGATAGTTATGTCATATTTTGTCAAGATTATACATATAATGTAGTATTTCATATAATCATCAAAATGTGTGTTCTAATATTTGGATTTAATTTGATTATGCTCATTTCAAAATATTCCCACATCATAACTAACTTGTTAGGGAAGAAGTTGGAGGATGGTTGACAGCATTCAAGGAGGTGTGTTAAAGCCCAGTCGTGCCAGAAGAATCATAAGGTACCAAGAGACATGATTGCTACAAAGGAGGAGCTATTAATCCAAGAATGTAGGGATTAGGTGTTGTTATATTCCCTCTGCATTTACTATTGTGTTGAATTGGTTACCCAAAATTTATTGCTTATACTATGAGCTATTATATTTCCTTATTCTTCTCTGGCAGATTTGTAGTTAGTTTGTTTTCTTTCCTATTTTAGAATAAGTATTGATCCTCTATTTATAGGCATTGGATCAATAGTTTTGGTGTTAGAGAAAATTTTATGGAAATTTTTTTTTGACTCTTGTAGTGATTTGTTTTGCAGCATTATTAATTGTTCTTATGTAAGGAGTTTTGGAATATAATAAAGTAATTCTTGGTTTACATTTTGTGTTAGTAGATTAGTAGAAGCCAACCAAGGGGACCCACTTGGGAGGTGGATTAAATTAGAATAGCATAGATTTACTTCTAAAATTTCCAATATTTTAGGTAGAAGTTACAAGTTTCTTTCGCAACATCATACTTTGTGAATGTTCTTGTAGCATCTGTGAGGGTAATTATAGTGGATGGTCTGAGTTGAAATATAAGTTAGCATATAGTTGTATTTCTAGCATTTAGTTTAGTAAAGAGTTAAGTGTGCTACTTTTGTACAACACTAGTGTAGGTTTCTTGTATGCATTTTACTTTCCTACAGCATAAGCATAATGACTCCTTAAGAAACCTAGTGCATGTACTGTGTCAACCATTTCAAGTATACATCCCTAGCTTGACAAGTTAAATGCATGTCATGGTGGGAGAAGTAATCCTTAGATTGGATAAACTATTCCTAAGTAAGGCCTTGAGAATGATTATTACATACCTATTGTGAGGTGAACCAACTATCATCTCAGTCCAATCTCTCTTGGATACTGATGGGGTAGCCTCTATTGGGGTTGCTGGGTCTTCTTCTACCAAAGCTTCTTCTTGCTTGGGTTGAGTCTTTTCCTGGTTGGTTGGTTCTAGATGGACCTATTATTTTTGGGATCTCTCTTGTGTAACCCTCTTTCTCTTCATTTTCTTTACCTTCTCAATTTGGAAGTACTCCACCTCCTGCTCATGGTGATGCACTATCTCAAGTCATACAAGTAATTTTATGGGGTATGTAGGAACTTTTTTTTTTTTCCTTCAACCTTTGAATAGATTAAAATATGAAATTGAATGGAATATGAATAGGTATTAAATGGATGATGATATCTGTGAATGCAAGAAGGGGAATATAGAACCTATCCTTAATCCAAATTCCCAAAAGGAAAGGTATAAATGAATTGATCACAAAGAAGTGATCAATGCACCAATGAATCGAATAATGGATAATATGGAGAAAGGAGGAAATTATATAATCTACTATAGAAAGTATGTACTTGAAATCTTTAATGAATAGAAGACAAATATCAACCTCAATGTAGGGAAAATCTAGAAAATATTGATTTCTTATGTCTATGTACAATTTCTAGGAATTCTACAACCTACATTAGATTGGAAATGTTGAGACAAAGAAAAACCAAAAAAAAAAAATTTCCTTCTGAGGGCAAGATGACCTTGACTTAGATAACAGAGCACAATATTACTTTGAAATGTGAACTTTGACCTACACTACTCTAATGAAAATTTTGTTCACAGATCTTAGAAGTTTTATGAAAAGGGTATCCAAATCTAAACTTTGATTCATTATCCTATACTTGCACCTCCAAGAAAATGGGTTTTTTTAAGATGGGGTTTTTGTCTTGGTCAAATCTTATCTTGGAATCAACCTTGAAATGTAATTAAAATTACAATATGCATAAAAAAAATAAATGGAACTATTCACCTTGCTTGTGTTGTAATCCTTGTGGAAGATTTGAATCCTTAAATCCACAAGTATGGATGCTCTAAATGGATGTAGAAATGTGTGTAGGATGTCTCAAATAAATGGCATTAGATCTTAAACACCAATATTGAATAGATATTAACATAGGAAGAGGCATGGATGAATGTAGATAGAGAAATCTTCAACAAGAGGGCTCCATAGAGATTGAATCCTTCATTGGCTAACAATAGATCTCCTTGATGAATCAGATGCTTTAATGCTTGAATGATTGATAATGGATTGTATGTTATATTGTCTCCTCATGAAAAGTAGATAATAGATAGATAGATGATAGATGAGAGAAGAAGGATTCCTTATATAGTGATCTAGGGCACAAACTTCTAGAGAGGCTGACATTGGAGAATTAAATCCCAATTAACCTTAGCCCCTAGAAATGGACTTAGATTAAATGCAATTTAAGAGTTTACCATTTTGAAACCCAAAATAGCTAACTCAAAATTGGGAAAAAGAAACTTTCTAAAGACTTGATATCCTAAAACCTTTGGAACTTGAAATTTGGACCTAGGTTCAGGGTCAAGGTCAACTCTACCCTAGGTTAGGGTCGAGGTAATCCTTGACATAGGTCAAGGTTAAGGTCATCCTTGACCTAGGTCAAGGTTGAGGTTGACCTTGATCCTTCAAGTCATCATTGACCCAAAAAGTTGAAGTCTTCAGTTTCTCAGAGAAAGTTGTCAAAGAAAGGCTAGAAATAGGGGGAGAGAAGAAAAATAGAGGGGAAATAGAAAGATCTATGCAAAGACCTGTTCAAGGCACTTGACATGACCCCAAACCAATTACTTTGGGGTTTGAAATATCTTATCATGGAAGTGCTTCAATTTAAAGATGATACACCCTTCTTTGGTTGGGTGGTGGCTTATAAAGTTGGAGCTTGGGGAATTGGATCCAAGAAAAAAGGCTTCCTCACCCAATCCCTAGTCAATTCTATAATATTTTAGGCCCTATTATGAATATCATCATTCTCCTCTCAGTCAATTTTTGCATTCATACTAGGTCACATGTAGATCTTGTCCCTATTTTGTAATGGATCTATCACATTAGGAGTGTCCTTGTTCTATGCCTTAAGGGAAACTTCCAAATTAAGAACCTCTCTTGAAAGTATTAGAATCATTCTAGAATAGTCCCTAATCTGTACATCATAGTCATCTATGCAATTCATCTAGTGATCTTCAATCACCATCTTAGGCATGAAATTTTTCCCTACAAGGTGTTGTACCATCCCAATATTGTTGAAGTAGGGGTAAGGTGATGGATAATCCTCTTAGGGGTATTGATCCCATAAAGTAGAAATGAATTACTTTTTCTTGACCTTAGAGGATCCAATGGTGATCGAATAGACCTATGTCTTCTTATCTTGTTTTCACACCCTATCATAAGTGAAGGCCAATTGCTTGGCTATATCTAATAGTTACAATCTATTTGATGGATAATGAGGGAGCTTCTTTGGGTACATGAGGGTACCAACTACTCAAATATAGGAAAATGTGTTAAACTATATAAAATAAACTCCTTTTTGGGATATCTAGGTTGCCTCCTCCACTAATATTCTCTTGTCATAGACCCCTTTGACAAACCAAATCACAACAAAGATGAATACATCATTGACCAACCTATATTTAGGGATTTTGAAAGGAATCTTCTTTTTCACATGTTGGGGGTAGACTATGTATGGCCATGTGTTTCCTTCTGCATACTCCCCTTCTTAACCAAACCAGGATAATTTTTGGCACATAGGAAGTCATGTAGAATAATGGGACATTCTTCACCAAGATGAGCTCCTCATCCAATTTGTCATTAAGGATCATAGCCCAGTCAATTAGCATCTTTCATGTCCTAATGGTCTCTATGAAATTTACCATCTAGGTTTCTAGGTGACTTGTTGCTAGGAGGCCCATGGCTCTACTCAAAAGGACTATGGAGTAGCTAATTTCACTGGTCAACCTTCCTACCTCTTTTCTTTAATGGTGACCTATCAATGAGGTACTTCCCCTATACCACTTCCTTTGCTTCTAACTCATTCTCTCTATACCATATGTCTACTATGTCATAAGTGATATGCAAATATTGATCCACCCTTGGTATATGGAGGACCTTCTCAATGTTTTGTAGCCTTATATCTAGGAAAATTTCTCCTGTTACACTTTTAACCACTTTTTCTTATGGTACATAGAGGTATACTAGAGTGATTATCAATTCAAATGACTATATAGATACTAGCTGAAAAGTCAAGTTCAGTAACCTACATTTGATTAATGCTAAAACCATCACTGATCATTCCTTGGGTTTTTTTCACAATAGTAGGAATGCAATCTAGTTGATGTGTCCTAACTCAGTATCTCATATCTCTAACTGTTTATCCCCAAATCTGGACTTCTTTGGCACTCCCTAAAATTTGAAAGCTACCAATTTGGGTGTAATATTTATAGCCACAGAAGATGAACATGATACCATTTTTTCTAAACAAAAGATAAATGTTAGTACCATTAATGAGGAAACCCAATATGACCTTATAGACATAACTTGACTAGTAGAAAACTAACCAAAGTAAAGGAAACTAACAAAAATTCCTATAAGTGCCTAAAATGGTCACTTGTGCACCAAGTGCACTTATGCATGTGTACAAGGTGAACATTACACACATGCAAGATCCTTATAACTATCAAAGTTTGTTGGGTGAAAAATATCGATGTTGTGCACCTTGCGCTCCTGTGCATGTGCACAATTTAATGTATGATTCATATGCATTTTATATTCTTGTGCATAATGCATACCTTGTAAGGGTGTGCACATGTGTAAGTGTTCATGTGTACATTTTCACTTTACATCTAAAAGGTTTGGAGGGTCAAGGCATGGATATGTGATTGTGTAGAAATTGTATAGGTGCAAGGATGTGAACGTGTGAAGGTGTGCACTCTAGAAACACAAGGCGATCAAGTGAGTGGAAAGAGAGGGGATCCATATTTGTAGGTCACAGAGCTATTAGGTGTGGATGTGCATACTTTGTGGCTACACACGTTATGAGTGAGCATTATGCATTCTTAATGGATGTGCAAGTGCACTAGGTGCACCTATGTGCACTTTTGACTGACTTTGGGAAAAAATTTGACCTTTTGACCAAATGGCATTACTTGGAAGCAACTAATTAGATGCCCTAGAATGACCTAGACTCAAAGAGAGATATTCATTCATCGAGGCTTCTGACTAGGTGATCTATTTTGGAGAAAGAGATTTCCCTCCTTAAGGAGGGCTTCCCATTTTGAGTCCAAAAATGGGGCATACGTTATGAAACCACAACAAATTCCTCAAATTTATGTCAATTTTGAAACTTGATTTCAAACATCACAAGTGACCTTTAGGTACTTGGAAACTAGAAACTTAGAATCTCCTATTTACATGCTTAGTGTGTGTTTAATGTCTCAATTTCTCTTGATGTCTCTAGGTGCCAACCATTGTGAGTGTCTAGGAACATGAAAACAATCTTTTCCTAATCAGAAAAAAATCAAAAGTCCCCATAAATCTATAATCAATCACTATATGACCAAATGAGAGAATTTATTTAGAGGGCTCTTAATGAGTTATCGATTACTTATCTTTGAATATTTGGTAATCCTTTAGCTTTCTTCATAGAGCTTGCATGTTTCCACTTGATTCTTCCTTAAAGTCTTTTTTTATGTAAATTAGGTTAGAGACTATGACATGTGAGCTCTCTATTTTATTACCCTTGCAAGCATCTAGAGTCTTTTTTGTGACACCATTCTATTTTACTTTTTATTTCTCTTTCTAACCTTGACCACATTTATATTGTGTGGCCGAGGCATTGGTGTTCTCTATTTGGATCTATTTCTATTATGATAACTCATTTTTTCCTCTTTTAACAAAGTTTTGGGAAACTCACATGCAAAAAAATGATCTTTATAGGTCTCTAGCAGACCCTTAAATTTATAAAGTGTTGAGAGTGATCAATCTTGATTCTAATTTTAAGGCTAGAAGTCCTCTTTCACGTATGAGTAACACCTATATTTAGTTCATATAAGAAACTAAGTTATCTGAATGCCTTGATGAAGAACTACCTCTTCCAAAATTGAGACTAGTTGGGATTGTATTGCTTATCAAGGGCAATCCTTATTATACATTAACCTTAGACTGTAAAACAACCTAAAGAAAATAAACAAATTAAAGAAAACACAACTTAAATCAAACACACTTAAAAAAAACACACAATTTTATTTTTCTAGTAGTGCATTTTCTCTTTTAGACTTCAAAATAATGTTTTTAAAACTGGTCATTGACTAGAAATGGAACCAATTCCCATTGTAAAGTACTTAGCCTAAAGGTATTTCACCCAAAATCTTTGTAATCTAATAAGGACCAATGTAAAAAAGTTGAAATTTGGTATGACTACCTAGTTTTTCTTTTTCCTTGTCCCATACAAGAATGAGGTCTAAAATTCTGAAAGATTTGATAATAGCTCTCTTGTTGAACCAAAATTTGATGACAACTTGATGTTTTGACATATGTTCTAACATTTTTTTTATTTTATCATCTAATTCTAAAAGATTTAGTAATTTGATTTAAAGCTTGTCAACATCTTTAGTGTATCCCCTCATAAATTTCAGCATTGGAATCTTGGGGTTGAGTGGGAATATTGGTTCTTGGTCATCAACTAGTAAATATGGGGATTTCCCTAGAGAATTCTTTATTCTAACCCTATTTGTCCATAATGCATATTTTAATTGGGTGTGCCAATCCTTTGGATTTTCTATGAGGAAGCATTTTATGACCATTATCAAATTCTTGTTGGTAGAGTCAGGTATGCCCTTCCCTTGAGGATAATAGTTGGATGAGAATTTGATTATGACTTGATTCTCCAATTCCTATTGAATGATAAATATTGATGCAAAAGATGACCCATTATCACACACTAGAAAGAATATCATCCCAAACCTAGTCATATTGTGTTCTTCTAGGAAGTCAGTGACCTCTTTTTCCACATAATTCATGAAATTTTCAACTTTAATTGATCCTGTGAAATAATATGTAGTTGTTAGGAAAAACATATTTCCTATAGATGATGGTTGGTTTATAGGCCCAATGATATCTATCCCCAACTTGGTGAAGGGGTAAACCTCAAATACTAGTTGCAAAGTCATGGTCGAGTTTCTTTCCCATATGGCACTTGTTTGGAAAAAGTCACAAGAACGCACGTGTTCATATGTATCCTTGAAAATGGTAGGCCAAAAGTATCTTGATCTTAGAATATGATGGGTTTTTACCTCCACTAATCCATGTCCAATACCATACTTTTCATGGTATTATTCTAGTACATCTCTTGCTTCTTCATGACCTAAATATTTCAAGTAATATTTAGTCCTCAACGTTAGGAAATGTTCATCCATTGAGGGTATTGATTTTGCAAGATATAGAATACAATGTCTTGGTACCAAAAAAATTTTATTACCCCTCTGTTGGTGTCCATATAAGACACCATGTGTGTTCTTCATTGTCTTATATCATATTTTTTAACCCTTGTCCTCTTACCAACCACTGAGATCAATCTTGGTTTGTTTTACTATTATTTAATGTGCTCTACATATAGGTCCTGTAGGTACATTGTTTGCATGAATGGACTGGTAAATTCTATGTGATATTACCCTTGTTGTAATTTGTACCTTGTCATTTGGGATATCTTTTAGGGTACATATCTCACAATCTACATGAAACCTAGTCAGACTAGCTGCTTTGACTAGTGTATGTACTCTGGTGGTTAGCTTTCTTGAGTTCTATTGAAAACTATTACCCTCTTGACTATCTCCTTTGTGATTTTTCATCGATAATCCAACTACATGTACTCATTGTGCACTCAACTAAACATGAATATCACCCATTTCCTTTTGTAGAAATTAGGAATATCTATGGTATGAGATAGGGTTGTGTTCTCTAATACTTTGATGTCTTCTTCCCATGTTCCTTTTTCTTAGATCTTCTTGTATAAGTTTTTTATCATTACATCTCCCATCTCTACTATTTTTGTCTTAATGTATTTTCTTCTGGGGAATGAAGATAGAGCTTCATTCATGATTTTCTTGTCACTACTTGATAGGATCATCTCATAGATAGGCAAGTCCTTGTCATGTTCATCTACTTGTTCAACATCAAATAGATCAGTGTATAGTGTCATTTATATTTTATGGCTTTAGCTCTATCTCTCAATCTCTTGCTCTGAGTAAAACATAAGGTTTCAAAGAAGCTAATAATTTTCACACAAAATTCACTCAAAGGATAGCTCTTGATAGTTAGGGTTTCACTATAAAAAATTGTAATGATCTCAAGATTTCAAAAAGGGATTTTTGTTTGGCAAGGGACCTATTTATAAATCCAATAAAAAATGTGACATTTTACTCCAAATAGTAACTTCATCTCTTACTACCTCATCCTTTATACAATAAATGTTTTCAAGTGGATGGACCAATGGTGATATTTAGATGACATCATATATTCCTCCTTTAGGTGTGATGTACTTTCCTTTTATAAGTCACTAGTCATTACTTATGGGTTTTCATGAGGGGACCATTGCAAGACTTACTTCTCTTTCCTGACCCCACTTAATCTTACTCTCACTTAATTTGATTGGTAGGATTCACCACTTTCTAGTGAACCTCTTCTTCTCCAATCTTAATCCATATGTTCTTTGACCTCCTTTTCATTCATAATTTTTCAAAGGTATTTATGACCTTCTCTTTTCCTTTGTCATCATTTTTGTCGTACTTTGGTCTTTTATTTACCCAACAATTCTTGACAACATTTTGTGACATCATTAGCATGTTTTCTTCATGCTTCTCCATGGTTTCTCTTGTATTTGCTAATTTATACACCATTTTTATTATGATGCAATGTTCCCATTATTACCATAGGCAAAGAAGACTTGACTCTTATTCCTAGGAGATGACTAGTGTGATCCAATACTTGATCCACAATCCCTTTTAGTATGACCATACATGTCATAGTAGTAGCATTATTTTTCTTCTCTAGCCTCATTTGTGAGATCCCTACATTATTGTGTATTGTGACTATTGGCAAAAACTATTACATAGTTCTCTATTTGTGTCATGTCTACCATGTGTTTCTTGTCTATGCCAACATTCTTTTAACTTATGTCCTATTTTAATAAAGTAGAGCCAAGTGGGTTTGTTTCATGACATGCCACTTTTGTCCTTTTTTTTGTCCATCATGGTCTTTAAGTCTTTTTCCTTTGAGGACTCTCCTCTTTCATTTGTATGGATTCCTTGAAATCATGAACTGGATGAGCTATTTATTTCTCCTTGAGTATCAATCAAATTCTCCTCATTTGAGTTATTCTCCCTTATCTTGGCAAGTGTATCACACTCTTCCTTTACCTCTTTGAGTTCAACCATCAAGTGTTGAATTTTCTCCTCCATTTTTTTGTCTTCTTTAGTAAAATACCTCATTTGTTCTATTGTTTCATTATCATACTTTGTAGTATACTATTTTATTTCACTACATATATGTTCTCGTCTTCCATGAGAGCTATCTCATATTTTTTTCTTTACCAAATCTTTATCTCATTATCTAGCTTCCTAAGCTAGTCTTAGCTCTTCATAGGCTTGGTCTCTTGTGAGGATAGCATTTCCTCATTCATTCATAGCTTCACCTAATCTTACTACAAAGTATTCCTATTATCATGAATGCTAATGGTATTCCTATGGTAGAGTATCCTAGTAGTTTTGGAGACATGATTTAGTGGTTGTGCATTGCATTTATGATAGATTTTTTCATTGATGTCAACATACTAGTTATTATGTGAAGACTAGTAGAGCATCAGACATAGTTTATCTTCTCAATTGGATTATTGAAGATCAACTTATGTACAAATGGGATTATATTTTGTAGTATTTCTAGATGCTATAGTTAAGAGCACATGCATAAATATAAAGACTGGATAGAGTTATGATAGATTTAGTGAAGACAACTTTTAGATAACATTTCTTGAAAGTGCCTATTGATATTTTCATAGTATTTCCTAATAGAGATAATTTGGTTAAGTGATATTAGAAAAAGGTTGAAGACATCTTGAGGATGATGTGGTTAATCAGGCATAATCAAATGATTAACATGTGGAAAGTTATGAAGATTGTGAGCCAAAAAATTACTTGTAAATATGAAAATAAGTAACATTGTAATGTTATGTGTAATGTAATATCTCAAGTTAGTCCTATATCATTATTGTAAATTGGGAAAGCCTCAAAGGCAACACAACAAAAAAATTTAGGACTTGGTATAAAGGAAAGATCATTTCCTTATGGATTAGTATCTAGTGTGGATGTTTTGTAATCAATAAGATCAATTTTGTGTTATGCAAACTTGAGAGAGAGTGTGAGCTTACGTGAAAATATCTTTTGGATCAAACAAGTGATTGGTGTAGTTGAGGCATGAATCTTACAAGGAATTATATTTGGCAAGAGAATTTTTTGTTGGATATTTTTTTATGTACACTTTTATTATTCAATGAGGATAATACTAAAGCTATTTGGGTAGTGGGTCCATCTATATTCTTTCAACTCTTAAGAGTGTCACCACAACTCCTAATAGGGTTAGAATCTCCTAGCAGGTATAACAATTGGTATCAAAGCATAAAATTCTTGAAGGAAAATCTTAATTCATTAAGGAGATCTATGACATAGTTTAGAAAAGATTGATGGAGTTAACTATCATAGTTAGAAGAAATAGATGAAGATGCATTTTCTATGAATGGGTATGGATTATTAGTTGATTACTAAAATTAAAAAGGATTTGATTAAAGAAGAAAAACTTGAAGTTTGAGATCAAACTTATAAAGACATGTTAATGTTCAATATGCTTTCTAGAAAAGTACTATTAACTCTTCCTGAAAAATGGATTTTCTCAGGGAAAATCGTTGAGACTTGTACATGAAATTTGGAAAGCTTTGAAAATTACATTTGAAGGTGATAAATATGCTTGGAAGGTTAAATTACATGATTGGATATGATTATTTCAATATGCTAAAATAATGTAATATGAGTCTATAACAAATTACATTGGTAGAATAGAAAAGATTGTTATAGGTATTAAGACTTGTGGTGAAGAGAAATCTAAAGATGAAGTTGTATGGAAGATATTGAAGACTTTGACACCTACATACAAAGAAATAACAAAAATGATTAAACAAGTTATTCCCTACACATCTCATTTTACAAGAGAAACTCTTCTTCGAAGACTTCAATCAGCAGAAATGTGGATGAGATAGAGTGGAGAATTTCCTAGAGTTGAAACTGTTGGATTTTTGAAACGTTACCAATTTCAAATTACCCCGATGAGAACAAGACACATCTAGGGGTAGCTAACTCCCATCTTCAACATGCTATCTCAAACACTAGGCCAACTATAAGGCTTGACTCTTCTTCTACTGTAGGATCTGCAAGACCTAGGCAAGTGGACCTCAGATTCAATTATATGGTACTAGTGTAAAAACATATTCCTGAATCTATTAAAGTAGATGTAACCATTATTTCTCCTAATGGATTTTTTGGTCTAAATAATAGCCTTGACAATTGAGTGTCAACGCACAACCATTTTTATCATACATGTCGAGTACACAATAGATGCCAACCCAAAATTACAATAGGTGCCAAGCCAAAGTTGGTGTCGAGTAAGTCAAAATGTAGTATGTGTTGAGTGATTTAAGAAATGTTCAAATGTTGAGCAATATAGAATATACAGGTGTTGAGCAATATAGTGTTTAACAAGTGCCAAGAAAACTAGGAAAGTAATAGATGCCAGGCAATCTTGGAATTAGTTCATGTCAAGCATTGGTAATGTAATGAGTGCTAAGTAACTCAAGATCAGCATAAGAGTTTGTATTTGTACAAACTAAGATTTGAACCATTTTTGGAGCCGAATTAGAGAAATTTCAAAGGAGAAAAAGGATAAAGATGAATCATTTACATTCCCTATACAATCTACATGCAACTAATTAGAAAAATGGTGAAGGCATGCAACCAATAAGAAAAATGCAAAGTATCAGCAAGAATTTGAGATTCAATATGGATCGTAGATCCATACCTAACCCTAAGTCTTTGCATTCCTTATAAGGAGAATGAATGCACCATTATATGTGTGGAAGAAAATAGTATAAGGGGAGATTATAGAAAAAAATTAGTGTGAAGAGAAAATACTTAGAGGAATAGAGTAGTAGTTTCAGATCAAGTTGATCAGAACAACACAAGGGACAAGGAGTACATATAGAGATCAGTTCAAGCAAGGATCAGAATAGGAAGAGTAGATCTAGTACTTGAACCTAGCAGTTTGAGATTGCATTTAGTAACGTAAAATGTTCTAATACTCCCTCACAATTGTATTAGAGGTTGAAATCCTATGTTGATAGGTTAGCTTAACAGCTAGGTAGGAGAACCTTTGGAGAAGGTCATGAAAATCCTATGTATTAGGTGGGTTTAACAACCTATTGTAAATCCTTTAACAGGGTGAAACTTCATGCAAGTGTTTGTAAATCCTCTAATCAGGTCACTAATAACATAGTGTAAATACTTTAACAAGGAAGGCCTTTCACAGGGCAGACCATCAGAAGTGGTTGAACATTGATTGCTGCAGGGATTTTTGTGTGTGTCATCCCACCCCAGTTTTACCTTCTTATTCCTGGAGGGTTTTTGGGTTACCAAATATTTGTGTTATGTATTGATGCATGCTTTCATTTCCTATTTTTTTATATGTTTACATGCATGCAAATTATTTTTTAGATATGTGTTAATAAGGGTTTGAAAGGATAAAAATTGGTTAATTCTGATTCACCCCCACTCTCAGAAGAACTCTTCCCATTTGAACATTCCAAACATTGGTATTAGAGCCTAGTTCTCACAAGGGGAGCCTAATAGCTTGGAGAAAAAGGTTAGAAGATGGAATTCTTCAAACTTGGGAAGATCATTAATAATTAGGTGATTGATGTGCAACTAGCTCTACACAAAGTAGAGGAAGCCAAGGAGGAACTGAGAAAATCTTTGAAAAGAAGAAAGGAGATAGCCATAGCTAAAAATTACATACACTACAAGGATATTGACACCTCAAAAGTGTTTTCCAATAGAGACTCCAAGGAATTTGATGCAGCAATAGCAGAATTAATGGAGAAAAATAGAGCACAAGCTAAAGAAATTAGATTACTCAAGCTTGAACAAGAATCATAAGCCATAATACTTTGTGAAGTGACTAAATAAAAGAAAATAACTATTGAAGACAAGGCCATGGTAGAAGATGTCAAGAGAAATCTCATCAATAGGCTGGAAGAGAAGATAATTGAATTTGAAAAGATTTCAAACATGCAATTAGACACCTTAAGCCAAATGATGAATGCTCATCATGAGCTAAACATGAAGGATATTGAGATCTCCACCTTGAAGATACAAAATGAACAATTGCAGAATTAATTGAAGAGAGAAAAGTAAATAGCAAAAAGTTACAACAAATGCAATGAGGCCATCAAGTACTTTGAGCAATTGCTGAAATTAGCAAGGGCTAGTAATGACACTACAAGACTTGGCTACATCAATACTGAACAAGGAGAATCATCCAAGGTTGTAGAAGAAAGAAGCAACAAAGGTAAGAACACTAAACCTACTTATCATTTCTATGGTACAAAGGGACATACCTTTAATGTGTGTAGAAGCAAGAATAGTCATCAACATGATAAGCCTACAAATGAAAATTTTGTCACAAGTGCAAAAAGCAAGGACATTTAAGACAAGACTATAAAACCAAGACCATGAGGACACCAAGATTTGAGGGTCACTGCAAATGTAGATCAAAGCCTATGTGGACACCTAATCAACCTACAAGAGGAATCAATCATGTGCATCACTAAAATTGGGACTACAATACCAGGTATAGCTATTAGTATTGTCAAGAGTATGGACACATTCCTAAAAATTGCATAAGGACACATTTCAAGGGAAGTTACAGTAGGTGGCTAAACCAAACTACATGTTTTAGTTGTTTGAAGACTAGGCATATTAGGAGAAACTATCCTACAAAGTCAAAAGCATCAAAGATTAAAGTCAACAAAGGAAAAGAGAAGATTGTTGTTGAACAAATAACAGAAGAAATGAACAAGTCTTGGAAGAAGAAAGGTGAATGTAGCACATCAAATGGAGAGATCACTTCACCCAAAAGGTCAAGTGATCATGCCTCATCTAATTAAGCACAAGATAGATACATGAGGTTGATACATACAAAGATGTATCATACATCAGCCCAAGAAAACATAGAAGTACTACAAAGAAGAAATATGCATGAGAAAAGATGTCTAGTTAAAAGTTAGAAGATGATGCCAAGCTACCTTTGGTTGTTGAGTAAAACTCCAATATATGCCAAGTTGGATAGCATAGTGGATGTCGAGTAAAGAGATGTTAGTGGCTACCAAGTGATTAAAAAAAGGGTTCAGTTGATGACGAGTGAAATAAGACAGTGGATGCCAAGTAAATGAACTTTAGTGGAAGCCCAGTTGATAAAATCTTTGGAAGCCAAGTGTACAACTGTAATCACAAGTGCAATAAATGCTAGGTTTTTTAACCAAATAAGGGTAAAAATCATTCATTTTTTAATCATTCAAACACGAAGCAAAGTCAAGCAGAATGAAGAGGTGATTCTATAGTGATCAAATAATGATTTGTAGAAATTTCAACCATGATTCAACTCTAGTCCATTGATTCACAAGTATTTCATCCAAGTGTCGAGCTACACAAAATTTGAAAGTCTATTTAATTTTAAACCCTAGTTTGGAAAAGATGGCATCTGGGTCAAAACCTACCAAAGGGAAGGAAATTCATGAAATACAACTAGTCAGTAATGAAGTTAGATAGCCAGAGTATAGACCCATCCCTGAAGTCACTTATAAAAATGATTCCATTGGTACCCTATCCTTAATTCCTGATAAAGTTGTTATGGTCCAAGATGTTCAAAAATGTTATAATTGTAAAGTTGAAGCCATAGGAGATTTGGAGATTTTTAATGCATTTGATAAACTCTGTGAAAATGGGAAATTTAAAGATGAATTTTCCATAGTTGAGAAGAAGGGTCTGACCAAAGCCCTAGTTTTCTCTATTATCTTCAAAATGGAATGGATACGCATTGTGTTGAGTAGAACCCATGATGGATCTTTTTGGTTAGAAATGGGGCCAGTAAAGTTTACAAAGAAAACTATACATAGGGTTACTGGTATTCCAACCCTAGATCAGCCAAAGACCCTAAGAAGTGACAAAAAGGGAAGCCATAGAGAAGAATACAGGGGCAAAATGGAATAATAGGGGAGTGACAATAGACACCATCATAGAACCCCTACTAGATTTTGTTATGAGAGTCATAGCACACAAATTCTACTAGTCAAGCAAATTGAATAGTGTACCATGTATAGCAGTAGATTTTGCTTATAAATTGGTGAAGAAAGATCATACATATGATCTTGTAGAGCTCATGTTACAGTAGATCAATGAAAATTTGGGAGCTATAAGGAAGTCTAAGGGAGCTCAATGCAAATTTGGCTCAGTTTTGGTTTGCATTTTTACTACATTATGAAAGAATTCCCTTTAGTAGGAAAGGTGAGATGGGATCCAAATAAGACCATTATTGACCAAATAAATGGATTCATTGATAAAATGGGTGAGAATTTTGATTCCCAAATGACTAGCTATTTTGAGGACTTCAAGAAGTCCATGAAACAAAGAATGAGGATACCAGTCTCACTAGTTGAGAAGCATGAAAAGGACATTTTTTTTTCTTTTGGACATCGATTGCAATTACATATAGGTAGTCATACCTAGAGTAAGATGGCTTAGGCCACTAGGTTATGAACTTGATAGTGATCAAGCCTCAGTCGCAATAACAACTCTACTTGCAGAGAAAATTGATAAAACTGCAAAACATTTTGAAACCTATGACATTGTTAAATCAAGGATGGTAATAGATCTTAAAACAGCCACAACATTGAAGAATAAGGATAAATTGGTCAAGAAGATCAAAAATAAATTTGGTGTTGAAGAGGCAGGCACAACAGAGGAAGAGGAAGTAGATGAAGAAAAAGAAGACAATGAAAGTGAAGGAGATGAGCCTTAACAAGAGCCTCTACAATTGACACAAGGCTTAGGTGATGATAAAGAGGAAGGTGCCAAGGAAGAAGAAGCCACGGAAGCACCTATCAGAATTAAATTCACCAAGAGGAAGGAAAAAGCTCCACCTGCTCCTCAACCCAAAGCTAAGAAAGTGGCAAAATCGACACCAAAGAAGCCCACTACTAGAGCTACCACCAAGGCCACAACAAAAAAGGAAAGAGAAGAGGTAGTTAAGAAGAAGAAATCCACCAAGAAGACTAATGAAGAGCTGAGAAAGAGAAGAAAATATGTGGCTCAGCCTAAATCTGATGAAGAAAAGACTAAAATAGATGATGATAGTCAATTTAAAGTGGTAAATCATCCACCAAAGTCTTCAATTGATAAATTATGTTCAAAGATTAGAAATAATGACTTGAAAGATTTAAAGAATTTATATTTTAATAAGCTCACAAAAGAAGAGAAAAATAAATTAGAGGAATCTGTGTATGCTATGATGGCTGAATACAAGCACACACCTCTAGAGCTAGATGGCTCAATGCCCAAGGAATTGTACAAAATAGTAGAAGACAAATGGTATTTTTGCCTATATATAGAGAAGGAAATAAGAGAATCTACTTTAGCAAGATGTTGTCTGATTTGACTAAGGGTCAAATAGCTAATGCAGTTAAGAGGCACAATAATAGATTTACTCCAAAATATAGGGCATTCAGTATTTTGCAAAATAAAATTGAATATGTAGTCAACAAATCCACAAGGTTGTGGAAAGTAATATACAAGAAAATTGATTATGTGTTTGATAAAGAATATAAGGTAGAATCAAGTGACAAGAAAAAGGAAATGAAAGAAATAGGGAAGAAGGAGGAGGAAAAGAAGGTAGAAGAGAAGAAAGATGAAGAGGAGAATAAAGAGGAGACAGGGGAAGAAAATGGTGTAGAAGAGCAGCAAGAAAGTGTGTAAGACACACAACTATCACCTCCTATCCCTCCTCATGCCACCATCGCACCTGCAAAGATTATCAAGATCAAAGATTTTTTTGACACTTTTGGTCAAAATATTAATCAATTAACTACAGAGGATCTAGCAAAGATCCTTGACCAATCAACACAAGCAGCTAGACTATGTTCAAGTCCAAAACTGGTCAATATTGATGAGTTACAAAAGGAAATAGTGAAATCAAAGGAATTCAAGGTGGAAACACAAGAACCACCTTCAACCATACAAACTACTAGAATCCTATTCCTTCCTCCACCATCTCCACCAAAAGAATTTACAGATGCACTTCAAGTGCCAAGTGCAATAGCAAGGGAAGACAACGAGAGAACTAAATAGCTAGCAAGTGCACCCCTAGCTAGTGATAGTGAAAAGGAGAAACAAGCTGAAGAGAAGGAAGAGACAAGAGATGAGGAGAAATTTGCAATATAAACATTGGTTGAACTACCCAAAATAGGTACTCCCACTCAAACTCTTCAAAAGCTAAGCACTAAAATGTTAGCATTACAAATTAGGACACCAGGCTTGAACTCAACAAAAGTAGCTAGGAAACTTCACTATGGAATTCCTGAGCTTAATGAGGAGATCACAATACCTTACTATGAATCCAACACTCTCACTAAGGAGAAGATAAATGAAATTTAGAATGCACTAAATAGAAGAAGAAGACAAGAGGTATTGAGAAAAGAATAAAAATTTAGGCAAGCACTAAATGATATCAAGGACATCTTTATGGATGCCTTCAGCTTGCAAACACCTAATAAGTCAAGGCCAATAGTAGAACAACTATCTGACATAGTTGATCAGGTGACAAATGAGGACCATGATGCAAATGAAAAATTAATGAAGTGGTTAGAAAGGAAATTCTAAGGAAAGGTAAATGAGAAAATATCTGGTGATATAGCACTATCACAAGTTGAACTGACTAAGAAAATAGATAAAGTAAAAACTGTACTTGGAAATATATTCTCCCTATACAACAAGTTGTGTAATTTTTCCAACTTCACACAAGATACTAGCTAGAGAATAATAAGCTTGGAGAGAAATCTAAAGATTTCTAGTATGCAAGTCCCAACCAATCCAGCTCAGAGTGAGAAGCATTTTACTCAAATGCTTCACATACAAAGAGAATTAGCTATATTAATAGTAGAGGAGGAAAATAAAAAAGCAAAGTTGATGCAAATCCAGTCCTCTATAACCCCTCACTTGGAGGTACTCCATAAGGAGCAGATGTATGGAGAGATAGTCCTCAAGAAATATTCAAATCTTTCTACCTCTGATGGACTTGTACATCAAGAAATAGAAGTTTCCATCCTACATAAGTCATTGGACATTGCACTAGCAAATTGGGATGCAACTCTAAAGATACTTCTGGAGGTAAACAACACATTTTTGGCTAAACATGGTATTACTCCATAGAACCCTTTGACATCAGTGTCAAAAAGGGGGAGATAATAAAGTAAGGGGGAGATATATGTAGATACTATAGGAGATACCAAAGTTTGAACCATTTTTTATTTACATTCTTTCATTCATTTTTGAGAATAATAATGGAAAGTTTGTAAATAGCCAAAAAGGGGAAGTCATGTAATAAAGATGAAAGGGGGAGATGCAATTTTTTTTGAACTTCATATAGATCAGATACATCACATAGGCTCAGAATGTTGAAACAAGGCAAATGACAAGAGAGGATTGGGCACATCAGCATAAAATTTTACTCTCAAGGCATAATCAACCCAGGGGGACACATAAGGTATATTGTTACTTACAATATTTTTGAAATTTTGCATGAATTCCAAGCAAATAAATGATGTACTCAATAAGGTTAAGTTCATAAATGCTTAGTTAAGTGTTTTTGACACTCATGTCAAAGGAGGAGATTGTTGGTCAAAAGAATAGTCTTGACAATTGAGTGTCAACACACTTAACCATTTTCATCATATGTGCCAAGTACATAATAGATGTCGAGCCAGAATTCCAATAGGTGCCAATTCATAGTTGGTGTCGAGCAAGTCAAAATGTAGTATGTGCCGAGTGATTCAAAAAATGTTCATATGCCAAGCAATATAGAATATACAGGTGCTGAGCAATACAGTGTTTAACAAGTGACGAGGAAACCAAGAAAGTAATAGATGTCGAGCAATCTAGTAATTGGTTCATGCCAAGAATCAATAGTGTAATGAGTGTCAAGTAACTCAAGATCAGCATGAGAGTTTGTATTTGCACAAACTAAGATGTGAACCATTTTTGGATCTAACTTAAAGAAAGTTTGAAGGAGAAAAAGGATAAAGATGAATAATTTACATTCCCTATGCAATCTGCATGCAAGCAATTAGAAAAATGGTGAAGGCATGCAAGAAATAAGAAAAATGCAAAGTATGAGTAGAAATTTGAGATTCAATATGGATAGTAGATCCATACCTAACCCTAAGTATTCGCATTCTTTATAAGGAGAATGAATACACCATTGTATGTGTGGAAGAAAACAATATAAGGGGAGATTATAGAGAAATTTTAGTGTGAAGAGAAAAGACTTAGAGGAATAGAGTAGCAATTTCATATCAAGTTGATCAAAACAATGTAAGGGACAAGGAGTACATACAAAGATTAGATCAAGCAAGGATCAAAATAAGAAGAGAAAATCTAATACCTAAACCTAGCAATTTGAGATTGCATTCAGTCAGGTCAAATGTTCCAATACTCTCTCACAATTGTATTAGAGGTTGAAATCCTATGTTGATAGGTAAGCTTAATAGCTAGGTAGGAGAACCTTTGGAGAAGGTCATGAAAATCCTATGTATTAGGTGGGTTTAACAACCTATTGTAAATCCTTTAACAGGGTGACACTTCATGTAAGTGTTTGTAAATCCTCTAATCAGGTCACTATTGACAAAGTGTAAAGCCTTTAATAGGGTAGGCCTTTCACAGGAAAGACCATCAAAAGTGGTTGAACATTGATTGCTACAGTGATTTTTGTGGGTGTCATCCCCACCCCAATTTTACCTTCTTATTCCTGGAGGGTTTTTGGGTTACCAAATCTTTGTGTTATGTGTTGATGCATACTTTCATTTCATGTTTGTTTATATGTTTACATGCATTCAAATTGTTTTTTAGATATGTGTTAATAAGGGTTTGAAAGGATAAAAATTGGTTACTTATGATTCACACCCCCCCCCCGTAGAAGTACTCTTCCCATTTGAACATTCCAATAGGATTATGCAATGACATAGATCTACACTAGTTGATTGCAACTCTATGAAATGCACAAGTTGAGTGAGGGCATCCTTTTTAGCTCTTCAACATGAAAGGGAAAGGCATCTGATTAATCATGTTGAATTCAACACAAATCCAAATATTTAGCAGTAAGAACTAATGATCATGTAGTTGATCAATGCCTTATCTATTGGGCAATTCCATGAATCAAAAACATACATCTATGATATCTAGGACATATTTCATACACCTAGGCATCAGATCTATCCTATCACTTTGTAAATTAGACATCAATTTTCATTAAGACCTCATTCTCATGAAATATCCTTCTCCAATAACCTGCAACCCTGTCAAACACATCAAGCATTTACTTGGCTCTTTGTTCCAACAAAAAAACATATTTGGCATACAACCTTAAGGGGATGCAAATGGGTTTTAGCTCTTTGTTCCTAGACCACATAAGACTACAAATTACTGATATATAAGATGAGAATTAGAATGAAACTAATGAAATTCTTGCTCATTTTTATTCATTTCTTTGAAACAATACATTCAAATACATGAAATCAAAACATAAAAACACCTAATAGATCTGAACTTTCTATGTTTTCTTCACTACTATTGTTCATATAAGAGATTTATGCTACAGAATGTGGTGTCATAGAAATGAGAACATATCAAAATACTAGAACCAATGGTCACATAGTGCAAAAATGGGAACCCCTAATGGTATCACAGCAATGAAACTTGTTCTTCCCCAATAATTGGAACCCTTACAATGAGAAAGAAAGAGAATTATATAGAGGAAGGAATTCTTGGATCTATTTTGCATCTGACATGTGTCCACTTGAAAAACCTCCTGAAGAAGTGAAAAGAATCTCTCTAATATCTCTCCCCTTTTATCTAATTTGGTTTTCATTAATCTTCTCTAACTGACTTGAAACATCTCCTATTCAATGATGAAAACCATTATGTTTGCCCAAAATTTGAAAACCTCATGAAATGTCAGTAAAATTTTTGGTATAAACTGAATAAAAGTGATAAAAATCCACCCCAACTGCATTCTTACCATTTTTACCAATCCTGTAACTGCATTTTCAATTTTAGCTCATTTCATTGAGAAGGCCCTAAATTTTTCATTTCTGCCTATAACTCAAACCAATGAATCCATGTGCAAAAGAAAACTCCATAACCAAAAATTTTGTCTTCTCCTAGTTTTGATGATATATAATATCACTATATTGGCGTATCAAAAACCCCTTGAATCTTGATTTGAAAAATCAGCTCCTGCTAGGCTTCATACAACATATTTACAAAAAAAAATAATCTTTTATAAAGTTTGAACTATATGGTAAATTCAAAATTTATTTAAAATTAGACCCATAAGGAAAAAATAATAAAATATTGAAGTTTATGCCCCTTTGAAATCTTTGTCATTTTTCTATCTAGGTCAAACTTGCTTTGACCATTGGTGACACATGTCATCATGTGATTGGCTCTTTTCTTGCATAGCTATCTGACCCCTCCAACTGGGTGCCATGTGGCACCATCTAATTTGCCCTTTGTTTTTCCATGTCAACATGCCATATCATCATGCTACATCATCGGTAGCTATGTCACTATCCAAGTCAGTATTTCACCATGTCATCAGTGACATAGTGATCTTGTGACATGTGTCATCTTATTGCCATGTTAGCACCTTGGGAAGTGTACGACCTTATAAGCCTTTACCATGTGTCATTGTCATACTCATCCACCTCACTACCATATTAGTGCCACATGTCAATCTTTGATTCGGTCGCCATGTCACTATGTTAACCAACATGCATCTTTACTTTGGCAACATGGTGATAGCCATAAAATGCCCCACATGTCACCATCCTATGCATTAGAGATATCTATTTGCCACATCATAGCCTTCCTTGAAATCTATTCCATGTGGCACCTTGTAGTTGGTCTAGTCATCGCCACATCATCATCTCATCACTGCACACACTACTTGGCTACCACTTGTCATTATCTAATTCATCCTGACATTACCACATCATTGTTAAGTCACTCATAACTCTCGCACCAGATTTCCATGGTTTTCTATCAAGTCACTATGTCACTACTGGAAAACCTTACTATTTTTTGGTGGCAACATAGCGCCTTGCCAGATTTTGAAACTTTTTTGGTGATGATGTTAGCATGACCATTTTGTGTGCCCATTTAAAAGTTGTCATGTATGCTTCTGTTTGGCTTCATCATCAGGGTTGAGTCCAACAAGCAAGCCTTGGCTTTTCAAAATCCATTGTCTCAAAGACAACTTACACTATGAGTGTTGTTGTATTTAAAGACTTGAACAATCAATAACCCAACAAATGTTGGATAAATAGTTTTTCATTTGTTCTTGATCTTTCTTTGATGGCCTATGGCTAATGCATGAGTTCCTACTCATTGTGAGCACGTTTATCGACTATGGCAGTCCTCAACTTCTTCAAAAATGTGGGTCTCCTTGAGCCCTATTTATATTCTGCAAATAGTTCCTTTCCCCTTTTATGTGAGCTTCATCTTCTCTTGGGTCTATAGATTTTGTCTAGGCAACCCCCATATTCTTCCTTTCATGTCATGGTAAACTTTTCTTTTTCATTAAACTGATACTTGATGAAGATAAGAATTTTTCAATAACGTTGAAAAGCTTTGGAAATGACATCCAAGCAGAAGTTGGTGTCAGTTGTTGGTTCTACATATGTTGTCATGATTCCTTCTTGTTTGATGACTTGCCTTAATGATGTCCCTTTTTGCTCCTTGCTTCCACTCATATAGCTCATTCACTTCAAAGATGTTCTTTCTAAGATCCTAAAAGTTGATACCGTTTAGTTTTCTATTTTTTGCCATGTCAATGGCTCAAGGTTATCAAAAGTTTATGGGTTACAATGTGGGAGCTCCTAGGGGGACACATTCTTCTTGTGCTATGTAGGCTATTTTCTTGGCCTTGAAATGGCTTCTTTCTTGGACATTGAAGCTCATCCCTTTTGTGTAAGGCTCCCTTTTTCATAGTTGTTCTCCTCTTTTTTTAGGATTTGCAATTCTAAGAAGAGGTTAAATTTGGTTCATTCTCTTTAACATCCTATGCAAATTTTCAATCTCTACTCCTTTTATTTTGCAAGTCCTCTTAAAAACATAGTCATTTCTTGTATCTTCATTCCTTCATGCCACAGGTTGCTCTCCTTGACTTACATGTTCTCCCGCTACTATATTTAAGAGACTATTTCCACATGTTCTATGGCAACAAAACATAATCACAACCTTCGATAAGTGAATCATGAAGCTTAGGTTCTACATTAGGGTCTTCACTCTTAACATTCTTAACTAGATCTAAGTTTTCAATGCTAGGGAGGCCTTTTTGATACATTAGAAGGTTGTTCATAGAACTTAGAACAGTGCAACATGAGGCCTTTATTTGTATTGGTCACCTTCTGGCTACCAGATCTTTCCACCATCACATTTAACTCTCCATATGTAATCCTAGTATAGATCCCATCCATCCAGACTCACACTTTTAATATTTTCCTTAGCTCTTGCAAAATTGATTTGACCACTTGTCACAATCATACCCTGCTTCCACATTGTATCTTTTATCTAAATATGGTCACTCAAACCTAGTCAACCAAAATGTATTATGATGGCCTATTAAAACATATTTAAATTATTTTTTATTTTCATGTGGAGCTCTATGTTCTTCTTTGAGCACATGAGAATATATTTCCTTCTTTAGCATGTCTCTCTACTTTATTCACACCCCTTTTGTTTAGTTCCCTACTCTCTGTTGTCCTCTTCAATGGTGACAAGATCAGACCATCATCAAGAATCCTTTCCTTATAACCTTTTGATTGGGACTTTGGGCTCATGGAATGGGAGAAAGATTTATGCTCTTCTCCTTTCCTTTTTTGGCTATGTGTTTCTCTCCAACCTACTCAAGACATGCTCAAACCCTTTTCCAAGCTATTTTCATTTGTATTTTTTCATTTGCACTCTGAATGCATTGAGTGGTGAGTAGATTTATATTCTTTCTCTTTCTATCCAAAAAATGTGTTTGTTGATGGTGCAGGAGATACACTCAAATCCTTCTCCCAAATGTCTAACAATGAAGCCCCTCTTGACCTTGTAGTAAATGCAATAGAAACACCCACATGAAAATTCACAAGCATTTCAATTTCTACTGAGCGTATCTATTATGGAATTAATTTGAAAAATGCCAATAAATTATTTTTCATTAACAACTTGATTCACTATAAACCTCTCATTTTATCCATTTTAAAACAATTCAAATCCTGATATCTTATCAATCTGATAGAATTAGTCAAACCCTAAAGTGGGTCCGGCTAAAAAAAAATTGTTTCCAAACAATTGAACTACAAAGCTAACTCATTCACCCTTTGGCACTAATTCAAAAAAAATTCAACCACTGAAAGTGAATTGGAAGCTCATTTTACATCTTTTTGCAAACTATCAATTTTGCGTCAAGAGGTCCTTTGACTGACTTTAAAAACTAACAAAAACACCTGACCAGGCTCTAAGATCAATAATACTAATTCTTTGTTCTATATGCTCTTACCTTGTCAAATCTCATCTCATGAAGAATTCTTAGTCAAAAGATATTGACTATCAAAGTTGCCCTCTCAGAATTGCTTGCAAGAAAACATGTCAAAAAACCATAAATCTCATTCAGATTTGGCTTTGAAAACTAGGTAAACTGACACTTGGGGGCATGAAAACTAGGGCATTGGTTCACTTTCACAAGGTGAGTATAAATCTAGGATTTGGGCTCATGATGAATAACGGGACGCATTTGGCAGTTGGTCAAAGTAGGCTACTCAAATTTGCAAATTGGAAACAATGACAAAAAAGCAATTTTTGCAAATGGAATGGACTTGGGAAAGCGTGCAAACGGATTCATTATGATTTGAAAATTGGTACAGTTTAAGTATTTTTAGAGGAAAATGTAGTGGTACCATCCATAGAATCTCATGTATCATGGATTTTGAGATATAACATCACGAACATGGATACTGATCAATCTGCTTTTCTTGACACCTGTAAAAGGTTAAAAATTGTGATTGGAATCGTATTTGAAAACTGATCAAATGGATTTTTCATAAGCTCAAAGTTGAAACGTAGCAAGTATTTAACCTCTAAAATGTAATGCAAAAGGAATTTCAGCATTTTGGTTAACTGGGTCAAAATTATAACAAGTCAAACAGGGCTTCCCAAAATTCAGAACAAAGTGCATCAGCTTGACATCAATAAACAACCAACTTTGAGGGATTCAAAACCTAGTCAAATGGATTCAAAATGACTTAAAATATAAAACTTATGCTCTATGGTATGGAAAAAAAACACTCCCAAAGTGGAAAGTCATGAAACATAATTGGGTGTGAGATATTCAATTGCAAACACAGCCTCCTGTCACTATTTAACACTTAAGAAAAAATGCAGAATTGACAAATGCTCAAAATGGTACATCATGGAATAGCTCAGAATGTCAATTTATCATCATGGAAAACAAAGACACATTAAATGAAAGGTTCTAGAAGCATTAAACACATCATGGGCTTCAAATGGATAGTCGGGTATATATGCACAAAAAAGCATTTTTAGGGCCTGTAATTTCAAAGGTACTCAAAATTGGGGCTTTGATTTTGAGTCCCAAAAGAAACTACTTTCAGTGCATTAAGTATTCAACATGTGTCAACAAGGAGTGCTTGTACAAGTGGAGATTACGCAAGTAGCAACTGAACAAAAGTTAAAGAAGAAAAGAAGATTGAGGAATGAATTTCCCTTCTTATGAAGAGAGAACCTAAATGTAACAAAATATTTAAATATTACACTTTTAATGGATATGGTCATTATTCTTCTAAATTTCTTGAGCCAGTAAGAAAGACTGCAAAGCCTTATAAATCAAGAATGCCTTACAATTGTCCTTTTATTGATGAGGATGAGCTAAATGCAAAAGTGGAATAACTATTAAGTGAAAGTGATGATGATTTGTTTCTATTAAGGAATAAATCCTCAAAAATATGAAGTTAGAGAAAAAAAAAGTAGTGTCACAAGTTGAAAAGAAAAAACTTGATTATATTATTGCTAGTAGACATTGTTCCCATCACATGACTTGAGATTTGAATAATTATGTTGAATTCAATAGTTATGATAGAGGAGTAGTTAGAGTTAGAAATAATTCAACCTATCATATAAAAGTAAATGGACCTATTACATTTTATGGATTTACTAACACTGATGATGTTTATTTTGTGGATGGTCTAAAACATAATATTTGGAGTGTTGGATAGCTAGTGGACAAGGAATATTTGTTGTAGTTCATAGAGAAGAGTTGCATTATCAAAGAAAAAGATGATACATTGATTGGAACTGGTACAAGGGTAAGAGGTAATGTATTTCAATTGAATCCTACTAAAATGACACATTTAGTTGCTAAGGTGGATGATAGTTAGTTATGGAATAAGAGATTTTGACATATCAAGTTTGATAACACTATGAAGGTCAATACTATATTTTTTAGTTAGAGATTTACCTAAGATTGTAAAGCCTACTAACATGGTATGTAAGGAATCTGTAATGGCGAAATAGAAGAAAAGTTCATTTCCAAGCAAGAAATTTAGTACTTTAGAAAAGTGTTGGAATTACAATATGAAAGGTAAACTCTTGGGGGGCTGAATTAGTGCTTTAAACTTTGACCCATAAAAATATTCACCATGCATCCATCTCATATATTCAATAAGTAGAATGAAATACCATGTAAAGCATATACATCTAAAGCATGTAAATAAGTAAGCATTCACACATATATGACACAAGATATGATTACCTAAAAACCCTCCAATAAGAAGTTAAAACTAGGGTGGGGATGACATCCAAAAATCTTCACTATTGTAGTAATAAAGTTTATCCAATAAAGGTTACAATGTTTGACCATGAAACATGATTTACCCTATGAAAGGTCTATCTTGTTAAAAGCTTACAAAGATTGTTAGGTTTTACCCTATTAAAGTAATTGAACAACTTGTTAGAAGTGTGCCTAATTAAAGGACTTAAAATCATAATTAAGTAGGTACCTTGTTAGAGGATTTCAATAGAGCCTGTTAGGACAACTCTATTAAGATATTTAATTGATTCACATGTTAAAATATCTCAACAATGATCCTACGATTAGCACTCTATAGCTTGATGATAGATCACCTCTATACTAATGTATGCTTGATCCTTCTTGATCATATGTATCTCTATTGTTCACTATTTCCTTCCTCTATTCTCCTTTAATTGATTCTGCAATGCAATTTAGATCATAATACCTTAATCACCATAAATGTCCTAGTTTGCACATGTAAAACCCTCCTTGATCATTCATTCATTCCCTTTTCACTTATAATAAGTTCAGGGTTTTTCCTCCTTAAAAAGACCTAAGTGAGTTAGGGTTAGTTATGAATCAACAACTATGATTCATTCATATTGCCACTTAAACCTTCCATTTACCTAATTGGGTGAATGTAATATATAGGAAGTCCCACTTAAGATTCATCCTTATTAATAAAATATCATAATTCAATCCTTAAGTCAGCCCAAAAATGGTTCTTATAGTATTTTGTGCCAATACAAACAACTATGACAAAATTTTGTTACATGACACCTAAAGTCCCTAATGCTCAACATCAACTATGACCTCAATACTATCACTCAACATCTGAATAACTTGACATGTACTGCCTACTCAGCTTCTGAATCACTCAGCACATACTATCTACTTGGCACTTGAGTGACTCGAAACTCACTATTTACTCAGTATGCTCTAACTTATATGTTGTGCTTGGCATATGTTACTTATTTAGCATGAACTGAGTAAATGACTTAAGTGTATAGACACTCAGTTGTCAAAACCAATCTAAGATGAACATGAAGTTGTAGATTGTGCACACACATTCTAGTGGTCCTATAAAGAAAACAACATTCTATGGTGAGAGGAATTTTATGATTCTTGTTGATGATTTCACTAGAATGATGTGGGTTACATTTCTTAGAGAAAAATATGAAGCTTTTAAGAAATTCAAGATATTTAAGAGTAGAATTGAGAGTGAATCTAGTTTGAAGATTAGATTTTTGAGATATGATGGAGGAGGAGAATTTAAATGAGTTTAATAGTTTTTGTGAAGATAATGGTATAAAGAGATAGCTTTCAGCCCCTAAGACACCTTAACATAATGGGATAGTAGAAAGGAGAAACAAAATAGTAATAGAGGTAGCAAGAGAAATTATTCTTGAAAACAATATATCTTATACCTTTTGGAGAGAAGTAATGAATACAACAATATACACTATGAAAAGTGTACAAATCAGACAAGGCACTCATATGAAACCTTATGAACTTTGGTTTGGACATACACCTTCTATGAAGTATTTTAGAATCTTTGAAAGTAAATATTACATTAAAAGAGATGATGATATTAAAAAAATTTATTCAAGAAGTGATGAAGGTATGTTTCTTAGATATTCATTGAAAAGTAATGCATATAGAAGTTTTAATCAAGAACTAAGACTATTGTTGAGAGAAAAAATATGAGAGTTGATGAAAAGTTTAGAAATTGAGAAAGGATACTTGATTAAAATTATGATGAAGAGACTAATCCAAGGACTACCATTTGAATAAAATATTGAGCAAGAATTATTTTATGAGACTAACACTTATTTGTAGAATGAAATTAAAGAAAACCTATATTTGAACATAGAAAAAAATTAGAGTTGAGACAATGGCACTTAATAGAAATTTGATAAGAACCACCTATTGACATCAAGGTCAATTTTTCTACTAGTGACTCAACACTTAGTCAAATGGTTACATTGCTACCAAGCTCTAAAATTGCTATTGAACTATCATTTAGTTTGCAATGTTAACCAAGTGATTTAATTGTTTCCAAGCCAAGTAGTCAAAATACAATATCTATCAAGCACCTGAGTTAGTTTGCAATGCTTGCCAAGCTACATAGTGTTTACTAAGCTTCATAAACAATGTATAGTACAAAATGAGAGTAGGAGAGGCTACTAAGCTATTTAGTGGAAATGAAGAAGATCATAGTGTTAACCAAGTTATATAGTATCTACTAAGATCATAGTGTTAACAATATGAATCTAGTGTTGTCCAAGCCATGCAGTGCTAATCGAGTGATTCATAAGCTATCAAGTTTCTCAATGTTCACCAAGTCACATAGTGCTAGCTAAGTTTGAGCTACTTAGAAGTGATTAGTATGGATTAGGCTTAAAGTTGAACTAAGTGCCAAATATTGCCAAGTGTTGACAATGTTTTCCAAGTATTAGAACATTGCCAAGTTTATCTTAAAAAATTGAGTTATAGTAGTTGTGCCAACTTTGTGAATTATGATGAAATTGGTATTGTAGCACACACCAGTAAGTTATGATTTGGATTGATATAAATGTAATTTATTGTATGATATCTAAATAATTATATGAAGAAGAATATGATGAGTAGGAGTGAAAATCAAAGAAGGCTACAAGTAGTATAAGGGACAATAGAGATTTATCTATCTCAGTCAAGTGATCATTGTAATTCAAAGAATCTCATTCAACAAATTAGAGTTGCATATTAGAGATTAGCTACTGGCTCATCCTAATAGGTGCATCAATCAAATCCTTTAATAGGGTAGACTTAACAGTCTTTTACTCAATCTCTTAACTGAGTGCATCCTTCATTATATGTTTGTAAATCCTTTAACAAGGTGGACCTCATTGTCCTTATTGCTCCTAACAAGTTAAATCACTAGAAGTGATCAATTATAAGTCTTAACAGATTAACTTTATGCTGCAATACTAAAGCTTGTGGGTATCATCCCCACCCTAGTTTTACTTTCTATTTGGAAGGTTTTTGGGTCACCATATCTTGTTTCAAAGCGTTATTAATGTTTTATTTCTTTCAATACCTTTCATGCATGAAATTAGATCTAAATATTATATGGATGATTAATTGGTGAAGTAAGATAATAATAAAATGTTGGTTCTTGATTCATCCTCCCCTCTTAGTAACCTTGTCTACCTTATATTTACAGCAATTGGTATCAGATCTCTTTTAGTTCTCACATCAAAAGTTTAATAGGTTGAGAAAAATATCAGAGACAATGGAGGTATGCAAGATAGATAAGGCTATTGGAAATGAAAAATTGTATTTGGAATTGGCCATTGGAAAACTCAAGAAAGAAAAGGATAAACTCTCTTAATCATTGAAAATAAGGAAAGATCTTGTAGTGGAAATGAATGACAATCTCTATACTAAAGAAAGAATGGAAGACATATGTCCAAAAAGAAATTTAGATGAAGTTGATTAAGCAATCAAAGACCTATTAAAGAAGAATTCAAATATTCAAGAAGAAGTCAGAAAGTTGAAGAGAGAGAAATAAATCCAACCAATCAGACTATGTGAAGTCACGGAAGAAAAAGACAAAGCTAAAGAAGTGATAGAATAAAATAGCAATGAAATTTAGCAACTATCTATTTAGCAAGTAGGCTTTATTAATCAACTCACCAATGCAAATGAAGATCTTATGAATCTAAGATCAGAGAATGAAAAACTACATATGATCTCAATATTGAAAAGAAAACCTATGAAAGAATGATGAAATCTTAGGAAAGCATGAATCAATTGAATGAGAAAAGTGACACAAAGTAAAATCTAGAATAAGATATACAGAAGAAGATGAATCATTCAACAAGGAGATCAAAAGAATAAAAGACCTAATTGCAATCATTATGGTAAGATAGGTGATACACCAAATAAATTTTAGAGTAATGGTAAAGCAAAATTAAATCGAAAGTGTTGTAGTTGCAATAAGCATGGTCATAAAGCAAGTGAATTTAAAGAGAAACCAAAGTTTGAAGGTAAATGTCACAATTGTAAGAAACAAGGACACAAATCTTCAAAGTGCAAAATCAAGAACTAAAACCCAGCAGAACAAATTGTAAAAATAATATTTGAATGAGATTACAACATGTGGTGTAGATGTCACTACAATGGTGAATTTGGACACATTGGAGAAAACTGTGTGAAACATCACATGAGGAAAAGAGATACAACAAAAAAATGTTTTATTTATACAGAACTTGGACACCTTGCCAAGAATTGTATGAACATGAGTAGAATTGAAGATGAAAATAAAGCTAAAGCTGATAATATCAAAAAAAATTATAAGGCAGCAATGGATACCTAAATCTCTAGAGAATGCAAATCAAATTCATGAAGTTTATGAAACCCAAGTCAATGAGTTGGGTGGGTCAATCATTTTAACTTAGTTCCCTATGGAGATCACTGGAAATGTGATTCAAAAGAAGTTATCTAAAATCTATTCTAGCTAGCAAGTAGAAGGATCAAAATCAGCAATCAAGATGCACAAGGATCACCAAGCATAATGGAAATTCAAGACATTGTCGAGCTAGGTCAAGTTGCAAGACCTTATCGAGGAAGGCTAGGTTGCATATTACTTTGGATGAAGATACTAAGTGATGATGGCTCTAGTAATCTATGAATGTCTCCTGAGCATTAAAAGATAAACTGAGTGGAGGATATCCTTTCATCGATTCTATCTGAGTATGAAGCATCAATGGTAATCAAAGAGAGGAAAATTGTTAAAAGTAAGAAATCAAATGCATTATTTCATAGTGAATTTCTAGAGCTATTTGTGAAGAGAAAATATAGAGCCCCTGAGTGATTTGAGTATTTATTGTAGAAGATTTATCACATTTTCACAAACCCTACTAAGCATGTAATCCTCTCATAGAAATGAAAAGAAAGGTTCAAAAATGCTAGTTCATTGAGTCAAGTGCAAGGCACCTAATTTCAAGTTGAGTCCAACGATTGTAGAGACAGTTGACCTAGCTGGTACATAGTCTCAAATTGTTCTTAAAGTATTACTCATGCATGATATCCATTCATTTTAGCACTATTCTATTCAATAATTTGAAACCCTAGAGATGAATGAGGCATTGAAGGAATTGTGTGTGGGTGGTGTTTTAAAACTTGAGCATCAACATTTGGAAACCAAGTATTTGACCCACATTTTGCATTTTCAAAAGTATTTTCAAGTAAAATGGATAAGACTTATTCTAAGCCATGTAAACAATGGGAAGTTATGGTTGGATCAACCCATTTATATTACAAATAAAATTATTTATAGAATCACTAGTCTATCAATGCTAAATAAAGCCAAGACAACCAAAACCCTAGGTCAGGAAGAACTAACCAAGAAGACTTTTATCAAGTGGGATTAAAGAGGCATGAAGCTTAATGGAATAAAAAACATGGAGCTAATGTTTGGAATACATGTAATTGCACACAAAATCTACAAGTCTAGTTGGTTAAATAGGGTGTCATGTGAAGTTGTCGATCTTGCATACAAGGTAGTGAAGAATAATCTATACTTTGACCTTGCCAAGTTGTTGAATTAGTTCAACAAGAACATGGAGAGAATCAAAGTATCAAAGAATAATCTATGTAAGTTTGGATCTCTTTTGACATGTCTATTCTTTTACATTCAATTTTTTTTTCCTTAAAATGGTGTTGTAGTATGGAGGAAGGATGCTCCTATTTTATATTAAACCAATGAGTATATAGCAGAAGTGGGTGAGAATTTTGATAACATCATGGATAACTATTTTGAAACATTCAAAGAAAATATGTAAAATAGATTTAGGATCCCTAATAATCTTGTAGAAGATTACAAGGATGATATTTATTTTGTGGTTGACTATCACAAGGTATACATTCAGGAAGTCAGATCTTGAGTGGCATGGGTTAAGCCTCTAGAGTATGAGGTTAACATTGATGATACAAACAATATTATAGAGGCTTTTCTGAATACGCTTGTGGATCCAAAAGCCACCTATTTCAGAATATATGATGAGGCAAAGGAAAGAATTGAGCTTGAGATCAAGCTACCTCAAGTAGTGAATAAAGGAAGGAAATGAGTAGAGAAGCTACTAAAAAGCACAAAGAAGGAAATTTCTCCTCTAATTCTTACCGAGAGAAAAGGTGATGATGCAAAAGATGATGATGAAGAAGATGAAGCAAAGGAAGCGAATTCTAGGGAAGAAGAGCCTCTCAAGAAGAAAGGTAGTGTTATTATAACCAAATCTTCCAAGTCCTCCTCTATTGTATTCACAAGAATGGAAGCCAAGTGTGGGAAGAAGTTAAATTTAGGTGAAGATAAAGCTAAGAAAGTTATCTTCAAGAGATCTACACCTACTCTTCAAGAAAAATTGAAAAAAATGGAAGACGAAACTGGCATCACTCGTTTCAAATTTCTCAAATATGAGATAAGGAATGAGGAAGAGAAAAGGTAGATTGAGGATTTTGTTATGACTGAGCTAGGTAAATGGAAATAATCACTAGATGATCTTGCTCAAAAAATTCCTAATGAATTATTAAAGCAATCACACCTAGATGGGAAAGTACAAAGAAAACTACCAAGGACACGTTTGAACAAACTTTGAGGAAACTCATGTTAAGTCTCAACAATAAGGAGGCAAAGGAATCCTTGAAGAAAAATGAGAAGAATTTCACTCTCAAGTTAAACACTTGCATGATATTGCTTAAGGACATTGAATATGTGGTGAAGGCAAATATAACTACATGGAAGAACATCTATCAATTGTATCAACCTAGTGACTTTGTGGTACATGTTGATGACAAGGATGATGAAGATGGGGAAGAAGAAGTAGAAATAAAAGATGATAAATTAGATTATGTCAATCTAGATGATGAAGAGGAAGAACATGGAGCTACCAGAGGAAGCCTACCAGAGATACAAAGCATTAAGGAAATAGATGTAGAGAAAATTACAATAGCGGTGATGGCTTCATTTCCTCACTCTTTGAGCAAAGCCTTAGTGAAATCAAGCTTAGAGAAAGCTTCTACTAAGTTGGTTGTGGGTATCATTGCTATACCAAGCTTCAGATCTATTTTGCTAAGTTTTACATTGACTAAGGTGCCCAACACTTCATCTGACAAGTAGCAAGTTCCTCCATCATTAGGCTTGATCAAACAACAGCAAGGTATTCCTATTATTAGTGTTGTTTCCACATTTCTTGCTAGTACATAAATTTCTAAAATTGTTTCTATTACAAGAGTATCCATAGCTATTACAATAATATTTGAGAACCAATCTCAACCGAGTATTGAAGTCTTAGATAAGGAAAAACAAATTATTTCTACCATTCTAAAGGAAAATGGTAAAGAAGAGGAAGTAATTAATTTGGATGAGGAAATAGTTATTAAAAATTAGTCCATATCTCTACCCTCACCCTTGATCAAATGGATACCCTAGGTGACCTAATGAAGAAGAGAGCTAAGAAACAGAAGCTTAGAGAAGAAAAGAAGAAGAAAAATTGATGCAGGAGCATCCTAGGCTTTCTTACAATCCTGCATGTTTGGAGGGATTTTGATCAAGTGTTGAGGAGAATCGAGCTTGGATTTTGGTGGAGTTATGTTTTCATGGTTATGGATGTGTTGGAGACATATTAGGAAACCTTTCCTCATGATTTCATTGAGATTGGATGGATTAAGTTGAAGTTTGAGTTGTTTGAACCTTGCTACTGAAACTGTGTTTTTCTAGTTTCTGGGTACATGTTACAGGTTAAATAACTACTTATTCTTAATGAATAAGATATTGTACACTTTATGGATTGAAGAGGACCTAAATTAATATCTCTAGTTAAGGGTGAAATTTCTAAATCATTATAGGTTGGGAGATATGGCTATTCTTCTAGAGTATCGATTTCTAGAAATTTTGCACGATAGTTTGTTGTGTGTGACTTTTAGGATGGATGCGCACTTTTCATTGAGGAATTATCCTTTACACATTTAAGGAATTTTAGAGAGCCTATATTTCTACCTACTTTTTGAATCATGAATTCTAATTCAATTAGAGCTAGGAGATATCACAATTTTACTTGGATATTGATTTCTAGACATTTAATTGTTGTTATATAATGACATGTAGCATTTAATTTATGTATTTGTATTTAATTTTTTTTTTGGATTGACTTGTGGCTTAGATTGGTATAAGTAGGGGTCTCTTGGAGTCTTTTATTCATATTTATTTTTGGGAGGGAATGAAGGATAGATACAAATTTGAGGAGCTAGAGTTGTGGCTAAGGAACTAGAGGATCTCTTAGTGTACCTGTGGGTACAAGTGTGGATTATTTTTGGTGTTCTTATCTAGTTGTATATCTGGACTAGCTAAGATTGGTTGTAAGTTGGATATTTTTGGATCTTATAGAACTAATTGTATTTTTTAATTGCTATTTTTATTTGGCCCTAACTTGGAAGGTCGTACAACTAAGCATATTGCATGTAATCAGTTATATATCTATGAATCAAGAATTGTAACTTGGTATCAAATCTTTCATTGTTATTTCTTACTGTTGTGTTTCCACTATGTGGTTGTATAGTTGGGGACTAGGACATCTCCTTCTGGGATACTCTTTCCTTGCACTACATCAAAAACTAAGTGCTAGAGGATATAAAGAGTGTTGGCATATCAATCAAGTTTGTTATTAGTGACACACACTTATTCAAATTGTATATAGCTACTGAGCTTATTGTACAACTGTCAGTGTTTGCCAAGTTTTTTTTTGTCACCAAGTTCTATAGTTGCTACTGAGTTCTTTGGAAAAATCTAAGTGGTTACCAAGCAGTCAGAGTTATAGTGAAGACTAGAAGTGTAAACTGTGCATCTTAGTTCATGCCAAGTTTACCAGTACAAGACGAGCTGTACAGTTTTCACTGAGTTTGCAGTGTATGTGATGTGAGTCCAATGTTAACCAAGTTACTTAGTTTTAACCAAGAGACTCAATTTATACCAAGCTTTAAAGTGATAGTTTTTATTGAGTCATATTCAAGAGACTTAGTATATATGATGAGTTTCATAGTATCTACTGAGTCATCAATACAAACTGAGTTCAAGACTACTTGGAAGTGATTAGTATGGACCAAGGTCCTATGTCCACCAAGTGCACAACAATTTTGAACATTAATAGTGGATGCCAAGTATCACAACCTCACTAAGTCAGTCTTCAAAACTTGAGTGTCTTCATGTGGGCCAACTTTGTAATATTTGTGGTAACTTGTATTATTGCCGACTTTGTCATTTATGTAATTGGATTGGTATATATGTCATGAACTATATCATATCTAAGTGTAAGGAAGTAAGGACTGAGAATTTATTCAGAGAAAAGTAAAGAGAGAAAATTACAAAGGCTACAATAGTATAAGGAGCAGTAAAGTCATATCTATCATAGCAAGGTGATTAGCACATAAAGGAATCTCATTTAGCAAACCAAGTTGCAAATTAAGGATCATCTACTATTTCATCCTAACAAGTGGATTAGTCAAATCCTTTAACAAGGTAGACCTAATAGTCTTTTTAAAATCTCTTTACTGAGTGCATACTTAATTGCATGTTTATAAATCCTTTCACAAGGTGGATCTAGCAATCCTTATTGCTCCTAATAGGGCAGATCATTAGAAGTGATCAATGTAAGCTTTAATAGGCTAACTTTATACCGTAGTACTAAAATTTGTGGGTATCATCCCCACCCCAGTTTTACTTTCTATTTGGAAGGTTTCTAGGTCACCAAATCTTTGTGTCACAATGTTATTAATGTTTTCATGTTTTTAGTTTCTTATGCATTCAATTAGATTAGATTATATGTATGGATTATATGCTAATTGGATTATTAGATTAAGAGTTGGAATTGTTGAAGTTTTAGAAGTTACTGATTCACCCCTCCCCTCTTAGTAACTTAGCATATTCTTAAATATTTCCAATAATTGGTATCAAAGCATTGTGGTTCTCAGGAGAAAGCTTAACAACTTGAGCAAAGATCAAAGCCATGGAGATATTTAGACTTGACAAAGCTATTGACAATGAGAAGCTAGATTTTGAAATGGCCATTGCCCAACTCAAGAAAGCAAAGGAGCAACTCTCTCAATCCCCAAAAAGAAGAAAAGAAATTGCAATTCAAATGAATGATCATCTCTACATTGAAGAAATAATTGAAGACCTTCATTCAAGCAATTTAGAAGAAGCCAATGAAGCAATCAAAGAACTCCTAGAAAAGAATAGTTCCCTACAAGAAGAGATAAGAAAACTTAAAAGAGAGCAAGAAATTTAGGTATTAATGTTATGTGAAGTCATGGAATAGAAAAATAAGATAAAAGAAGAGATATATGGAAGGAACAATGAAATCCAAAACTAGTTCCTTCAGCAAGCAAACCTTGTCGATTAGCTCTCCAGTGTAAATGAGGAGATCATAAGCCTAAGATTTGAAAATGAAAGAATGAGGAATGATCTAAATTCTAAAAGGAAAATCAATGAAATATTATGGAATGATCTAAACTCTAAGAGATAAATCAGTGAAATAATGATGAAATCACAAGAAGACATGAATCAATTAAATGAGAAAAATCTTTATAGAAAAAAAGGAAAAGAAGGAATTGAATATATAGAAGAAGGAGAATCATCCAACTAAGGAGCTCAAAAGAACCAAAGACCTACTGGTAGTAACTATGGTAAGACAAGTCATACATCAAACAAATGTTGGAGCAATTGAAAAGAAAAATTTAATGGAAAATGCTACAATTGCAATTAGCATGGTCATAAGGCTAATGAATGCAAATAGAAACCAAGATTTGAAGGAAAATGTCACAAATGTAAGAAACATGGACAGAAGTCATTTGAATGCAAAACCAAGGTATTGAATCCAGTAGAGAAAATTGTGAAAGAAATATTTGGTTGGGACTACAACACCTAGTGTAGATGTCATTATTGTGGAGAATTTGGACACTTTGGAATAAATTGTGTAAAGCATCATTTGAGGAAAAGAGACACTACTAAATGATGCAGAGTATACAACCTCAATCCACCAAAACCTTCTTAAGTGCCTAGCAGCACCCAACCCATTGCAAGATGCAAAGCATGATTACTAGCCTCTACCAAATTCTGACCTCTATCTCTCCAAGTGGACTCCACTTCCCCAAGGTCTTACCCTCTCGCTAGGGCTCTTAGAAAACTTGGGTCAAAATAAGGATTTAGGGACACTAGCCCTCAACTAGACCAAATATGGAAAATTAGACAAAATGTATTCAAGGGTTCAAACAAAGACTTTTTTTGTCATTCTTAGTCCTAACCCACTAGGATCCATCCACTTTTATGGTTTTGACATCACCAAAAGACCTATTTCCCAAATCTACGCCTAGAAATCCTAATAGGTCTATTTTTAGCTTTTTAAGGTTAACTCCCAAACTCCCCAAAAAATGTGGCAAAAAAAAAACCTTTCAAGATACCCATTTCTAGGCTCTTGAAGATTCCTATGTCTCATGGGCTGATCCTACTCTAGCATACCCAAACACTAACTAGGTTTATAGACCTAATAGGCCTAATTAGGTTGGCTTTCCAAAGAAAATGTCAAGAGATGGGTTCATAGAATCAGCACAACCACTTGGGACTCTTCCTCACCATGCCAACAATCCATTCCACCCTTCACCTAGGTCATTATATAAATTTTGGGAGTTTTACACCAGTTCTTAAAAATTGGGTTGAACACATGAGGATGTTCAACCTAGGGCCTAGAAGAAAAAATACTAAACCAAATTTTTTGCCCCTAAAAATCTTCCATATAAAATAATATACCCCTAACTTTCTTCCCTCAAAAATACATCAAGGTCCCACCATTGGGTTGGAAGTTAGAGGGACATAAGTGCAAACTAGTCAAATTTCAAACTTAACCAGACAACCCTCAGTAACATTGCAATATCTCACACAAATGAACATATAAAACCCTCAAATAAAATGAAAATGAAAGATACTTCAAAATACCTATCCAACCATATCAATTTTTCACATGTTCCAATCCATACACATCCATATAGTAGCAAAACACAAGAAAAATGGTAGAAGATCGGGTTTTTATTGCTCCAAAAGAACTCAAATCCATACAACCATCTCCCCTTGAGGCCTGTACAATCATCTCATAAATATATGATTCCATTAAAAATTTTATAACACATTTCAAAGGTTGGTTACAACATTCACTTAGTTTTTCAACAAAATTACAAAGTTGTCAGCATTTTTGCAATTTTGCTTGACCACTTTTTGCAATTTTTGCAATTTTTGACATTTGACCTCCTAGATATCTAGGACTTGACCCAATGACCCCAAGGATCATTAAAAGCTCCTAAGAATCACAAAAATTCTATTTGTGATGAAAAATTACCAAATTTTCTCAATTTTTACCCCTTGGTTCAATTTGGTACTCTGGCTTATAATGGCACCTACAGTCCAATTGACCTTACATTTTGGGTCTTATTACATCATTTTGCAACCTTGTTCCTAATCTAGAACTAGGATCCCTATCTATTTTCCTTGGTTCCCTACACCATACTCCTCAAGCCAAGAAAACTCAAGTCTCTTGAGTTGGCAAATCCTTCACTCTATGTTCTAGCTTGAGCAAATCTGCCTTTGTTAGCCATGCTACATCTTCCATATGATGGTTTCTCCATTTGAAAAAATGCTGATATATGATCTTTCTCCTAGTCTACTTTAACACCTTGGTTTCTAGGATGCATTCCACTTCTAGTTGGGGTTCTTAGGAAGCTCTTTGTGTACTTCCACTCCATGGATCTGACCTGTATCACAAATAATAGATCCCTTATAGGGATAAAGATTAGAAACATTAAAAGTATTGGACAAACCAATATTAGTAGGTAACTCTAGTTTGTAGGCACTTGTTCCACATTTTTGCAAGACTTTGAAAGGTCCCATTTTTCTCATCATCAATTTAGTATATTTTCCTTTAGGCAACCTTTTAGCCTTGAGATGAACCATGACCATGTCTCCTTCTTTAAATTGTAGATCCCTTCTAGTTTTATCTACTCTTTCTTTGTATTTTTTAGTGGTCTTCTCCAACCTATGTTTGACCTCTTGATGCAACTCCTTCATGACTATAGAAATATCCTCTACTTGTGCACTTTTCCTTGAAAATTGACTAACATCTCTCAACTCCAATACACCCCTGGGATAGTTCCATAAACAATTTAGAAAGGGCTAAAACTAGTACTCCTATTGACTGAATCATCATATGTAAACTCTACCTATGAAAAAACCACATCCCATGTAACACCATAGTCTTTTGTAAGACATCTTAATAGGTTCCCCAAGGACCTATTTATTACCTCTATTTGTCCATGGAACTATGGGTGTTATGCTAATGAATAAGCCAAATTTGTTCCTAACTTCCTCCATAAGGTTCTCCAAAAGTGTCCCAAAAATTTAGGATCTCTATCAGATATTATGGACAATTTAAAACCATGTAATCTTACTATTTCCTTGAATAATATCCCTACAATATGTGAACAATCATTTCTTGTTTTAAAAGGAATAAAATGGGCCATTTCAGAAAACTTGTCCACTACAACAAAAATGCAGTCAGGGCCTTGTCTAGTCTTGGGCAATCCAAGTACAAAATCCATTTTGATGGAATCCCATGGCTTGTTTGGAATAGGAAGTGGTGTATATAGACTTGCATTTGATTCTATTCCTTTTTCTTTTTTTCATACCATGCACCTCAAAACAAAATTTCTAACCTCTGACTACATTCTTGGCCAATAATAAAATCTTTTGACCAACTCCAAGGTCTTGTCCAAACCAAAATGTCCTCCAATCCCCCCATAGTGCTTCTCCTTTATTATATTCTCTCTTATGGACCCCTTTGGGACACATAATTGGCTACCTTTGAAGAGAAAACCTTCCTATAGTATAAAGTCTACAAAATCAATATGGTAACTGTTAGTCATTTCCTTACATACATGAAATGCTTCAGAGAAATCCTCATCTCCTTCATACATATCCTTGATTGCATTTATTCCCATGCTTTCCAATCTAGTTTCTTGAATGGATAAGCTCCTCCTACTAAGAAACTCCCCTCTTGTGCTTGATAATGAGATTGTATGCTTGGATGTACTCCACCCACTTCGCATGTCTATGGTTCAGTTTATCCTGTCTATTGAGAAAAATCAAAGCATGGTTATTAGTATAAAGTAAAAACTCTTTAGGAAAAAAATAATGCCTCCACTTCCTTAAAGACTTAACTAATATATACATTTCTAAATAATATGTTGAATACTTTTGTTTTGCCTCATTCAATTTTTCACTAAAGAAGGCCACTGGTTTACCTTCTTGGCTTAGGACTCCTCCTATGGCCCTATTTCTTGCATCACATTCAATGATGAACACTTTATTAAAGTTAGGAAAAACAAGGATAGGTGCCTTTGAAACCTTTTTCTTCAAATAGTCAAAGGATTTTTCTACTTCTCTAGTCCATGCAAACTTAGATTTTCTTCCTCCCTTGATGGTATCAATCATAGGGGCATACACATTACTAAAACCCTTAATGAATTTTCTATAAAAACTTGCTAAACCATGAAAAATCTTTACCTCACTTGCATTCTTGGGTGTAGACTAGTTAAGAATGGCTTCCCCTTTTGTTGGATCCATCTTGAGATTGCCCTTAGAGATGACAAAGCCTAGGAACACCAACTCTTCCTTCATGAAGTCACATTTGTCCAAGTTGATCCTTAACACCTTCTACTTGAGTTTAGTCAATACCATTTCCAAATGTGTGAGGTTCTCATCCCTAGAATGACTAAAAATCAATATATCATCAAGATAAACAATAACAAAATGGTTAATGAAAGGCTTTAGGACCTCATTCATGAGTCTCATGAATGTACTTGGGGCATTTGAAAGGCCAAAAGGCATCACCATCAATTCATAAATTCCCTAATTAGTTTTAAAGGATATTTTCCATTCATCTCCATCCCTTATTCTGATTTGATGGTATCACTTTTTAAATCAATCTTGGAATAGAATTTTGCTCCTTCTAGGTGATCCATCAAGTCCTCCATCCTAGGCGTTGGAAACCTATACCTGATGGTTATCTTGTTTATGGCTCTAGATTTAGTACATAACCTCCATGTACCCTCCTTCTTAGGTTTCAACAAAGTAGGGACTACACAAGGGTTGATACTCCTTATGAACCCTTTGGAAAGAAATTCTTTAAGTTTTCTTCTAACTCTTTGTTTTGTTTTGGTGTCAACCTATATGTAGGTTTTTTAGGCAATGTAGAACCTGGTATAAAATCAATATAGTGACTTACCTCTCTAAATGGTAGCAAAGTATCAGTAGTATAGTTTGAAATAACTTCCTTGTACTAGTCCAATAGCTACCTCACTTCCTCGGGTTCCACATTCCTTTCCTCTGATCTGCCTTCCTTCCTTTTGTCTTCAAGTTTTGGCTTCACTACAATGGTAAATCATGGTGTATTCTTCACCTTGAGGGTCTTCAAAAATTCCTTCTCTCCAACCACCATCACACTAGATACATGTTGGGTCTCCTTCCCACCCTCTAGCAATGGTCTCATAGTATACTCCTTCCCATTTTTGGAGATGATGTAGACATTACTACTTCCATCATGCTTGGAATTGACATCATATTGCCATGGCCTACCTAACAACAAATGACAAATATCCATCTCAGCAACATCATAAACAATTTCATCCTTGTACTCCCCAATTTGAAAATCAACATTAACTTGGTCGTTAACTACAACTTGTTGCTCCTTATTTAACCATGAAACTTTGTAAGGGTTAGGATTAGGTAACCTCTTCAATCCAAGCTTCTCTACCATCTCTACTAATTCTATGTTATTAGTTGAACCAGAATCAACAATTACCTTGTAAACTTTACCTTTTACCTTGCATAAAGTTCTGAATAAGGTCTTTACTTGGGGAGGTTCCTGCTCTACCATAGTCTTCAGTAGGGTCCTATTAAACATTAGAGATTCTCCTCTCTTTGGATTAGCATTCCCTCTTACCCCTTGTTCACTTTTTGCATCCTCTTCTTATGCCAAGTGAATTCTTCTTTCTCCATATTGACTACTACTACCCATTTTATTTGGACATCTTAAGGACCTATGCCAAATCTTATCAAAATTAAAACATCTTCCAGTGAAGACCCCTAGATTTCTCCCTCCAAATCTACCTCTTCCATTAGGCCTTCTTCCTCTAAATCCCCCTCTTAGATTTTCTTCTCCATCTAATCTTTCTTAATTGATGCTAGGTTCACCTTGAGATCTATTTGATGAACCTCTACCCCCAAATCTTCCTCCACCTCTATTGTTTCCTCCTTTCCTTCTACCATGGGAGTCATTTTTACTCTTGAATTTCTCCTCAATCTTGAGGGCCATTTGATAACATTGGTGGATAGACTTAGGATTGAACAAAACTAGTTCATCCTTCATAGAATACTTGAGCCTATTCAAGTATCTTGCAATTTTTTTCTTTTCATTCTTAGGAACTTGAGCCCTTAGAGTGATTTTATGAAACTCCTCTGTATATGCCCACACATCCAAGTCTTTTTGTCTTAGAATTTGCAACTTTTGATGCATTGGGACCTCATAGTCATCTGGTATAAATTGTTTCTTGACCTCTTATTTCATCCTCTTCCACATGGCTATGGGCTCCTTCTCTTCCTCTATCCTCTCATTTTGAAGAAAATTCCACTAACTAAGGCTAGATCCTTTCATTTTAGACTTAGCCACCCTTGCCTCATGGCTCTTAGTCACATTATCACACTCAAAGTAATTTTCAAATGCTTCAATCCAATCCATGCATTCCTATGGATTCAATTTTCCACTAAACATAGATAGGTTTGATCTCTAATCTAGTCTCCCTACTCTTTCTAGGGCCTCTAAAATGGATCTTTGATCTAAATGCATCCTATCTCTCTCCTTCCTTGGTTCTCTTTAATTATTTCCTTCTTCTTCTCCTTTAGAGTCCTCTATGACTCCTCTAGCCATCTTGCCCTTCAACTTTTCCAACTCTCTTTTCATACTTCCATTCTCCTCCCTTATTGCTCTACTCTCTACCATACTCTCTACCATTTGCTCCTTGACTAACTTGGCCAACTCCACACTAGTGATTGTAAGAGGTATCTCCCTCTTTACATCTTCATTTTTAGACATCTTGCTACCTCAGCAAGTTATTAGTGGCTCTGATACCACTTGATGCAAAGTATATAGCCTCAATCCACCAAAACCTTCTTGAGTACCTAGTAGCACCCAACCCACTGCAAGATACCAAGCAAGGTTACTAGCCTCTACACGATGCTGACCTCTATCTCTCCAAGTGGACTCCACTTCTCCAAGGTCTTACCCTCTCCCTAGGGCTCTTAGCAAACTTGGGTCAAAATAAGGCTTTAGGGACACTAGCCCTAAACTAGGCCAAATAGGGAAGATTAGACAAAATACATTCAAGGGTTCAAAAAAATACTTTTTTTTTTCTCATTCTTAATCCTAACCCACTAGGATCCATCCACTTTGAGGGTTCCAACATCACCAAAAGACCTATTTCCCAAATCTAGGCCTAGAAATCCTAGTAGGTTTATTTTTAGTTTTTCAAGGTTAACTCCCAAACTCCCCAAAAAATGTGGCAAAAAAAAAACCTTATAGGACACCCTTTTCCAAGCTCTTGAAGATTCCTAAGTCTCATGGGTTGATCCTATTCCAACATACCCAAATACCAACTAGGTTCATAGACCTAATAGGCCTAATTAGGCTGGCTTTCCAAAGCAAGTGTCAAGAGATGGGTTCATAGAATCAGAACAACCACCTAGGACTCTTCCTCACCATGAAAAAAATACACTCCACCCTTCACCTAGGTCATTACAATAAGTTTGGTAGTTTTACACTACTTCTTCCTCAAAATTGGGCCGAACACATGAGGATGTTCAGCCTAAGGCCTGCAAGAAAAAATACCAAACCATGTTTTTTTCCCTTGAAACTTTGGTATCTAAAAGGATATACCCCTAACTTTCTTTCCTCCAAAATACATCAAGGTCCCACTATTAGGTTACATGTTAGAGGGCCATAAGTGTAAACTAGTCAAATTTTAGACTTAACCAAGTAGCCCTCAGTAAAATTGCAATATCTCACACAAATGAATAGATAAAACACTCAAAAAAAATGAAAATAAAATATACTTCAAATACCTATCCAACCATATCAATTTTCACATGTTCCAATCTATACACATCTATGCAATAGCAAAACATAGAAAAAATGGTAGAAAATCGAGTTTTTATTGCTCCAAAAGAACTCAAATCTGTACAACCATCTCCCCATGAGGCTCGTACCATCATCTCATAAATATATTCTTCCATTAAAATGGTTATAACCACATTTAATAGGGTGGTTGCAATGTTCACTTGGTTTTTCAATAAAATTTCAAAGTTGTTAGCATTTTTGCAATTTTGCTTGACAATTTTTTGCAATTTTTGACATTTGACCTCCTATACACCTAGGACTTGACCCAATGACCCCAAGGATCATTAGAAACTCCTAGGTAACACAAAAATACTATTTGTGATGAAAAATCACCAAATTTTCTCAATTTTGACCCCTTGGTTCAATTTGGCACTCTGGCTTATAATGGCACCTAGAGTCCAATTGACCTTACACTTTGGGTCTTATTACATCATTTTGCAACCTTGTTCCTAATATAAAACTAGGTCCCTATCTATTTTTCTTGGTTTAATACACCACTAAAAGATATTTCATTTGTATAGAAATTGGTCATCTTGCCAAGGACTACATGAATATTGGTATAATTAAAGATGAGATAAAGGAAAAAGTTGATAACATCTAAAAATAGGTGAGACAACAATGGGTTCCTAAGTCTACCAAGTATGCAAGTCCAAGTAATGATGATCAAGTCACTCAAGAATTGGGTGACTCTATCATTTCTACTTGAGTTTTGTAGGACCAGAAAATGGGTTAAAATGCATGACATACTATGAGCAAATCACAAAGTCAATCAACATATATTAGCACCCACTAGTCTACCATGAAAGCCAAACTAATCAAAAGAAAGAAAACATAATTAAAAACTCCCTTTTTTGTTTGTAGCTCCCATGTCCTTCTTTCTTCTCCAAATGATTGTAGCTCCAATTTTCCTATAGTGCACACAAGATTGAAGTAAAGAGCCTATGATAGGGATAAAGCCATGAGAATACTTGAAGTGTGATTTTATGTGAGAGCAAGAATGCAAAATGCAAAGAAGTAGAGACTCAAAGATTTGGATTTTCAAAACTTCAGCCTTCCAACATTCAAGGACCCAAAATGAGAGAAAGAGTGTCCAATTTATAATTGACATGGAGGGTGAGAGCATTGGATTTGTCACCCATAGATATGCAATGTGGCAAGAGATTCCTATGACGCATATGATAGAATATGCCAATTGTGAGATTCTATGACACATGCAAGTCAAACATGGCTAAATGTGGAAGAGAATCTATGATGCGTCATAAGACACCTCAACCCACTTAAAGCCAAGAATCTATGACAAAGAAGACAAATAGAGACATGTGTAAGAGAATAAGAATATTTGATTATGAGAAGTCTCAGCCAAGTGTCGAAGGAGAATCTACGAGGTGTCATATCCAAGTGTCATGATGATGCAATATTTTATGGAATATTCAAATTAAAAATCCTCTTATTCCACAAAATAAGAATTAGTAGAAAATGGAATTAATGATGGAAAATGGAACTTGGGAAATTAAGAATTTCCATGGTTTGTATATAATGAATCAATTAATTAATAAGATTAATTAATTGAGGATGATAATTAGGAAGAATAATTAGAAAGAATAGAATTAAATTATGGGTTATTTAATCCTATAGAGAAAATTAATAAATGATTGGCCAAATTGATTAAATGAATGCAATCGTATCCTTTGATAAAAATGTGACGATGATGGATATCAGATAAGATGATGAAAAAGGTAGACCAAAGCCATGGTCAAATTTATTGATTGAAGTTGATAACATACCAAGGATACATGACATGAATTGGTTGATATGTAACATTTAACCAACATTTTCAATGCTATAGGTTTGATCATAATAACATTGATGGACATTGTTAATGTTATTAAAATGGTCGATGATGCCATGATCTAACATTGAAAGCCTCAACAATGTCAAAGATTGAATGACATGAATGATAGTTTGACCTAGCACTGAGAGCCATGACAGTACTAAGGTCAGATATATAAGATTAATAAGTTGATAGGTTTCCAAGGCACTGAAAGCCACAACAATGCCTAGGAGCGGATAAATGATGACTGATTTGAGACATTTGATATGTTTTGGGTTGATTAGGACTGATTTTGAGTGATTTTGGGTTGATTTGGGGTGATTTTGAGTTGATTTGGGGTGATTCTAAGTTGATTTGATATGATTTCAAGTTGACATGAAATTGATGTGAAAGGGGATACAAATGAGGAAATATGGTCAATCTGGCCAAAAGATCAAAGTTAGTAGAATGAGAAAATGGAAAAAATTAGTATGAAGAAGTGATGAAATTGTAGATTCAAACCATTTTTGAGTGTCTACATTTTGCCCCTCTTTGATACAATGTGATTTAGAGCGTTGTATCAAAGAATAACTGATGAGAAAGCTACAACATGCCCTAGTAGGGATGATATATATGGGTGACCCCTTGAGAAATTGACTAATATAAGCATATGATAATTCAATTTATTTAAAACAAGAAGAAAAAACCATAGCAATTGATAGATCACAAATTAGAGCTAAGATGTGAAAGTTATGAGGTCTAGAGTGCAAAACAGGGTCAATCAGGAGCCCGAGAGTGATTGCATGGGTTACCACTCAAGAAAAAAAAAATGATGAAAATTATATTTCATGTTGTCGACAATGAAGATACAAATCCAATGCAACTGACGGATTGCAATTCCAAGTTAAAATGCAAAAGTTATGGGCTCCGGAATGCAACATAGGGGCTCCGGGAGTAGTTCTGGGTATCCTAGGTCCCCAACTGTGCCCAAAACTCAACCAAGTGCATCATTGACACACTTGGTAAGCCCAAGTGTGCCATGACAGTACCAAGTGCGTTAATGACACACTTGGGAAGCCCAAATGGTCTTAGAAAGTGCAAAAATGTGCCCGAGAAGGCTCTAGGGGCCAAAATCAACATGACGAGGGGCAACTAGGAGCCCAAGAGTAATTGTAAGGATTAACACTCCATAAAGTGAAAAAATAATGAAAATGATAGCTCATTTTTTTCACAAGGAAGATATGAGTCCAACACAATTGACAGTTCATAAATCAGAGTTGAAACACAAAAGTTATGGCCTCTGGAGTGCAACCTAGGGGTTCCAGGAGCAGTTCTGGACATCCTAGGTCCCCAACTGCGCCCAAAACTCAAAAAAGTGCATCATTGATGCACTTGGCAAGCCCAAGTGTGCCATGACAGTACCAAGTGTGTCAATGACACACTTGGGAAGCCCAACTATGCCCTTAAAGTGCATATTGCACCCTAAAAGGCTCCGGGGCCTAGAGTTAGCCCAATTAGACTCAAAATGACCCAAAACTATGTGTGCATGCCCAAAATGATGGAAAGATGTCATAATATGAGGGAAATCATCAAAAATGGTCATATTTGGTCAAATATGATGATAAAAATGTTAGACTGAGGTTGAACCAGGTGGAAAGCCAAATAAAGTTGATTGACAGTGCAGGATGATGCAAGAATGCATGAATGCAAGATGAAGATGATTTGGTGAATTAGAAGACATGATCATGGTGATGGAGAATGAAAAGAAAGATGAGATGAGGAGATTTTAGTATGATGGAAATACTTTTGCTTCTAGAAAGTGCATTATATGTCAAATGGAGCTTTATTTTGATATGGCAAATGGAATGCAATGCATCATGGCATAAAGGCCAGAGCGCAAATGCAAGCCTTTTGTGTAAACAAGCACGATCCAAACAAAGAATGACCTTGTCCTTCCTGAGGCATATGTACATGCCCTGGACTCTCAAAGGTATATTGTAATAGATAAAAATGGAAAAATAGATGACCATGAACCATCCCGGCCAGTCTCATAGATTAGCTTTATATCATCAAGTGGCATAGGAACATGATCAAAGAAAAACAAAGAAAAAAATAAATCGCTCACTAAATAGTGTGAGCCAATAGCTATCCTTGTTCATTATTACTTGCTTTTTAGTGTGTTAGGTTTTTAGATGGTGTTTGATAGGTTGATAATGTGATAGCATTGTTTGTGGATTCAGTTGATAAGTTCATAGTGATCTGTTGGATTGATTGTTGGTTCACATTGCCTAGATAGTGTGATTGGCATTGAAGTGTAGTGCTTTGGGTTTTAGTCTGAAAAGTGCAAGTGTGAACACAAAAGGGATGGTTATCCATAGTGAATATGTACAAGGTTTATTGCAAATTTTTGATGGGTTTTGTGATTTTTAGGGTTTTTGAGGATATTTGATGTTTTTGCGTGACTAGTTTCTTTAGGACATTTTATGATTTTTAGGGTTTTTTTTTAGGACATTTGATGATTTTTAGGGTTTTTTTCAGAACAGTTTATGATTTTAAGTGCTTTTTTCAGGACATGTTATGGTTTTTAGGATTTTTTTCTGGATCGTATTTGAATGTTTAGGATTTTTCAGGACATTATGTGATTTTTAGTAATTTTCTCAAGACATTTTATGATTTTTAGGGATTTTTTCAAGATCATATAAGCATATAAAAGTGTTAGCTCCAATCCATTATGCAATAGATCCAATGGATAAAAATCACTTAGAGGTATGCCCCTAGTTAAAATTCAAACTTACACACCATGTAGGTAATATGCCCCCAGACAAGACACAAATTATGTACAGAGGCCAATGATAGAGTGTGTGTGTAGACAAGTGATACTTAAGCAAGGTAACGAAGGACATTAACCAGTTTGTGAGCCATGATTAGGAACCAAGGATGTCTTGCAATATGAAGGGTATGATCAAGGAATGATAGAGGGGGAAAAGACTAGATGGAATCTTGATAGATGGACAAGCAATAACTGATTACACATGGTGCCTATTTGCCAGGTTTTCACCATGGTACTTGCCCAAAGCGCCTATTTGCCAGGTTTTCACTTTTGGACGAGATTTTTCTCTTGACTCAAATTTTTGTGCCAAGATGCCTATTTGCCAGGTTTTCATCAAGGCATCCATTTTTTCATGACTTTTTTCACTTTTTTCTTTGCTTTTTTCATGACTTTTTACTATTTTTTTAAAATATTTTTTCAGGACTTTTAGATGAAATCAAGAATGTCACTGACAAATGCTAAGAAGATATCTGTTGTTGGTGTTGCTAGTTGATGAGATCTGGATCCATGGCTGACCATAATTATGGAGGATTTGTTCTGAGTCTATAGCTAAAATCAAACCACTAGAAAGGCCTTGAGAGATACCATGTAAGACAATGTCTATCTCTTGTGAATCAAGGCATCTAAGGATAATTGGGTCAATAGAAATGTCATGTGGGATGTCACTAATGATGACATATGCAAAGGCTTGTTGGATAAAGGATTGATTTTGGCTATTGGAAAAAGTAGGTAGTTGGATTTGGGGATAAACAAAGGGATATAAGGGAGGGTTGGGAGGGTTGAGACCAATGATCTTCTGCATGAACGCTGATTGAGAGAGCTCCAAAAGACTTTGTGGCATGTTGAACACTAGAACACTAATATTCGTGGCATCATACTTTTCATTTTGTATCCTTGGGAGGTTCTTAGCTTTTGATTTTTTATGGTCTAATGGTGCCTTTCGGTTTTCACCAAGAGACCTATGCTTGTTATTTCTTTCTCCTTTTGCTTTGTAACTAGAAGGTGGAGTAGGCTCCCCAAAGTATGCCAATGTGTTCTCTTTAGAAGAAATTGCTTCTTTATGATCTTCAATCGTAATTCCTTCAAAGTCTATTATGAAATTGTCATCATCGTCGAATTGATCAAAAATTGGTGGTCCACGTTGGTCCCAATCCAAAGGTTCAGGATAACTTGAGGAGATTTCATCATCCGTGTTGAATGGGCTTTGGTTGAAGGTAGATATATGGGTAACTGATTCAACTGGGTCATTGGGGTTATGCTTAGAGGCTAGGGGATTGTTGGTTTCAAGTGGGATATCCTCAGATTCCTTTTCATCATTTGAAACATCCATAGTCTTACATGTAGGTACTGTGGTACTAGGAGGACCTATTTGTAATGGTTTAAATCCAAGCCCCAAACTAGTAGGTTGTCCTTTTGTAGTGATAGGTTCAATGATTCCTTGTTTCTAAGATCCAAGACCACTATAGCCATCATAGCCTTGTTTCTTCATGATGGTAAACCCAAGTCCATACTTGCTAGGAGATATCAAAGTGGGTTCTTGTTCTTCTTTTCCTTTCTCAATACATATGGTTGTATTCTCATTGATAGAAGTATCATTCTTTGTACTGATGGGAGAAAGTGGTGACTCCCTAATGTCAGAGACTTGAGACATAAAGTACTCTCCACACCCATTGTCTTCAATCTTCATCTTTTCCTTGGCTTTACTGAGCAGTATATCAGCATCCACATACTTAGAGGGATTTGTGGGTTGTGCTTCATTATTTTTTGGGATTTGGAATGCAGTAGCATCTCTTAGATTAGCACAAAATTGGAAAGGATCTGGATCACCAGGGATGGTAACCTCTATGTTGTGATAGGAAAACTTCAGAAATTGATGATATGTAGAAGGGACTACTTTCATAGCATAAAGCCAAGGGCATCCTAGTATCATGTTGCAATTTATTTTGATGTCTAGGACATGGAACAATGTGTCTTCAGTAGCTGGACCAACTTTGACAGGTAATGTGATGATGCCCCTAGAGAAGCGTTCACCATCATCATAAGCTTTTATTGTGATTCTTCAAGAGGGATCCACATCATCTTCAGAATAACCCAAATTGTTGACAACCTTAAGATTACAGATGTTCGGTCCTGCTCCTCCATCTATTAAGACATGTTTGACTTTGGCATTATGGATGAAGATTTGAAGATAAAGGGGATCATTATGGTTAGGTTTTTCCTTAGGCATATCACAAGGTGAAAAAGTGATATGTTGTGATGCAGATAGGTTCCCAACCATGGCTTGGAACTGGGCAACATCAATGTTATCTGGGACAACTGACTCTTTAAGGGCTTGATCCAAGATCTTATGATGTTCAGGAGATGCATGCAATAGGTCCAAAATGGATATTTGTGCGAGGGTTTTGCCGAGTTTTTCAACAAGGCTATAATCAAATGAAGTAGGAGCAGTAGGTCTAGATGGGGGTATAGGTCTAGTAGAAGTGGTAGGTCTAGATGGGGCTCCAGGTAGGGTGATCTTGCTATGGCATGTAGTGACAGCACAATGAGGGTCTTCAGCCTTCAATGTGAATGTGGATATGTGGAAGTTAGACTCATTAAAGAAATTGATGGTGTAGTCATAGCCAGTGCATGTGTAATTCACATTACCTTGTGAGTTTGAGTTTGAACTTGAGGGTTTCTCTTTGTCATGATTACCCAAAGGATCTTTGAAAATAGTATGATCAAATTTGGATGCTAATAGTGATGGATCAATGGTGATTACACCATCATCAATAAGGTCTTGTATTGCATGTTTCAATTGGAAGCACGATGAAGTCTTATGTCCTTTGGTGCAGTGGTAATCACAATACTTTTTATCATCCCACTAATCTTCTTTAGTTAATGGTTCATCTTTGATTGGGGGTAGCTGCAGAAAGTTATTACTCAGTAACTATTGTAATGCAGTCTCAAGTGGTATTCCCAATGGTGTGAATTTCCTATCTTTGGTTTAGGATGTCTTTTGTCTTGAGTGGAAGTCTTGGTTTTCTATTATTGAGGTGTTGTTTGATTAGGAGTTTGTGAATTTGTGGGGTTTGTGCCTTTCAAAGTCAATTGAGGTTGTGTTGTGCTAATTGTTTGAGCATCCACAATGTCATCATTAGTCACATTCTTGTTTTTGTAGAAAAAATTTTCCTTGTCATTAGATGAGTTGGTGTTTGTGTTTTCTTTATTTATCTTGAGGATTCCCTTATGAATAAGAGCATCTTCAATACTAGCCCCTTTTTTCATTAGTTTAGAAATGGTGCTTGGGCTCTTGATTTTAAGTTCATACATTAGGTCTGGGACTAAGTTTTCAATGCACAAGTTTACTTGTTGTTCTTCAGGAATGTCTAGTGAGCATTGACTAACTAGGCTTCTCCAACATAGTAAGAATGTGATGAATGATTCTCCCATCTTCTGTTTAGTCAAGCACAAATCAGAAAGTGTCACCTCATTTGTAATGTTAAAGGCAAAGTGGGAGATAAACTTGTCTGCTAGCTCTGACCAAGATTTGATATTACCAGGAAGTTTGGAGTACCATTCAAGTGCAGACCCACCTAGAGAACGAGGGAACAATCTCATAAGGTAAGTGGGCTCATCACTAAGTTCGGTACATGAAGCACAAAATTCTCGAATGTGATCAATAGGGTTTTCTTTTCCTCCATATTTTTCAAACCTTGGAGCCTCAAAGTGTTTTGGGAATGGAGGCATATATAGACTTTTATCAAATGGATTAGGACATAGGTCCCTTTCTGTATATAGAGCCTATTTCTTTTGGACTCCCAATGCCTCGACTTGTTTGGAAAGTTGTTTGAATTGTTGTAATAGTTCTTCATTGGGGTTTTGCATGATGGTATTTCCTTCAAGTCTTTTATGTCTGTGAGTAGACCGGTTGCTATGGCGAGAACTATGTCTACTTGATTCTGACATTTCTATGTCTGATGAATCTGATGAAGTGTCACTAGGTGGTGGACGTATGTTGGCACCCCAAAGATAGAAAGGTCCTTGTTGTTGGGGTACTTGTTGTGGTATTTGATGTGGCACTTGTTGTGGAATTGACTATGATTGGTCTACCATGCGTTGTTGTTGTGCCATGTGTTGTGGTTGTTGTTGGGATACCTATGTTGGTTGTATGTGAGACCATGTGTGTGCTTGTTGTTGTAGAGGTATTTTTTGAGGTTGTTGTGGTACATGTTGTTGTTGTAACAAATGTTGTTGGTATGCAATTTGTTTCTCAAGGCATTTTTGGTATTCCAATTGTTGCTTGAGTTGCTTTTGTTGTTTAGCAAACATCATTTGTTGTTGTTGGAATTGTTGCTGAAATTGTTGTTGATAAATTGTGTGTAGTTCAAGTGGGTTTACATGGGATTTCATGTTAGGAATGTTGGATGTTTTCCCCACTTGTGGTTTTTGTCGTTGTGTTTGATGTTGTTGTTGATATGTCGGATGTGTGTCAAGAGGATGTAGACTTGATTGTGCCTTGGAAGTGGTGGGTCCTTGTACCATTATAGGTTGTTGTTGTTGTGGGGGTTGACTAAGTCCTTAAGAAATTAACATCATGTTTGGATTGTGGTTTTGGTACCTTTGTGTGTTAGATGTTCCTATTTGTGACATCATATTGACTTGACTGTGAGATACATTTCTAGTGGGAATGGGTGTAATGTCAATAAGACTTTTCCTTTGTGTGTCCTTAGGGATGGTTGCGCTTGATGTTTCACATGTTGTACTTATGAGAGGTTCTATAGTGTTTGATGTCGTAGCACTTGGTAAAGTTAGGAGCAAAGGTGTACTTTGTTGATTTGCCTCCAAAAAAGTTATGTTTGGCATTCCTAGAGCACGACTCCCTTTAGGTGCATCTTGCCATTGCATCATGTGACTAAAATCAAGTCTTAATGTCCTTTTGGGGTGTTTAGGGATTAACATTGATGTGTTCAAATGTACTTTGGAGGATTTCGATAGTTGACTCTTGATGGGACCTTATAGGTGCCATTATTGTGTTTGAAAACTCCAAAGGTTTTTTTCCCTTGTCTAAGTCCAAATTTATCATGGGTTGGATGTTTTCAATTGTTGTGTTGGTTTGATTTTTGGACTTAGGACCTTCCAAGTTTTTGTTAAATTTGACAATTTATTGGGCTGCCAAACGTTTGAAGTTCTTACGAAAACTTTTGTCTTGACATGCCCTAGCCATTTCTTCATCAGTGATGCCATAATTAGTGTCAGAGTCATCACTTAGGTGTATAGTACCTTGTTCTATGTTTGATGTGTTAGGTTGGCTAAATTCAAAGGAATGTGATTGTTCATCTTTAGGTGAGGTTGGTACACTTCCTCCTCTTGGTGGCATTGGCACGAATATAGGTTCAAAGTTAGGACTCCATTGAACCATCCCATGTGTGGGGGAAGCGTTTGGAGGAAATCTCATGGTAGCTGCATTGTTCAAGGTTTGTTGTGCCATAGCTTGATTATGAGGATCTTGCAAATACATATTCAAGGGGTCTGCTAGTAATGGTTGTGATGCCTCAATTTGGTCTTCATCAAAGGTTTGTTGGATTTTCTTGCTCTTTATTTGTCTTGGACAAGGTTTTGGTTGTGCTTGTGCCTCAAAAAACAAAGGTTGATAGATTTCCTCGGGTCTCTGAGCTGATTGTGTCCTAGTAAGTGCTAGCATGATACCTGAGAGTGCAAATGCAATGGAATTTTTGAGTGTTTTGGATGATTTAGAGTGGGGGTATGAAACATATGAGTGTTTTTGGGATTTTTAATTGTTTCCTAATGAATTATGGTTTTGATGTGCAAAGTGAAAATGTCCTAGGGATATTATGCAAATGCAAAATGCAAGGTGATGTTTTGAAGTTTGACTAGAGGGGATGAAAATGACTCTAAGGTATGCAAAATGACAATTAGGGTTATGTTTTGGACTTTCTAGGGATGCTAAAGGTTGGCATGTGCAAGTTAGACTATGAAAAGGATGGTGTTCTAGGGTTCGTAATGACATTTGGGACATGCAAAATGAGGGTAAATGCTCAAGAAGGTAATTTGGTTGATGGACAATTTGATAGGGTAGTGAAAATGATGCTAAGGATTTTGATCGATGCAATATGAAGGGGATATACCACTAGGGTAAGTCAAAATGAAATTTGGGGATGCTAGGGATATTATTATGCTATGACAAGGGTATATGGAAAGTTTTGAACTTAGGTAAAACCTTTTAGAAAGTATTTTGTCTAGGAGTTTAACCTTGTGATAAAGGACTTTGGATCTTGACCAAAAACTAATAAAAGACAAAAAGATCAAATTGATAAAAGATGAAAAGGTCAAATATATCAAGACATAGAAAGATTTTGATGAAAGAAAAAGATAAGAAAAGAGAAAAAGACTAGTCAAGATCCATTATCCGTCAACACTAGGAGATACTCTAAGAATCATACTTTGTTTTAGATTTTGACTAAATTCAAAGGTTTTGGGGGTTCAAAATGATGTTTAGATGACTTGAAATGGTGGTGATGTTGAGAAGATATGTGATATGGATAATTCCTATGATGAAAAAGGGGATTTTGGGTGCAAGATATGGTTTTGGGTCAACTGTAGAATGGGTAGGTTTTGAGGCTCCTAGATGCAGTTTTGGGGTCCTAAAGTGTAGTTCGGAGGCCAAAAATGGTCATGCAAGTACCCAAGTGCACCCTAACAATGCCAAGTGCACCTTAATAGTACCAACTATGTCATTGATGCACTTGGAGCCATTTTGGGCATAGTTGGTAGTTTCTAGGCACAGTTGGTAACCTAGGAAGAACATTTGCTGATTCTGAAGGGCATAGTTACCAAACTGACATGCCAGGGAGCTAAGATGTTGGGGTTGATGTTAGGATGGGTTGGGAGATGAAAAATAGAGGTGATGACCTATAGAATGATGTCTTAAGTCAAGGTAATGATGATTAGGTGTTGTAGAATGTAGATCTAGGCAAGCTAGTGCAAGGCGAGCTAACCAAGTACCTAAGGAAACTGTTGAAGCCCCAAAATGTTATTTGGAACCCAAAATTGGATCTCAAGACCACCAAGTTGGGTGTAGTTTTTAGTTTCTGGGTACAGTTGGTAAGCTAGGCTGAAATTGAGGCAATTATGGAAGCTATGGTTTCAGGATTGATGTCACAAAGAGGTAAATGGTAGAGGACAGTGTTAGGGCCAGTTTGGATGCTCAAAATGATGATTAGGACACCCAAAATGATGGATAAAGTGGTCAAGATGATGAATAGGTATGCAAAGATGCAAGGTGGTGAATGCAAATTGCTGATTTTGAGATGGGAATGCAAAAACTAAGGAAAGTAAGTTGAACCTAAATGGATGCAATATGAAAGGTAATAGATATTAAATGAGAACTAAAAGGTGCAATATGAAGTCTATATGATGCATGAATGAGGCCTATACTAGGATAAATACAAGTGAAGTCTATGCAAGTGTGAGATCTACGTTTTGCCAAGCACATTTAGGAGCACAAGTCAGCATGTTTTCCAAGGTTTGAGTGTGTTGAACCAAAGTTTGCAAAGTTTGATAAAGGTTGAAATGTTTTGGCAATGTGTGATGTTTTGAAAAGTTCAAATGATATCCAAGGTGTGAATTTAAAATTTTGGCTTTTATCTTGATTATGTTTTACACACACGCAAGACATATTAGGACAAGAATAGCTGTTGTAAAAAGTTGACAAACACACCACAACCTAGGCTTTTAGGATTGAACCACCTCAGAATAGGTGTTCCATAGTCATGCGTTAGGCCTAGCTAAGGAATACTTTTCCCCTACCATGAGGTGCATTTAGATTGTCAACCCAGGGACATATACTTGAAATGGTTAGCATAGTATGTGCACTAGGTACCTTGATGAGTCATTATGCTTGTGCTGCAGGAAAGTAAAAATGCAAAGGAAGAAAACAACACTACTACTATAGAAAGGAAACTACTGAATCTATGAATGTTGAAAACACAATGACAAGATAATAGAGATTCCATCTTGACTCATCCATTAGACTATTCTCACAGATGCTGTAGCAACGTTCATTAAGTGTGATGCTACAGGAAGGAATTAACTAGCTATGTCTTATTTAAAATACTGCTAATGCTTAGTAAAATGAATCTATTCTATTCTAATCTAATCCACCTTCCAAGTGGGCCCCCTTGGTTGGCTTCTCTAATCTACCAATGAAGGATAGAAACTAAAGAGAACTAATTCACTTTATTAATTAGTCATTACATAATTCAGAATTGTAAAACACAACTGCAACAAACTGTGAATCAATGTTTCCTCTTACTCGATAAAACTTATCAAAACCAAAAATTGAAAACTAAAAAACTTCACACACAGGAGTTGATCCTGACATATATAGGGAATCTACTCTTTATTACATAATAGAAAATTAACTATCCTAAGTTAAGTCCACATGAGAGAATATAGGAGAAAAAATGAAAGCGAAAAGGAAGGATAACGAAATTGAGGAGGGAGCAATGAAGTCACAGCATCCACTTGTTACAACATAAATGTAGAGAAGGTAATGGCTCATAAAAACTCCTCCTTATTCACTGCCATGTTTCCTGGAGTGGTTATAACATCCTCTTCATGGTTGTTCCTTGATGCTCTTTTCTCCTTGAATGCTGTCAGCAACCAACTTTTGGATTCTTCTTCTCATCCTTTAATCCTTATCATCAGGTTAGTTAGGATATAAAACATGTTTTCAAATAAATATCCATCAAACTAAATTCAAGCATAAGAACGCACATTTGGATATTTATATGAAATACTGTATATTAGATATAATTTAGGCAAAGGATGACATAGTTATTCTACCCCATAAATCATCAAAGGTTTATCAAACATAAGCTTATAAATGTTAAAACAAGGATGAACAGAGTATCATAAAGTATCTTAAACATAACAAAATAAAGGCATTTTTTAGACTCATCATTTTCCCCCTACTAAACTAATGCTTGTCCTCAAGCATTACACTTCTTTGTCAAAGATCTGAGCTCCCCAACTTCTATCTTTCCCTTTCTGCTACTCTTGAAGGTGTAATAGAATCCTCTGGTCCTTTTCCATACTTCTTGCCTATGGTCTTCCTACAACTTATCAAGTTTTTCAACATCAATATCATACAGGGGCCATAAAAGCATTGGAGGTTGCATGGTTAAAGAACACCATAGCTCTAGCCTTAGTTGCTTTCACAGTTCTAAATATTTTGGAACTTTATATAATGTTGCTTCCAAATTAATAGGACTGTGTGGCTCTGATTTCTTGAGAGAATCAGGTAGCCGTGCCCATCTACCTCTTACTCCAGTCATAGCTCTTTGGAATGCAAAGTAGGGCAAGTTTTCATATTCAGCATATACTTTGGCTCTAGCAGCAAATACCTTCTTTCTAATGTCTGGATTACTCTTCCCATAGGTTAATGTAAACCAGTCTCAAAGCATTTCTTCTAGTTGTTTACTTTCAGCCCTCAAGGGTAAAGATTTTGTTCTCTCCTCATCTCTGTAATTAACCAGTTGTCTATCATAATTCACCTCATTAGACATCCATGACATTAAAGCTTTTAGATGCACATCTCTTATATAGAGCAAAGGATTCCATTCAGTTTCTGTAGGAATGACAAAATTATGAATATACAACTCACATAATAGATTTTGCTGCCATGGTGGTAAGGTTTTATATAGCCCATAAAACTCTTGTGCGGTTTTGAATTTTGCATTTACATTTTTGAGGGTTAACATTAACAGAAACAAAAGATATTGTTCTTCCAAACAAAAAGCATATACTCAAGGAGGTGGTATGCAAGCAAGAGCTTGATCAACTAATTTAAGTGCATGTTCCATGTGTTGTTTCTATCTTTCTAGCTATTCTTTCAATTCTTCAATCTCCTCATTTTGTGATGTTATGACCTTGCTCATTCTTTTCTTCTCCTCTTTCCATAGTGCCTCAGCAAATAAATGTTGTCCATATAATTGGAAAAGGAGTTTTTTCAAGGTGACAGCACTATTATCCTTTTCATAATCCTTTTTCTTTTTTTGTTCCTGCCATAGATGTTCTGCCAAACTATTGATCCATGTTGACTTATAGGGGACTAGGGCAGTATTCAAATCATGACTTTCAGGAACTACTTCATTCTCATGGCTTGAAACACCTGGTAAATCCATTAAGGTTTCATTAATTTCTTTCTCACATGCTACAGGAGGACTACCAGAAGCTTCTATCATCCCAGTGTGAAGGGGAGAATGGTCAGGAATTTCCTTTTAGCTTGACTAGTAGTGGGTTTAGGGATGTCCTGTTCAGGTGAAGGCACATTCACTTGAGTGGAAGCAATTTTTGGTTCAATCCCTTATGTGTTTCCTATTTCAGCTCCCTCAATATTTTGTTCTGTAGGCTCACTACTAGGAACTACATTTTCCTCACCCTACTGTTCACTAGGGTCAACTTGGGGTTGTAGGGTTTTAAATTTCACAAAGTCATCCCATGAAAAAGGGGATACGTCCCTAAGAGACCTTTCTATTAACAACTTAATCAAAGCATGGTGAGTGACAGAATTATCTTTCCCTTTTTGAGTCTCTTCCGCACTAATACAGAGCATATTATACAGAAAATTTGGGAGATTTACGATAATATTGTGCCTTATACAACTAAGAAACTTAAAATGGTGTGCATGTAAGTGAGAAAATCTACCTTCACAAGTAAAATACCTGATGACATGCATTGCTAGGTCAGGGTATGGAGGCAGCAAAGACAATCTCTTGCACCCCTGCTTTGTAACATCCAATGGAGGGTCATGTGGGGTAGTGAACTAGGCCCTTGCTGACCTAGCGTCATGCGAGCTCGAATAATACTCTCCAATAGGAGGTAACCCTATTACTTCTGTAATTCATTCTTCTGTTGCAATTACTATCAAACCCCACACAGAAGCTTCACCTTCATCAAATGTCTTGGTTAATTCTACAGCTACTTCTTCATCATATGCTATTAAATTCAAACAATAACCTAACCGCTCACACGCATTGAATCTTCTTACTGCTTCTACATCAGAGAGCAAAAAAATGTGCTCGATTGGCTCTTTTCTTTGTAAACCTCCTCCCATTTCTTGATACTTCTACTACTCCATTTCCCTCTCCCTTTCTAAATGAAAACTTCAAAACTCTATGTTATTTTTCAGATGCTTCACCGCTTCTTTTTGGGAACATTGATTTCCATAACCAATTGTTATGTGCCATAATTAAACTTTAGGTAAAATTAAATCATGAATTTGTGTGGAAATCGTTTGAAAACATGGTTCAAATGCCAAAATTTTAAAAAAAATAGGTCACATCATGGCTTAGTTTAGCACAAAAAATTTGGCATGAACAAAGAAAACTTCATTCAGAAAGTGGGAGTACAACACTTGACATGGCATACTTATGGCAAAAAGTTCTCATTAATAAAGCGTAATGCCAAGATTTTTGAAAATCATCATATTTAATCAGGCATGTCATTGGATAGTATGACACTCCCCTACCCCCTACTAATTTTACGACAAGTGTCCTCATGTGTCAGACTAGTATGGGTTAGGGACTGGAATACGTCGTAATTATAAAGACTATGCAGTATTAGATATAATTAACAAAATCTGCAAACTTATAAATGAATAATAGTTTGAAAATGTTTATACCTGCCAAGTGGATTGTCATGTGCTCCAAAGAAAGGTGGTGGAAATAATGTAAATGGTAGCATCCATTAGCATGTGCATATTTGATTGAAAACACAAAAACGTAAGTATGTAGAAAGTGAGTGGATGGAAGATTAAGGAATGGAGTGAGGTGGGTGGATGGAAGATTAAGATATGAATGGAACGAAATATCATGAAAAGAAAATGGACTTTATGCGAATATAAAGTTATTATTATGGACATGCAAAATAGAATTAATGTTGAAGAAGAGTAGGTAGAAGGTTTTCACCTTCGGCTGCAGGAAGAGATACTTGAGTTATTGTTGGATCCAGTTGTTCAAACTGTTGCATGAACTCGGCTTTTGTTTGAGGCTATTTGTAATGTTTAAGTCGATGACTATTGATTAGCATTTTGAAAGGCATATCATCAATTGTGGTTAGTAATTGTTCCATTGTGAAAGACATGGATGATTTTATATGGTCCTAACCATCGCGTCTGCAGCTTCCTTGGCATATCCTTGAAGTGGGAATCATACAATAATGCCCAGTCACTAGCTTTGAACTGTTTGTTGAGGATATGAGAATCATGCCAATATTTTCTCTATTTTTGCACCAGTTCAGTATGTTCTAAAGTAGTCTTGCGCATTTCATCCAAGGAATTAAGATGCAGGAGATGTTCTCTTTGTGCTACAAAAAGATCAATATCTAAGGTCAAGGTTGTTCTTAAAGTCTTGTGTTCAAATTCAATTGAAAGAATTGCCACTTTCTCATACAAAAGCTCAAATGGTGTGAATCCAGTAGTGGTTTTCCAAGTTATTCTATAAGCCCAAATAGTTTCTTGTAATTGGTTGGTCAAATCCTGACGATGCAAATGGACTATTTTAGTTAGAATATTTTCTAGCTCATGGTTGGTAACTTCTGCTTGTCCATTGGCTTGTGGATAATAAGGACTGGATCTGTGATGCTTGATGCTATACTATTTCATCAATTTTGAAATCAGGTTAGAACTAAACTGTGTGCCTTGATCAATAACTAATTCTTTAGGAACTCCATAACATGTAAAAATCTCTTCATATAGGAATTCAGCAACTTTTTTTATCACGGGCATGTTTCATAGCCTTAACCTCAACCCATTTGGTTAGGTAGTCAGTACAAACAAGAACATAAGTCTTCCCATTAGATGGAGGATCAATAGGACCGATGAAGTCCATTCCCCATTTGTCAAATGGTGTTAACACCATTTGAGGGTTCAAAGGTATTTCATCTATTTTGGTTGGGCAACCCATTCTTTGGCATTGGTCACACTTCCTTGTATAGTTGATTACATCTTTATGAAGGGTAGGCCAATAGTAACCAGTGGCTAACATTTTGAAAGCTATTCTTTTGGCTACAAAATGTCCTCCGCAGGGCTCATTATGACATGCATACAAAATATCATATGTCTCATCCTCTCTTACACATCTGCGCATAACTTGATCAGGTCCAATATAGAAGGAAAAACTATCCATCCATGAGAAATGGAAGCTTTTCTATATGAGCAGCTTTCTTTCCTTATAAGAAAAATGCATTGGTGTCTTATTAGTTACAATGTAGTTAGCAATATTTGCATACCATGGAACTTTAACAGCAATATGAAACAAATGTTCATCTGGAAATGCATCATCTACTAGAGTAGTGTTAGTATCATGATGATTGATTCTTGACAAATAATCAGCTACGGCATTTGTTTTTCCAGGCTTATCTACTATGGTTATGTCAAATTCTTGTAACAAGAGTAACCATCTTTCTAACCTACCAGTTATAGCAGGTTTGTTCATGATATACTTGATTGTTGCATGATCAGTATGAACATAGTTAGGATAACCTGTAATGTAATGCCAAAATTTATTTAGAGCATAGACTACTGCTAACAATTCTTTTTTAGTCACTGTGTAATTCAGTTCTAGACCATGAAGACTCTTACTAATATAATAAATGGCATTCTCAAGATTTGAGTGTTTTTGTGCTAAAACTGCTCCTATGGCATAATCAGAAGCATCTGTATATATGTGAAAAGGTAGGTTCCAATCAGGACCTTGTAAAATTGGGGTTGTGGTCAAAAGTTGCTTAAGCTTTAGGAAAGCTTTATCACACTCAAGTGTCCATTTGAATTCAGCTTCTTTTGTAAGCAACTTATACAAGGGACTGGCTATTTTATTGAAATCTTTTATAAAACATCTGTAATATTCAGCATGTCCCAAAAAAGATTTGACATCCTTTAATTTAGTGGGTCTAGGTAATGTTTGAATTACCTCAATTTTAGTTGGGTCTACTTGTATACCTACAGTAGATATGAAATGACCGAGAACCACACCCTCTTGCATGAGCATGAAACACTTTTCACTATTTAGTGCCAAATTATGTTCTTGACATCTTACCAAAAAAATTTCAAGATTTATCATTGCTTCTTCAAAAGTAACTCCAAATGTTGTAAAGTCATCCATATAGATTTCCATACAATCATGTGATATATCAACAAAAATACTAATTACAGACCGTTGAAACATTGCAAGAGTGTTACAAAGACCAAATGGTAAAATAGAGTATGCAAAAGTACCCCATGGACAGGTAAATGTAGTTTTGTCTTGGTCTTTAGGAGCAATACTAATTTGATTATAGCCACTGTATCCATCTAAAAAGGAGAAGTACTTTTTTCCAGCTAGTGTATCCAAAACTTGATCTATGAAGGGTAAAGGAAAATGATCCTTTTTAGTAGCCTTATTCAACTCCCTATAATCTACACAAATTCTCCATTTTCCTCCTTTCTTAGGTACTATAACCAGTGGTGATATCCATTTACTATCAGATATAGGATAGATAAAGCCAGCATCAACCAGTTTCTGCAATTTTGTTTTGACTATTTCTCTGAGGCTTGGATTTATCCTCCTCTAAGGTTGACGAAGTGGTAGACAACCTTCATTAATGTATATCCTATGGGTACATAGTGTAGGGCTTAATCCTTTCATATCATCATAATCCCAAGAAAAAGTCTTCTCATTCTTTTGAAGCAATTCTTTTAATTGTTCCATCTGTACGGATGTCAATTTGGGGTTAACATGCAGTTTATGGCCTTTACTCAGTTCAATAGGAATAGTGGATTCTACCATAGCAGTTTTAGAGATTGGGCTTCCTTCTACTTCACAGGGAAGTAATGAACAAAGATTTTTAGGTTCCTTAAGTAAAGTACAACTTGTATCACACTCCTCATATGCAATCAATTCTAATATAGAGCTTTCAGACACATCTTTTCCTACCACACAGGTGTTGGTAAGGATGCTCTGGATTACTGAATCTTCTTCTTGCAACTTTAGAAAAGATTGCCTATGTAACATCATAAGTTGTACTATGGAATTTATCTCTTCTTCTTCATCTCCTAAATTTGGCCAAAAAGATGTACTCAAATCTAGTAATGGTTGTGCAGGAGGATATAGATCAAATTGCTTGGTTTCTTGGCCATATTATATGGTCATATTCCATGATCTGCAATTTATGTTTGCATTAGCTGTGCCCAAACATGGCCTACCTAGAATGATAGGATAGCTAGATAGGTTTACTTTAGGGGACAAAATCATGAAATCTGCAGGATATTCTAGGGAATCTAAGGTCACAACAATATTTTCTATCATTCCATTAGGAGTGATAGTGGAACTATCTGCAAGCTGTAGAATAGTTGGTGTGGGCCTTAATCCTTCTATTTGTAACTTCTTCATGGTTTCTTTAGTCATCACATTTATAGCAACTCCCAAATCTATTAAGGCATTTTTAATAAATTGACCATTGATGATGAAACTTACTACTGGACTCCCTAGGTCAGAATATTTTGGTGTAATCACTCTTCCTAACATGATATTAGCTAAATGTCCAACAACATGAACTGTGGTAGGATCCTTCTTCTTCCTTCTAGGTTTCTTTAGATAGGCTTCCCTTATAGATTTTCCATAAGCAAGAATGTCCTTAATAGCTTGAAACAAAGGTATTCAGACATGCATATTCTTCAACTGGTTAACAATATCAAAGGGTTGTTCCTTGCTTTGTTCCTTTTGTATTAGTTGGTCTGGAAAAGGAGGGTCTACTGCTGGTTGGTCTGGTATTGGTATGGTAACATTAGTTGGGTCAAAAAGTTCATCAACCAAAGGTTTTGATGCTACAGGAGAGTCTGATACTTCAGTTATAAGAGGTGGCCTTGGTGCTGGTAAGGTCATTCCAGATCTCAAATGTATATCTGCGACATCTAGAGTATAAGCAGGGTACTGTTGGGTATTAGTACTATACATGGGTTGTTGTGGTTTGCTATTTAGATTTGGCTAAGGCTGTGCAAGTAGCTTTGTTTGCTTTTGAGGTCCACTATTTGTAGGTGGTAGCATTAAAGTAGGTTGTTGAGCTCGAGGGGGTAATTTTGAAACACCAGTATTTTGGTTAGGCCATTGTTGAGATCCCTTCCATTGGTTTAGAGATTGCCAGTTCCCTTGGTTTGGAGATTGCCAATTCCCTTGGGGTGGTTGCCATTGGTTTTGATAGTTCTAGGGCCATTGGTTATTCTATTGTTTAGGCCAAGGTTTTTGGAAATTTTGAGACCATTGAGACTATTGTGGGTTATTTTGCCCAGCATTATTCCAATTGGGTTGGTTTTATGGAGGACCTTGGGTATTGTGGTTTTGCCATTGATTACCATATAAATTTGAATTTTGCAAGGGGTCTTGAGGCATACCTTGATGTTGAGCCCATGGTCAGTGTTGAGAAACAAAGAATACTTTTTCATCATCCCCATCTATCTTTACATATTCAGTTAGAAGATGTTGGTTCTCCATGGTTGCAACCAATTTACAGTAGCAATCTTTCTTTTGCTTTCGGCAATGAGGACAGTACTCAACTAGTTGTAACTTAGCCTTTGCTTGCTTCTTCTTTGCAGTCATTGTGTCCAACTATGTAGCGACATTATTACTAATGTCTTGTTTGAAATCTGACAACAAATTGGATATTTCAAGTTTTGAAATGCCTTGACTAATTCCTTTTGTAACCGTAGAATGGGGTCCTCAACCTTTCTTCATGGTTGACCTTGAGTAGTTCTAACATATCTTTTTGAGGCCATCCCATTGATCTTGATATACATCTCCACTAGCCATCAAGTCCAATGCTTCCAAATAGTCTTCATTCACTCCTCTTAGAAAGACTAGTTTTTGGGAATCTTCAGACAATGTGTGCTAAGGATTCTTTTGTAGTGTATATAAAAATTGAGAAACATAGTCTTCTAATGTATCTTCCTCCTTCTGTGATATCCTTAATATATCATCTCCTCTTGTGCCAGATGCTTTGCAATATTCTTTATATTTTTCCAAAAACAAGGCTTGCATTTCATCCCAATTTACAGCTGCATTGGCTCCTAAGCCCATGAACCATCGTAAAGATGATTCTTTCAATGTGGCTAGAAATAATTTAAGCTTATGGGCATCAATGTTGTAGTCAAAAATACAACAAAGGATTTCAAACTCAAGCAAGAAGGTATCAGGGTCTTCAGTTGCAAGGCCATAGAACTTTGAAAGAGCAGTGGGAGGTATATTCTTGAGATTGGCATTGGTTATGAGACTTGGAAGTGGAAATGGAAAAGTGGGTTGTGCCATGACTGGTGGAATTGGATTATGAGGTTGCTGCTGAAAAGAAAGGTTAGGCACTAGGTGATTAACAACTGGTGGATTTGAGGTAGTGTTATCAAGAAAATTGGTCAATATTTCGTGAAGGGATGGAGACCAGATATATCTAGGGATTCAACTCTTGATGATGATACTATGGGGAAAATAGGACTTGCTTCTTCAAAGGGTAACTCAACTTCTTCTTCAACTTCTTCATTCAAATTAACAGATCCCTATGGAAGAAATCTACCATATTCATCTCATCATCTTCCTCTTCAATGCATGCAACTAAAATTTTCATACTGGTAAAAAGAACTTAATCTAAAAACTATGACTCAAAAATGCTCCTAGCTTGACACCATCCCTAGAAATGGCACCAAAAATGAACTGCATCACAATAGGTGTTCCATAGTCATGTGTTAGGCCTGGCTTAGGAATAATCTATTCAAGCTAAGGACTACTTTTCCCCTACCATGAGGTGCATTTAGATTGTCAACCCAGGGATGTATACTTGAAACGGTTAGCATAGTATGTGCACTAGGTACCTTGATGAGTCATTATGCTTGTGCTGCAAGAAAGTAAAAATGCAAGGGAAGGAAACTACACTATTGCTATTGAAAGGAAACTACTGAATCTATGAATGTTGAAAACACAATGACAAGATAACAGAGATTCCATCTTGACTCATCCATTAGACTGTTTTCGCAGATGCTGCAGGAACGTTCATGAAGTGTGATGCTATAGGAAGGAATTAACTAGCTATGTCTTATTTAAAATAGTGCTAATGCTTAGTAAAATGAATCTATTCTATTCTAATCTAATCCACCGTCCAAGTGGGCCCCCTTGGTTGGCTTCTCTAATCTACCAACACAGGATAGAAACTAAAGAGAACTAATTCATTTTATTAATTAGTCATTACATAATTCAGAATTGTAAAACACAACTGCAATAAACTGTGAATCAGTGTTTCCTCTTACTCGATAAAACTTATCAAAACCAAAAACTAAAAACTAAAAAACTTCACACACAGGAGTCGATTCTGACATATATAGGGAATCTACTCTTTATTACATAATAGAAAAGTAACTATCCTAAGTTAAGTCCACAGGAGAGAATATAGGAGAACAACTAAAAGCGGAAAGGAAGGATAATGGAATTGAGGAGGGAGCAATGAAGTCATGGCATCCACTTGTTACAACATAAATGTAGAGAAGGTAATGGCTTGTAAAAACTCCTCCTTATTCACTGCCATGTTTCCTGGAGTGGTTATAACTTCCTTTTTGTGGTTATTCCTTGATGCTCATTTCTCCTTGAACATTGTCAGCAACCAACTTTTGGATTCTTTCACTCATCCTTTAATCCTTATCATTAGGTTAGCTATGATATAAAACATGTTTGTAAATAAACATCCATCAAACTAAATTCAAGCATAAGAATGCACATTTGGATATTTATATGAAATACTGCATATTACATATAATTTAGGCAAAGGATGACATAGTTTTTCTACCTCATAAATCATCAAAGGTTTATCAAACATAAGCTTATAAATGTTAAAACAAGGATGAATAGAGAATCATAAAGTATCTTAAACATAACAAAATAAAGGCATTTTTTAGACTCATCAAGGACTGTATCCACTAAATTTCTACCTGAATCGAAGTTCATCCGCACTTATCCAGAGCAGACAACCTAAGATCTTGGCACCACAAGCTCCCCCTTATAGCACACTCACTTCTTAGGGCTACCAAGATCTTCTTCCCAAGGGGCATGACTTCCCAAGGGACTATTGCCTCTACTAAGGACCACGAGAATGTAGGATGTCTTCACGAGATTGGGTGACCCCTTGAGCTAGTGGATAGAAAGAATTTTGGCCACTAAAACATGGTTTTTAGTAAGGGCATTTCGTTCGGCAAGTTAATGATAAAATTTCGCAAAAGGTCTCCCAGCCCTGAGAATCAGGGTTTGATGCACCACAAGGGTACTAGAGGAGAGCTATCACGCAACAATACCGTTGACACAACTTTCACCATAATTGAATTTTATATAGTGGCTAGAACGTTGACTTGGCTTTGGCTCGTTATCGCTTTGAGGTCGTCCCCTAGCATACCCAATATCGAGTATCTTGGTCCAAGGCAGGCCTCTTATAGAAGTTACACAAATTTCTCTTACACCCAAGATCCACGAATGGTGAGGGTAGAGGATACGTCCAATGCAACTCCTAGGGATTTAACACTGTAGACATGCCAGGCAAAAAAGAAAAAGGTTCTTTTTAAGCACCAAACAAAATGTTATCTAATCTAGTAAATCCACACACATAGTTTTGAAAGACACACAAATTCTTCGACAACGTCATACAAAGCACACATTAGTAGTTTTTTATGATCATGTCTTCATCCAATGATCACCACATGCTACAAATAGACCATTAGTAACACAAAATCACCTAATCTATGTCCTAGAGAGTGATAGGAGCTTGAAATGCAAATTTTGATTAGTGCATGTGCTTACTATGAACCTAGGTGTGCTTCGATAGTGCAAATTGCTCCCCAGAAGGCCAAAATGGCTTTGAACATCCCCAAGTGTGCCCAAACAGTGTAAACTACATCAATGACATAGTTGGGGTGCAGTTGGGTGCAATTGGGAAGTCAGGTGCAAGGTGTGGGGAAATGGGTGCCTAGTCAAGACCCAAAAACTAAAATTTTCAAAGCTACACTCCCAAGTGTGCCCAAATAGTGCAGACTATGTCAATGATGTATTTGGGGCATAGGTGGGTGTAGTTGGTAAGTTTGAAATAGTAGAAAGAGGTTTTGGTGGTTTTTGGGCTCCTAAAATTGCTCCTAGGGGTCCCAAGTGCGCCCTGACAGAGCAGAGTGTGCCCTAGGACAACAAGCTAATAGAATGCATGAAACAACAGCATATGAGCATTTTATTGGACCCCGTAATTAATCTAGGTGTAAAAAGGAAGAGCAGATAGTCGTTATACCTTCCAAGTGGGCTCCTTCCTTGCACCTGCAAGCACAAAACAAGAAAATACAAGTTAGATATGCATGTTCAGATCGGGTTCACCAAATGTAGGACCAGTAAATGGGTTAAAATGCATAACATACTATGAGAAAATCACAAACTCAATCAACATATATTAGCACCCACTAGTCTACCATGAAAGCCAAACTAATCAAAAGAAAGAAAACATAATTAAAAACACCCTTTTCTGTTTGTAGCTCCCATGTCCTTCTTTCTTCTCCAAATGATTGTAGCTCTAATTTGCCTATAGTGCACACACGATTGAAGAAAAGAGCCTATGATAGCATAAAGCCATGAGAATACTTGAAGTTTGATTTTATGTGAGAGCAAGAATGCAAAATGCAAAGAAGTAGAGACTCAAAGATTTGGATTTTCAAAACTTTAGCCTTCCAGCATTCAAGGACCCAAAATGAGAGAAAGAGTGTCCAATTTATAATTGACATGGAGGGTGAGAGCATTGGATTTGTCACCCATAGATATGCAATGTGGCAAGAGATTCCTATGACGCATATGATAGAATATGCCAATTGTGAGATTCTATGACACATGCAAGTCAAACTTGGCTAAATGTGGAAGAGAATCTATGACGCGTCATAAGACACCTCAACCCACTTAAAGCCAAGAATCTATGACAAAGAAGCCAAATAGAGACATGCATAAGAGAATAAGAATATTTGATTATGAGAAGTCTCAGCCAAGTGTCGAAGGAGAATCCACGAGGTGTCATATCAAAGTGTCATGTTGATGCAATATTTTATGGAATATTTGAATTAAAAATCATCTTATTCCACAAAATAAGAATTAGTAGAAAATGGAATTGATGATGGAAAATGGAACTTGGGAAATTAAGAATTTCCATGGTTTGTAGATAATGAATCAATTAATTAATAAGATTAATTAATTGAGGATGATAATTAGAAAGAATAGGATTAAATTATGGGTTATTTAATCCTATAGAGAAAATTAGTAAATGATTGGCCAAATTGATTAAATGAATGCGACCGTATCCTTTGATAAAAATGTGACAATGATGGATATCAGATAAGATGATGAAAAAGGTAGACCAAAGCCATGGTCAAATTGATTGATTGAAGTTGATAACATACCAAGGACACATGACATGAATTGGTTGATATGTAACATTTAACCAACATTGTCAATGCGACAAGTTTGATCATAATAACATTGACAGACATTGTCAATGTTATTAAAATTGTCGATGATGCCATGATCTAACATTGAAAGCCTCAACAATGTCAAAGATTGAATGACATGAATGATAGTTTGACCTAGCACTGAGAGCAATGACAGTACTAAGGTCATATTGATAAGATTGATAAGTTGATAGGTTTCCAAGGCACTGAAAGCCACAACAATGCCTAGGAGTGGATAAATGATGGTTGATTTGAGACGTTTGATATGTTTTGGGTTGATTTAGGGTAAATTTGAGTTGATTTGGGGTGATTCCAAATTAATTTGATATGATTTTGAGTTGACATGAAATTGATGTTAAAGGGGATACAAATGATGAAATATGGTCAATCTGGCCAAAAGATCAAAGTTAGAAGAATGAGAAAATGGGACAAATTAGTATGAAGAAGTGATGAAATTGTAGATGCAAACCATTTTTGAGTGTCTACAAGTTCTCAAAGGAAAAATTGAAACTATGCTATCAAAGAAGATATCCAAAACAATTCCATATTGAAAGAGAAAAATGATCCAAATCAGTATTTAGGATACAAAGGGATCACTAAGTAAAAGTGTCTACCAAGTTATCTTCTCTATCGAGTAAGGTTGGGTCACAAACTCTACCAAGAAAGTTTAGGAGTGATAAAGATGCTTATGGTTACCAAGTCATGAAGACTTCATCTTGTTTTCAATGCAAGCATACTGGATGATAGTCTATCAACATGATGTCAATTGATCTACCTTTTGTACTGAGCATTTATGGTAAAATTTCAACAAAAAGCATGAGATCAAAGTTATTTCTTATTGTGAAATTTTGAGTGCTATTGTGAAAGTGTGATCTTCAAAGCTTCCAAGCGATTTAAGAAAATTTCCAATGAAAGTTTTTGAATTCCCTCAAACCCTACCAAGTGAAGATGGCATCTAGCAGTAGCAAGGTTAAGTGAGGATCTAACATGTTGGTTCCTAGAGTGGAATGGCATGTACTAGATTTTAAGCTCACTCCTATGATTGCTAAAACTCTAGATCCGAGTGCAGTGCATTCTCAAATCCCTCCAAAGGTACTTATGATCAATGATATTCACACTCATTTCAAATGTGTTATTCAAGAGATTGGTATGTTGGATATGGATGATGCCCTAGGCCAACTATGTGTAAATGGAGTTTTGAAACCAGAGCACCAACACCTAGAAACCAAAGGGTTAACTCACATCCCTCACATACCTCATGAATTTCAAGTTAAATAGATTGGGTTTATCCTCAGTTGGGTGCATAATGGTTAGTTGTGGTCGGAACAACTAGTGTTGATCACAAAGAAAATGATTCATCAAATCACTAGCCTCCTAATGCTAGCCAAGGCCAAAATGACAAAAACCCTAGGTCAGGCTGAACTTGAAAAGAAAACCCTAGCAGAATGGGATTGTAGAGGAATGAAAATCAGCACTGTTTTAGATGTGGAATTGAATTTTGGTATTCACATCATTGTGCACAAAATATGTAGCTCTAGCAAGTTGAACAGTGTGTCATTTAAAGTTGTGGACTTGGCATACAAGGTGGTAAATAACAACTTATCATTCGACCTTGTTGAGCTATTGTTAAAATAGTTCAACAAAAATATGGAAATCATAAGGAATTTGAAGAATAACCCATGTAAGTTTGGTTCCTTGTCAACTTGTCTATTCTTTTATGTTTAGACATTCTTCCATTCAAAAGGCACTGTTGTTTGGAGAAAAGATGTGCTTCTATTATATCAAATAAATGAGTTTATTGTTGAAATGGATGAAAATTACAATAGTATTTTGGATAATTATTTTCATGCATTCAATGAGGAAATGAACAATAGGTTTTGAATCCCTAAGAAACTAGTTGAAGATTATACAGATGATGTATGTTTCATGGTGGATCGTGACAAGTATACATTTAGGAAATTAAACCTAGAACTCTGTGGGTAAAATCTCTTGGTTATGAGGTTAATATTGATGAAACTAAAGACATGATTGAAGCTCTTGTAAATGAGCCAGTTGATCCTAAGGCTACATATTTTGGAACATATGATGAAGGAAAACCTAGGATTGAACTTGAATTAAAGCTCCCTCAGGTAGTGAACAAAGGAAAGAAGAGGACTACAAAATTGAAAACCAATTCTATCCTTTTGTAAACTAAGGGAAAAGGTGAAGGTGAGGAAGCAGAGGATGTGGAAGTATATGATGAGTAAAAATCTAAGGAAGAAAATCCATTAGGAAGAAAGGCAAGGTGATTATCACCAAGCCACAAAAGCCATCCACTATATTTTTCACTAGGAGATCCTCAAGGAAGAAATTTGACAAGGAAGAAGGAGATATTATATTTAGGAAACCTCAACTTTCCTTCCAAGATAGACTAAAATAACTTTAGGAAGGAGTAAGCATAACCAACTTTAAAGCATTGAAATATGAGACTAGGACTAAGGAAGAAAAGAAGCAGATTGAAGACCTAGTGATGGACAAAATGGGTAAGTGGAAATACTCATCAGACCAACTTACATCTTTGTTCCCTAATATTTTGCTAGAAAAGATAAAGCCAAGATGGGATTTTTCCATGCAAACTATCAAAGACATAAATGGGAAAACCTTGAGGCAACTAATACCAAGCATATCAAATGTTGAGGTAAAAGAGTCATTGTAGAAAAATGAAGAAGAATTGACTATGAAGTTTAATACTTCTCTAGTTTTGATTAAATACATTGAGCATATTGTAAGGAATGCAACAAACACTTGGAAGAATATTTCTCTGTTACATAAACCAAGTGATTTTCTAGCTAATGTTAAAGATGGTAATGATGAAGAAGAAAATATTGAATAATAAACTCATTTAGATAATGAAGAATATGAAGAAGATCAAGGAGAAGAGGCTACCAAGGAAGAAAAGAAAGATGTGAGGAGATTGATCTAGTTAAGATAGTTGTAGCAGCCACTGCCTCACTTCCTCACTCTCCAAGAAAACCAATGACAATATCAAGTGTGGAGATAGCCCCAACAAGTTTGATTGTGACCACCAATACCAATCCAAATATCCAATCACTCTTTTCTCTTACTCAGATCAGCACATCATTGATAGAAGTGACTTCCACTTCATCTACCAAGCTATAAACTCTTCCTTCATCAACTAAGTTGACTACTCCAGTTTTGAGCACACTAGTTTTGACTACTTTAGTTTTGAGCACATCAATTTTGGATTCTTCAAGTGTTTCTATAAATATTCCTTCAATAAGCATAGTATCAATTTTTGTATCTAGTCCTAGCATGTCTACAATTGTTTCTATTCTAAGTACAAAAGCAAAGTGTAAGGATAGTTGAGCCCAAGGTTCAACTGAGCACAAAAATTTTGACTAAATGAAAAGAGTTGGAGGAAGAAATTGATTTAGATGAGGATATTATAATCCCAAATTAGGACATTTCCAAGCTTACTCCAAACCAAATGCAATTGTTTGGTGAACTCCTCCAAAAGAAGGCTAAGCAACAAAGACTAAGAGAGGAGAGAGATAAGGAATTTAAAATAATTGAAGATGCAAAGAACATTTTGGTAGAGGCCATAGTTATTGAGGTTGACTATTCTTAGCCAATTTTGTATCAGCTAGTAGAGATAGTCTAGAAATTTAATGAAGATACTGAGGGAAAAGATAATCTAGTGCAAAAAGTGGAGAAGAATTTTGATAATAAAGTGTTGGAGCACATTGCTCAATAGAAAGACATTTATCAAGTAGAGCTTTCTACAATATTGGGCAATTTAGAAGCATCTTGTACAAATGTGTCATCACTCTTTGGAAAGCTATGTGATGTTTCTGAGTTTACTAAAGAAATAAAGGACAAATTGTCCAAAATAGATGAAGATTTGAAAGCTGGCACTCAGCAGCTATAACTTGACCCTAGTTCAAGCTCTGGGCATTTTCAAAAGATAAGATTTTTGTCAGATATGCAGGCAAAATTTCTTAGAGAAGAAGCAAGGATAAGATCCACATTGATAGATATACAAAATATGATTCTTCCCATCATGGATGCACTTCAAAAACATATTGTACATTAAAAAACTCTCAATCATGACAATAACTTCTCCATTACAAATCATATAATAGAATTGTTAGCAAAAGTCCAAATTGCACTTCAAACATGCAAGGTCCTGCAAGAAAATTGGGATAACACCTTGGTGATCATTCTCAAGGTACATTTAGATTTTTAACCTCATTTTGGTGTTACTATGTAAATAAATTGAATACATCTTTGGCATTAATTTCAAAAAGGGAGAGAAAGATATATGTATGGAGAAAGACATATGTTGTGGGGGAGAACATGCAAGACATATGTTATGGGGGAGAACATGTAAAATCAATAGGGGAGTAAGATATTTACAAAGAGATATGTTGTTTATAGCAAGAAGACATATAGTATAATGAAAGAACCTTACCATGTACAGATATATCCCTTACAAAATCAATTTTAAAAAATCTCAAAAATAGTATACTCTACTGAGCTAGTATAAAAAGGTGATGGATAAAAGGTATTTAGGAAAACTTTTGAATTTAGTTTTGGTTGATAAGTATTTTAGTCACTAATGTCGAAGGGGGAGATTGTTGACATATCATTCAATTTTTTTATTAGTGACACACACTTATTTAGATTGTATATATCTACTAAGCTTATTGTATAGCCATCAGTGTTTGACAAGTATTTCAGTTGTCACTGAGTTCTACAGTTTCTACCAAGTCCTTTGGACAAATCTCAATGGTTAACAAATAGTCACAATTATAGTGAAGACCAGTAGTGTAAACTATGCATCTTAGTTCATCTTGAGTTTACCAGTGTAAGATGAGTTGTGCAGTGTTCACAGTGTATGTGATGCAAGTCCAATGTTAACCAAGTCACTTAGTATTAACCAAGAGACTTATTTTATACCAAGATTGAAATGATAGTGTTTATTGAGTCATACAATGTAAATCAAGAGACTCAGTTTATATGATGAGTTTCACAGTATCTACTGAGTCTGTAGTGTAGATTGAGTTCAAGACTACTTGGAACTGATCAATATGGACCGAGCTTCTATGTCTACCAAGTGTATAATGATTCCAAGCATTGATAGTGGATGCTAAGTATCAAAACCTCATAGATTTAGTCTTTAAAACTCAAGTGTCTTCATGTGGGTCAACTTTTTAATATTTGTGGTAACTCGTATTATGGTTGACTTTGTCATTCAAGTAATTGGATTGGTATATATGTCATGAATTGTATCATATCCAAGTGTAAGGAAGTAAGGAATGATAATGTAATCAAAGAAAAGTAGAGAGAAAATTACAAAGGCTACAATAGTATAGGAAGCATCAAAGTCATATCTATTGTAGCAAGGTGATTAGCACATAAAGGAATCTCATTCAGTAAACCAAGTTGCAGATTAGAGATTGTCTATTGTTTCATCCTAATAGGTGGATTAGTCAAATCCTTTAACAAGGTAGACCTAACAGTCTTTTTTAAATCTCCTTACCAAGTGCATACTTAATTGGATGTTTGTAAATCCTTTCACAAGGTGGATCTAGCAATCCTTATTGCTCCTAATAGGGAAAATCATTAGAAGTGATCAATGTAAGCTTTAATAGGCTAACTTTATATTGTAGTACTAAAGTTTGTGGGTAACATCCCTACCCCCATTTTACTTTCTATTTGGAAGGTTTTTGGGTTACAATTCTTTGTGTCACAATGTTTTTGATTAAGTAAAACAAGTTTTACAAGGATCCTGAAACCCAAAGTTTTACAGCAAAAAGAGTGAGATGAAATAGACTAAACAAATAAAAAATTTCCACAAAAGGCCAGAGACAAAAGAAGGCCCGAAGCCAAAGTACAAAGGCCAAAGACAAAAAAGAAAAGCCAGGTGAACAGACTAGTGGCCATCTATGTCCATGGCCTACAAGGTTTTTGTAGCATCATTGTCCTTCTAACTGGCCATGCCCTCCTGAATCCTAGTAGGAGTGTTCATCTAGTTCCCCTGATTCACTTGGTCACTAGCCTCTTTCTAAAATTCATCCCGATTGAATCCTTGCTCTGTGGTCTGCTATGCATCTCTTTCAAGGCTAGTTGTAGTTAGATAGTCCCTCAAATTGAAAATATTCTCATTCAAGGTGTGAAGGGTGTCCACTATCTATTTGGTGATTATCTAGTGGACAGAATCCAGTCTTTGGACCTTCTACTCAAGTTGGGTGAGTTTTTCATCTTGATGGTCTCTGGAGACCTAGCCTCTATCTTTCTCTTGGCTACCCACCTAGTCCTTGCTTCCTCTAGCTTCCTTTTCCTTGTCAAAATCCTGGTTTTTGGGCTGGTTGCTCCTGTCCTTTAGAGCCTCAATTTTTTGAAAAAGCCACTTGATGGAATGAAAGTTGTCAATCAGGCTATTCTTTGCATTGTTTAGGAAGTTGAAGCCAGTTTCTCGCACATTGTCAGAGATAACCAAAAGAGCCGAGTCAATGAGCTCTTCATAGTGGGTACTTTTTCCAAGGTCCTCCAGCACCTAGATTTTAGTAGGTTCTCTAACAATACCCAAACTGACCTTGTCCCCATAGAAGTTCCTCCAGGCCCTCCTCTTGTTCTTTCTGATTACCTCCCCCCCTTTTTCAACCATGATTTCAATCATCTCCTCCAGGGGCAAAATGGGAACCCCTTGAGGCAAATTGGGCAGGGTGGGGCTGGGGGGTACATCAGGAGGGTTGCTAGGATGATCCTAGGGCAGGGCCTGGTTCAGTTTTCTTTTCTTTTCTTTGTGTCACAATGTTATGAATGCTTTCATGTTTTCAATTTTTTATGCATGTAATTATATCATATTATATATGATGGATTAAATCTTTATTGGATTATTGGATTAAGAATTGAAATTTTTGAAATTTTAGAAGTTACTGATTCACCCCTCCCCTCTTAGTAACTTAGCATAGTCTTGAATATTTCCAAAAAAGAACATTTTTTTTTATGCTCTAAGTATCGAGGTTGATAATACTCAACTTATTCCTAATCAGATAGCAAAAATTATCCACAAATTCAATGGAGACTTGAATGAATAGGAGAAACTACTTCAAAGAGTTGAAAGAAATTTTGAAAATAGAGTGTTGGAGCAAGTTACACAAGATTGCAATAGATCAAGTTGAACTATTTAGCATTCTTGCTACTCTAGAAACCTCTACAAATAATGTTGTTTCATTATTTGTCAAATTAAGTGATACATCTATCTTCTCAAAGGAGATCAAGCAGAAATTGTCCAAGATAGATGAAGACATGAAGGCAAGTGCACACTAGTTGTCACTTGATCCAAGTTATAGTTCTGCACATTATATGAAGATCAGATATCTAACAAATCTATAGGGAGAAATATTAAAGGAAAAGGCCAGAATCAAGGCCACATTAGCACAAATTTAGGGCATGATTCCTCCAAACATGGATGCATTGTAGAAACACATTGATCATGCAAAGATTCTCATCCATGACAACTTCTCCAGGTGATCACATGATGGAATTATTAGTAGAAGTTTAGATTGTATTACATATAAGTAAAGTATTACAAGAGAATTGTGACAAGACAATGGTACTACTTTTGAAGGTACATTTTTATTTCTAGTCACATTTTTCTATTAACATATAGATATTATACACCTTTGGCATTTATTTCAAAAAGGGCGAGAAGATATTATATATTGTATAAAGGAGGAGAAGGTATTGTAAAAGGGAGAAATGATTAATATACTCCAAATGTATGTATATAGGAGAAATATATGTATGGGAGAGTAGGATAGTAGTATGTAGATACTTATATAGATAAGTAAAAAATATATTTACAAAAGCAATTTTGAAAATTTAAAAAATGGAGTATGTTACCGAGCAATAGCAGCAAGAAGTCAAACTGAGTTGAAGACATAGAATGATAATAAAGGAATTTATTGAATAATAGTTTGATTATTCAAATGTTTGGTTTGATAAGTTTTTTTGTTACTAGTGTCAAAGGGGGAGATTTTTGAAATTAAGGTCAATTTGTCTATCGATGACTCAACACTTGATCAGATGGTTACATTGCTACAGAGCCCATCATTCAATTTCCAATGTTAACTAAGTGATTCAGTTTTTCCCAAGCCAAGTAGATAGAATACAATATCTACCAAGTACCTAAGTCAATTTTTAATGTTTTCTAAGCTATATAATGTTTACTTAGCTTCATAAATAATGTACAGTGCAAACCAAGCATAGTAGAGGCTACCAAGCTATTCAATGGAAGTGAAGAAGATCATAGTGTTAACTAAAATATGGTATGTTAACCAAGCTATATGGTATCTAAAAAGCTCATAGTGTTAACAATATGAATCTAGTATTCAATGAGTTATGCAATGTCAATTGAGTGATTCAATAGCTACTGAGTTTCTCAGAGTTCACTGAGTCATGCAACGTTGACCAAGTTTGAGCTAATTGAAAGTGATTAGTATGGACTAGGATTCAAGTTCAACTGAGTACCAAAGATTTTCAAGCATTGACATTTTTTTTCAAGTATTAGAACATCACTAAGTTTTTCTTCAAAACTCAAGTTACATTAGCTGGGTTGATTTTGTGAATTATGATGAAATTGGTATTGTAGCCGACACTAGTAAATTGTGATTTGGATTGGTATAAATGAAATACATTGTATCATATTTAAGTTATGTGAAGAATAAAATGATGAGTGGGAGTGAAAATTAAAGAGGGCTCCAAGATATATAAGGGATAACAAAGATTTATCTATCATAGTCTGGTGATGAATATAATTCAAAAAATCTCATTTAGCAAATCAAAGTTACAAATCAAAGATCAAAAACTATATCATTGTAATAAGTGCATTAGTCAAATCATTTAATAGAGTAGACTTACAATCTTTTGCTAAAAATCTTAATTGGGTGCATACTTTATTGTATGTTTATAAATCCTTTAACAAGGTGGACCTCACAGTCCTTATTTCTCCTAACATGGTAGATCACTAGAAGTGATCAATCATAATCCTGAATTGGTTAACTTTATATTGTAGTACTAAAGCTTGTGCGTATCATCTGCATAGTAGTTTTACTTTCTATTTGGAAGGTTTCTGGGTCACTATATCTTGTGTCAAAGTGTTATGAATGTTTTATTACTTTCATTCTCTTATGCATGCAATTAGATCATAATATTATATGAAGGATTAATTGGTGAAGTAAGATAAAAGTTTTATTGGTTCCTAATTCACCCCTCCCTTCTCAGTAACCTTGCTTAGGTTATATTCCCAACACCACCCTATTAAATAGATCATTTGAAGAAAAGATAGAGTGATGACAAGAAACAACATACAAGAAGAACTATGTTTTATTTCTCAAGTTGAATCTAATAATGTCGATGAAGATAATAATGATAACTATTGGATTAAAGATATGAAAGGAGAACTAGAGAATATTGAGAAGAACAAAAAATGGGAATTGGTTCTTAGACATAAAGATAAGAATCTTATTGGAAGTAAATGGTTATTCAAAAGAAAGATGAATGAACAAGGTGAAGTTGTAAGAAACAAAGCAAGATTGATATGTAAAGTTTATTCACAAAAAGGAGTTGACTTTGAAGAAAAATTTCCCGTTGTTGCTATATTAGAAGCAGTAAGAATATTTTTGGCATCCTAACCTAACAATAATTTTAGAGTTTATTAGATGGATATCAAATCAACTTTTCCAAATGGAGAACTTGAAGAAGAGCTATACATTAAGTAGCTTGATCTTTTTCTTTTGATGGATGGAGATGAGTTGTAGATTAAAGAAAGCACTATATGGACTAAAATAAGCACCTAGAGCTTAGTATGCAAGATTGGAAAAACACTTGACAAATTTGGGTTTTGTGAAAGGTAATGTTGATAGTAACTTGTATCTAAGGAAAGATAATAAAGGATTATTAATTGTTAGAGTGTTTATGGATGACATCATTTTTGGAGGTAATGATGAAAAGGGTAAGGTATTTTTAGAAGAATCAATGAAATAATTTGAGATGAGTATGATTGGTGAGATGAAATACTTCTTGGGATTGTTGAGATAATGGGTATTTCACACATTTTGTAATATTTTTATATTTTATTATTTTATTTTAGTATGTTATTTTGCACCCAGGAGAACCTAGATGAATGTGCAACATATAGAGATTCTCATGGGACATAGTTGATGAGTTGTATTGTAACATGGTGATAATATTTAATGTGATTATTTAATATTAGGGAAAAGAATTAAATGTCCAATATTAAATGTGAGGTCAATGGGTTAGGTAGCACATGGTTTATGTAATAGCATTTGGTGGTTTTGTGGGACTCACAACTATATAAACAATCACAAGGGTAGTTGTATGAGAAGGGAAAAAGGCAAAAACAAAAGTTGAGAGAGACAAAACATGATAGGTTAGCCAAGGGAGCATTTGTGAAGGTTGGAATCATGGCATGGGATGTGTGGATTCATAATTTTTCACATGGATTTCTTGGTTTTGGCTATGGATTTGAAGGCTTCCATGGTTGTATTACAATGGTGTTTTTTCTTAATAATACATGGTGATAGATGTTTTTGGAGGTTGGATTTTTTTCCTTAAATGAGGGTTTCCCAAAGTATATCTTGTGTCACATTTTTGTGGTATGTTATCTATCTATTGCACATGGATTTCAATTAAATATTTATTTTAAATCTATTATAGATTATGTGAAAATAGCTATATTTATGTTTCAAGTTTCCTCACAAGTGGTATCAAAACTATAGTTTTGTTTTTGTAACCCTAGATTGAATCCATGACAATGCATGAAAAAATAAAAGAAAGGGAAAATATATGGGTGTTGTAGGTTGTTTTTTGTAGATCTAAGAATTTTGGATTTGTTTTTATGATGGAATATTGGAAAATTTTGGGCATGTGAAATTGTTGTTCAAATAGGTTTTTTAGATGTTTCATTTAAATGACGTTTTTAGGGAGGAGCTTGCGAAAATGACCTTTTGAGTAAAAATAGACCTCACCATTGGATCTAAGATGGATTTTCCATAAATTTTGATATATATTATGCCCTAGTTTGGGAAATATTACAGAAAATGTAAAAGGTGTTTAGTTCAGTCAATGACGATCATGAAATTTAATCTCATCAGAATTTTCATCACCAAAAATAAATTCACAATAAAAATTGTAAAAAGGTTGTCTTGGTAAAATGACCATAAATTTCACTTAGTATATCATATGTTGGACTTCTTATAGTTGTTAGAAATTTAATTCAAAGCAATACAACTTGGTACAGATTTGATTCTATGATTTTGACATTTTGTCAAATATTAAGAGTCCAAAAGTTAGATGTTTATTTTGAGCACAAATTTGGGCATAACTTGGGAATACAGAGTTAAATTTTGGACTTTGAGTAGTCAATGGAAATCTCTTGAAGAGAGGCCTAAGTACGGTTTATTTAGTGATATATTGATCTAAACAGTTTATGATGTGTATTTACTATGGTAACATTGTGATTTTATGACATTCTATATTTTGGAGATTTGAGATTTGATGTTATTATATATTCATTTTATATTTTAGATTGGTGTGATGATGATATGGTTATCATTTCTTGATTTGGATATGTATGATGACTTGTTAGGTCTACAAGTTGTGTGGTGTTGTAAGTGGTCTACACTTACAGGTTGTATTCATGGCTTGGATGTGGGTTGTCTTTTCTCATTGATCTTTTATTATTGATGAATATTTCTATTAGTGGCTTGGATTTAGGTTTTCTATGCCCTTATTCACATGATTTTTTTATTTTTCTTCATGTAGAAATGATGAGATATTGTTACTAGGTACAATCATGGTGGAGGATTGTGGTTGATTATTTTAGGCTAGGTTGGACAATTTGACAGTTAAATTCTTGATTCATTGATGTGATCGTGGTGTCATGGATTTTGGCATGACATGATTGGATGTATAGATACATCCTCGATGTTCGTTGGTTTGGACTCCTAATTTGGTTATGGTAGTATATCTTCTTAGTTGAGGCTCAAGGTTATTTGGTTTCTTTTGAAGAGATCATGATGTACACTTTGATTTGTTTGATGGTTTGATGCATTAGTTGATTCTCATGGTTAGAGGATGGCTTTTTATCATATTATCAAGGATAGCTTAAATACATAGTTTAGTGGGATCTTGTGATAGGGATGAGGTGGTAATGCAAGATTAGTTCCTGGTTTAGTTTTTATCTTTTTGGCTTGGAGATCTTGGTTTCACTTTGGTTGTATGTGTGTACACCTAGATTATCTTCATTTAGGAGATGAATTTTAGGATTCCATGGGTGAATCAAGACCATAGCTGAGTGGTAGTTTGTGGTATTGATATACTTGTTGAATTTTTTCAAATGTTGGAGATTTGTCTTATATCATGTTGCTATAGAAGCATCTTTGACATTTGCATGGTACACTCATTATCTTCATGGTGTGTAGAGATGGTTCTTCATGGTGTATGGAGATGATTTCATCTCAAGGACTCACTGATTTCTTATTAAAGGTGTGTTTTATGCTTTCATTTGACATATTATCCTTTGTGTTAGTATGGTTTCATTATTATGTCATAGTATAGTCCTGATATGTGCTTAGAGTTTTGATATGTTATGTTCATATGGATCATGTTATCTCTTTGGTTGAGATGATTTAGATCATGTTTTCATGTTTATGCTCATGAGGCAATGATTAGAACTTTGATGTTGATCTTGGTTTAGTTTCTTGGTATTGAGTATATTAATTATTTGTTAGATACTTCATGATATTGCATTTGAAGTTGGCATGGGTTGATTGGTTATAGGTGCTCATGAATACTTAGAGATGATGGTGATGTTGATTTCTCTTGGATTAAAAAATTAATTGTTGGGATGGTTGATGGTTTCAACAAGAATTCTAAGGGGCACTCACCTGATATAGAATTGAGTGGAGATTATTCTCAGATAAGTCTTGGTTGGAGACTTAGATATCTTGATGAGCATTCGCATTCCCCACTCTTGGTCTACTTGGGGGTTTACTACTTAAGCGGTATAGCCCATCATTTCTCTTAGGTGTATTATGTTTATGCTTATCTTTCATGGATGTGAATCTTGATATATGGTTTATAAATTAGTTTAGGAAGGTTCATTTTAGAGATGGTTTAGTATTGGTTATCTCGATGTGCATATATTTTTCTTATTTTGTTTGAGTTTTGGAGATGGTTTTAAATTGGGCATATTCCCTAAATTAGAAATGGTTATTGTTTGGTTTAGGAATGGTTTATGAGTTTGATCTTCTTGTGAGAGGCTTACATCTATGATTAGTTATATGTAGGTATGATTTGGGTGTTTTTGTGGGTTCTAAGTTAGGGTATTTATCGAGGAGATCTTACTTGACACAATTTACATCTAGAGAATTGTACAAAAGGATATGATACAAGTTATGACTTGCATGGTTTCTCTTTTTTCTTGGTTAGCTTTTTGTATGTTTAGTTTCACTAAAAATAGATTTGAGATTGGTCAGAGATTGTGATCGCTGGTTTGTTTTCACGTATACAATGTGAGAGATGGCATGGTTATTCCTTATATCATCCCTTTGTTGGTTGTGGAAAACTTGCTGGAGTTTTTGAGACTTGTCACAAGACTTGTTTTTGCAAGTTATTAGTATATGTGTTTTTGATGTCCTTGATACTATATGGATTCACTTCTTTGAGATGTTGTCAGTGGATTGATCGTAGATTTGCCATTATCTTTTGCAATAGGAGCTTACTATTGTATATATGGTAGGTATTTCTTGTGGTTGTAGGTTATAGATTAGATATGTTGATGATGTGAGATTCACTTGGTATAACTTTGGAGGTATGGATAGTTGGATGGGTTTGGCACTTGTTGTGGGTGTTATATTATTATGCATTTTGACAGATATGAATACATGTTGTTACCTTTGGATTAGGTATTTTTTCTTAATGTTTCATCTGGTACAAGATTTTATGATTCTTATGTGATAGGTTGGGTGGCTTTCTCTTTGGATGGCTTCTATGTATGTTTAGTGGTAGTTGCATAATAGGAGGTGGGATCATTCATATTTGAGATGTTGAACACTTTTTTTTTTTTGCAGGTACTAGGATGGAGCGGCACATGGTATACTTTGATCCATAATGGTGGATATGCTAAGAGGGACTATTTCCTTTATCATTTATGTGGCTAGGGATTGACCCTATGCAATGTATACAACAAGTGGGAGATTGTTGAGATAATGGGTATTGTATACATTGTGTAATATTATTATATTGTATTATTTTATTTTATTATGTAATGTTACACCTAGGAGAACCTAGATGGACATGCAATATGAAGATATTTCCATGGGATATAATTGATGAGTTATATTGTAACATTGTGATAATATTTGATATGATTATTTAATATTGGAGAAAAAAATTAAATGTCCACTATTAAAATGGGAGGTCAATGGGTTAGGTAGCACATGGTTTATGTAATATCAGTTGGTAGGTTTGTGGGACTTGCTACTATATAAGAAACCACAATGGTAGTTTCTATATGAGAAGGGAAAAAGTCAAAAAGGAAAGTCAAAAAAGACAAGGCTTAATAAGTTAGCCAAGGGAGCATTTATGAAAGTTGCAAGCATGACATGGGATGTGTGGATTCATTATTTTTTACATGGATTTATTTCTTGTGGATATAGATTTGAAGGCTTCCGTGGTTGTATTGTAATGATGTTTTTTATAAATAATACATGGTGATGGATGCTTTTGGAGGCTAGGTTTTTTCCTTTAATGAGGGTTTCCCAGGGTATATCTTGTGTCACATTTTTGTGAGTATGTTGTCTATTCTCTTACATGTGGATTTCAATTACATATTTATTTCATATCTATTATGGGATATGTGAAAAATTTTATATTTTGTTTCAAGTTTCCTTACAGGGATTGCAGATTGCATAGAACAAAGATGGTATTTTCATATCACAAACTAAGTATCTTAAAGAGTTATTGAAGAGATTTGATTTGGAAACTTGTAAACCTATTGGAACACCTATGATAACTAGATGAAAGTTGACTAGAAAATATGAATTCCCTATTGTTGAATAGAAAAAGTATGGATCTATGATGCAGGGTGCTCCCCTTAAAACCATAAATTCATAACAAAAACAAAGAAATAACAACCAATACAAGAAAAAAATATGGACTTCTTATTTGCACCACGAATGTAGAATTACAAAATTCTAAAGTACAATATGATAACCCACATGAGTGCCTTTAGTATAATAATTTGCAAGACAAGCTATGAATTATCACCCAAAGCTCTCCTAGACAATGTTCAGGCCTTTCTTAAATAGGTAGTTTTATGCCACTCGAGAAGGTTCTAGATGCTCAGACTTAATACCTAGGGCTGACAGTCCCTAACAAAATAGATAGAGTCACGAAAATACATCTTTGAAAATTATTTTAGAAATTTTAGGCAGCCCAACTTCGGAAGGCCATAATTCACAAACCATTGCTCTGATTGGTTATTATAACTACTTTTCAAAAATGAAAGCTCCTAATCTATAGGCTTGGAATTATGTTAATGCCCTTCTTTTGAGTTTTTAGACCTCATCTGGGCAATCTAAGGTCTCCAAAAGTGAACCTAAAAATTTTTTTTTAAATTTTTCCATCAAAAATTTGCAATAACTTCTCTGATACTTAAGCCGAAGTAATGAGATTTTTATGGTAGGCTTATATCTCTAAAATGAACCTTCTTGTGGAAAATGAGAACATTTTGAGCTCATATGAAAAACTCACTAAAAATAAAAAGTTCTCATAAATAGTAACCACCCTATCTACTAGCCCTTATTAAAATAGAAAGGACTAAAAATAAAATATTTTTGGGTGATGCAAGATTTCCCTTACACCTAGGATGCTCCTACATTAGACACCCAGGGTAATTCAAGAAGTGACCTCATTACTTCTCAGGCATTTAGAGGAAAACCAAGATGGTTAACCTCCTCCTTTGCTAGCCATGATGAATCCTCAACTAGTCTCCCCTTCCATTGGACCAAATATTCCTCATAAGTTCTATTTTGGATACTTTTTCCAACACAGCTATCTAGTATCTCCTCAATCTCCTTTGTAGCTAAACTAACTTCTAGAATGCTCCACTACACTTCTGCAACTTCATCTCCATCACCTCCTTCATAATACTCTATCAAATTTGAAATATTAAATACTAGTGAAATATTCAATTCAATAGGCAACTCCACTTCATATGCATTTCAAAAATCATGCCTCTTCACTATCTTGCATGGTCCAAACTTCTTCATCTTCAACTTATTATATGTACCTACTAAAAAAATCTCCTTTCTCAAATGAACCATTACTTCATCTTCAACCTAAAATTCCTTATATCTCCTTTCCACATCTATCTTATCCTTATAAAATGTATTCATCTTTATGATGTGCTTCCTCACCTCCTCATGGATGCTCTTCAAATGTTCAACAAAATCTCCTGCTTCAACACTACTTATCTCTCCTTTAGCCAATGTCCTCAATTCAGAAACATTTTTGAGACTACTCCCATATACAATCTGGAATGGTGATTTACCAATACTCTTATTGATAGAATTATTATATGAAAATTCTACCTATGGTAAAATCATATCCCATAGTTGTGTTTTATCTCCAACCAAATATCTCAGCAAGTTTCCCAAATTGTAATTCATAGCTTCTGTCTATCCATCAGTATATGGATGATGTGATGAAAATCTATCTTCAACTTCTTCCATAATGTACACCAAAAATACCCAAAAATTTTGGTATCTCAATTTGAAACTATACTCTTTGGCAAACCATATAGTCTCACCACTTCTCTAAAAAATAACTCTACTATATGAACAACATCAGTCATCTTCTTGCAAGGAATAAAATGTGCCATCTTTAAAAACTTATCAACCACCACAAAAATAGAATAATACCCACAATGTGTCCTCGGTAATCTAAGAAAAAAATCCATGTTGACATCCTTCCATGGCCTCTCTAATCTAGGTAATGGTTGATACAACCCCGTATTCTACTTAACTCCTTTCGCCATCTGACATACTCCACAATTTTGTACAAACTTCATCACATCTTATTGTAACTATGGCCATTAATAATTTTCAACAACCAAAGCTATAGTTTTATATTTTCCAAAATGTCTAGCCAATCCTCAATTATGCTTCTCCTTGATGAAATTCTCTCTCATTGAACTTCTAGTAATGCACAATTGGCTTCCTTTGAACAACATATTATCCTAGATCATGAAATCCAACCACTTTGTCATGTCAAGTGTTATAGGTTCTATACAAGCCTTCCATGCTTCACCAAAATCGGGATCATCTAAATACAAAGTACTAAGTTCCTTCAACCCAACCACCTCTATCCACATTTCTATCAACAAAAGTTGTCTTCTACTAAGAGCATATGCTACTTTGTTAGACTTTCCACATTTATGTTTCAAAAAAAAATGTATAACTCTGCAAAAACTCAACCCACTTTAAATGCCTTTGGTTCAATTTTCCTTGACTATCCAAATATTGTAAATCTTGATGACCAGTATACAAAAAAAACTCCTTAGGAAGAAGATAGTGTCTCCATTTCTTTAATACCTAAACTATAGCATAAAATTCTTGATCATAAAGAGAATATTTTATTTTTGCATCATTCAACTTCTCACTAAAATAAGCAATAGGTCTACCTTCCTAGCCCAAAACAACTCCTATTATAGTTCTACTAGCATCGCAATTTACTTGAAACATCTTGTTAAAATTAGGAAGTGCTAAAATAGGTTTCTTAGTACTCAGAGTCACACATAGTAGTCCCAGAGATAGGGGTTTTCCCAAAGTAAATTTTGTTGATCTTATTAACTTCATATAAGGTTACATTTATAGGCCTTCTCAAAATGGTCAGTTACATGGATGATTTCTTCAGAGAGCATCTATAAATAGAAAGACTAAGAATAGGACAAGCTTAAATCATTGTCAATTATAGATACTAAAAAAATGCCAAGAATCGATAAAAATTAAGAAAGAGAAGGGGGAGAATGGAGGATGTTTGGAAAAGCATCAGAACATTATGCCTTTTTAGAAGTAACTCATTTGGCTCTATAAGCTTTCATAGCTTTGGTTACTTTGTCTAGCTCTTTGATATTTGGAATGATGATATTGTTGGCTTAGACCATCTAGTAGTCATGCATCTCTATTAGTTCATCTACTTAAGCCACTCTTGACTAGAATTTCTCTATTTCTCTCCTTATGATTACATATGTTGTTGAGAGTTCCTAGATCTTGGACACTTAGAAGTGGAGTAGGTCAACAGCTTCGTAGACAAATGCCAAGAACTTTGATTTCATTCTCTCAATGTCCATAAGATTCCCATTAGTGTACATGAAGGACTCTATGTGCAAGATCTTCAAATATTGAATCAACTTTTCAATGACCTTTTGCACCAGGTTATTCACATCCTTGAGCTCATTTTAGAACCTCATGGAGATTTCTATAACAAACTCCAAGGATTGCTTCCAGTGAAAAAGTAACTCCTTACTAATCTTCATAATCCCATGAGCAATGGCCACATTTTTCTTCATGTCTATTACTTCCTATAGAAGGGCCAATTTCTTAGTCAGCTTGTTTGCTACTTTTGTATGGTTTTCTAATTATTTGAAGTTGCTTTCCTGATCTTATGAGCATCTAATACTAGGCTTCCCAAGTTTTCAACTAGTGGGGGACCTTGAGCCTTTATCTAATCTACCCATACTTGGCCTACCTACCCAAATTACCTTTCTTGTTGCATCTTTAGGAGTAAGTTCTTGGTCTCCTTTGCATTTAGGTCAAATTGACTCAAAGAAGTGCTCCCAACTACAGACCTTATGTATTCCACTAACACTCTATTAGAATCCTTAAATATCTCCTTTACTATTCTAAGTTCTACTTGATGAATGGAAATTTTTTGAGCAATAAGTTCTCAAAAAAATTCTCAAACTTTTTCTTAGCTTTATGCAACACTTTGTCTTATCCATCCAAATATTCATTACATTTATGGACTACCTCTACCAACTAATACAAAAAAATTTGTAAAGTATCAACCTCTATGCCTAGAGCCTCTTCTAAAATATTCTTATCATCCTTGATGGTCTTAAATTCCTTATTTCTCTCCTATCTAAGCCTTTTTTACTTGGCTTTCTTTTGAAGTTCTCCACAAGTTTGCATCTAATCTGGATTTAGATTTCAAATGTCTCATTTAGGAATGACAATATCCTCATTAAGATCTATATCCTCTTCCTTCTCTTTACTTTTTCCCAAAAAAATTGTGCTTAGTTGAGGCTTGGTCTCAATTGTCCTTGCACTTATTACTGGTATACTAGGAATCAAAATAATTGTAGATATGGTAGAACATGCAAAAAAAGTTGGAACTACACTTATTATTGAAATAATTATAGGAGAAATACCTGATTTAGCCAAAATTGATGTAGAGGGAAGAACTTGCTACTTAGTAGATGAAGTGCTTGGCATTCCTATTAATGAAATACTGATCTAGACTAGTGTAGAGATTGATTAAGTGCTTGTGCTTTTAGTGCCAGTCAAAATCAATACTACTAATGTTGTCTCCAAGCTTGGTGTTTTCAATATTTTTCTTGGAGAGTGAGGAAGTGAGGCTATGACCACTATAGAAATCTTTACTAGGTTGGTCTCCTCAATATCTTTGTGCATCTTCCTTAGTAGCTTCCTAACCCTAATCTGCTTCATCATCTTTATTATCAAAATGATTCACCTTTTCATCATCTTTCTCTTCATCTTGCTCTTGATAATTATCATCATCCTTATCACTTATACTAACTTCAAAAACACTCAGTTTTTGAAAATGATAGACATTCTTCCATGTGTTTGTAGTGTTTTTCACAACATGCTCAATATATTTCAATAACACAAGACAAGTGCTAAATCTTCAAGTTAACTTTTCTTCATTTTTCTTCAAAGATTCTTTTACCTCCTTGTCATCCAAATTTGGCATTATTTTCCTCAAGGTTTTCTCATATATATCTAATGCAATTTTCATGCATTGCTCCCATCTTGGCTTAATCTTTTCCATCAAAGCACTAGGAATTTGTTGAGCAAGCTGATCAAGTGAGTATTTCCACTTACCCATCTTGGATATTAACATATCCTCTATTTTCTTCTACTCTTCTATAGTCCTAATCTCCTATTTCAACACCTTGAAGTTTTTAATGCCAGATACTAATTCTAACTCTTTCATTCTTTCCTCAAAGGTGGGTGGAGACCTTTTGAAGATTATGTCTCTTCCTTCTTTTTTTCTTTCTTCCTTGATGAACATAGCAGCATGTTTGTTAATGATTACCTTACCTTTCTTTTTCAGTGTCTCTTCTTCCTCTAATTTTTCCTCATCTTCTACTTCTTCATCCTCTCCTTTTCCTTCAATTAACAGAAGAGTAGAATTGGATTTCAATTTAGCAATTCTCTTCTTGCCCTTGTTAATTGCCTGAGGGAGTTTGATTTCTAGTTCAATCCTAGCATTTACCTTAGCATAGGTTCCAAAATAAGTTTCTTTAGATTCAATAGGCTCATTTATCAATGCTTCAATTATTTCTTTCATTTCACCAATGTTTGCCTCATATCCTAGATGTTTTACCCATACTATTCTTGGCCTAGCTACCTGAATGTACACTTTGTCACTATCAACCATGAAAAAACATCATCTTTGTAATCCTCCACTAAATTCTTTGGAATCTAGAATCTATTATTCATTTTTTCTTAAAATGCATCAAAGTAGTTGTCCATTATGCTAGCATAATTCTCTCCCATTTCAGCAATATACTCATTAATCTGATAAAGGACTAGTACATCTTTTCTCCAAACCATAGTACTTTTTGATGGGAAAATTTTTGATAATAGAAAAATAAATAGGTCAAGAGTGAACTTAACTTACATGGATTGAGAGAGTTTCTCTTTTTCTTTATTGAGTTTTCCAATAGCCAATTCCAAATCTAGCTTCTCATTTCAATAGCCTTGTCAAGTCTGAATACCTCCATAGCCTTTGATCTTTGCTCAAGTTGTTAAACTTTTCTCTAAGAACCACAAAGATCTGATACTAATAGTTGGAAATATTATCACAGGCTAAGTTACTAGGGGGGCAATGAATTAGTAACCAATAAAACTTAATCCTTAATTATCAATAAATCGTTCATGTAAATTCTAATATAATTGCATGCATGAGAAACTAAAAACATTAAAGCATACATAACAATTTTGACACACAATTTTGGTGACCCACAAACCTTCCAAATAGAAAGTAAAACTAGGGTGGGGATGATACCTACAAGCTTTAGTATTGTAATATAAAGTTGGTCTATTAAGGCTTATAATGATCACTTTTGATTATCTACCCTATTAGGAGCAATAAGGACTACTATGTCCACCTTGCAAAAGGATTTACAAACATACAATGTGTTGGTGTTTCAAACTACTGAGCAACAAAATACTCAAAATCACAGTGAAATTACTCACACAATATAAGGATTAACCAATTCCTAGTAGCAATTATATGAATAAACCACTTTGACCTAACTTCAACAAAACCAGAACAGTTTTCTACCCTTTAGGCTTTGCTAAATCAAGGCAGGTATACCTAGGGTTGATTCTAATGCAAATTTTTGTGTAGAGATTATTTTAGTTTCATTCTAATTCTCATCTATTACCCACTAATACATGAGCAGTTTACTTCACTTCCTTTAATGTTCTCAAACTTGTATGCATCCCTTATTAGCAAATCTAGTCATAATTCTCCTAGGATTTACAAATATTCTTGGAAATAGCAGCTACATAAGACTCAGAGAATAGATATAAATGAGTAGTGACCAGCATTTATAACTTTGAACAAAATGAAATGAAAAATGATTTTGATTTTATAATTGGTTTGATATGTAGTAGCAGAATTCATCCTTGTTCACTTCTGACTTATGTGACCAGTGCCTTATCCATTGGGCAAAAAATTGACTATTAGCGAGAGATCTAGTTCAAATAACTTGTAAATGAATTAATCACTTGTAATCACCCATTCCCATTCTTACAAAGTATCCTTTTCATAAATTCATAAACCCTACTGATTTACTGAAGCATTTATATAATTCCTTGAATTAAAAGCAACAATGAAATTAGTATACAACCCATCCAAATTGCATTTAGTCAATTTAAACCTTATTTAAATGACTTCAAGGCAAATAAACACATAAAGTGGAGATAGAAATTAATGACACAGATATAGTGTAAATACCCTTTTGTATTATCCTTTTAGATGACTAATACAATGACCAATAGAATGGAATGCCAAGAATACCTTGCTAATTCTATCATTTCAATATATCATTAGAAAGTACAACTAGAAATAAACTGAAAACAACTACACGCTATTGGACCAACTGTATTCTCTCAAAAGACTAAAAATTATACAAAATTTGGACCCTCACATTGCCTTGAAAACTCATTTATATAGGCATGAGTTGCAACAAGCAAAAGCAAAATGTGATTGACAGGTGTCCTTTTACAAAAATGATTACATAAACCTTTTACAAAAATATCTGGACACCTTCATTCAAAATGAAACAAAAAAATAGTTGCAGATGATAGCTGGAGCATAAGATCTTTAATTTTGTCTTTTTCTTTAACTTCTCCCTATTGGTATAGCTTTGATTTCTGCAATTTCTTCCAAGACAAATACTTCTCTTTTGGTTGGCCATTCACATTCCTTAACTGTTGTTAGTTCATCAATATTTTTCTACCACCTGGCATCAGTAATTACCTTTCCTTCTACTGCAAACCTATTCATTTCAGTTTCAACCTTGAATATATTATCAATTAGTTCATTAAAAAAATACTCATCAATATCATTCTAAAAAATGGGTGCCACCTATGGCAAGTCTACTATATGGTCAAAAGAATTGGACCATTCATTAAAATCCTTCATTTTGTCATCAGAATTTATAACAGAAAGAATTAAAGAATAAAAACCATTTGTCAGCACTTTCATTTTGCTTTGAATTACTACCAGCTTCTCTATGAAAATTTGCAATAAGTCTTTCACTTTATCCATACCTTCCTTCACAGTAATAACTTTATCTAGGAGATCTGGCTTCTTGGCTAACAAGGGTATCAATCTATCAAAGAATTTCATAAATGGCCCCCATTGTTAAAAAAATAGTCTCAAGCCATCCAATTGCATCCTTGCATACCTATTCTATAGTTTGTAGAATGATAAATGCATTATAAGCATCTTGAGATATTCTTTCAAAGTGCTTATTCTATGATTTAATACATTTATCAGAGCATTTTTCTTGGTGGCACTGTCAAACTAGGAAGCTCCTATCTCCATACTAACCATAGGCACTGGCACTGTTATCCCTATAGATATCTCCTATGTTTGGGCCTCTGCTTCTATAGTGTGCCTTCCTTCTATTTCCTACCTTGGTGCATGTTCTGCTTCTAAAGTTGCCTTGAGTTGTTCCTTGAGGGATACAATTTCTGCTTCTAAATTATGTATCTTCCCCTCCAACTCTTCTATCTTTTGCTTATGTACATGTTTTATTTTAAGCTCTTCCTCATACAACTTTTGGACATCTATACATTCATTGTACATAGCAGCTAACTTGTCTTCAATTTTCTAAACTTTGGCCTCATTCATGAGTGCAAAATGTTTGACCAGGCTAGAAATTTCTCTTCCAAAAGTATTGTCCAATGTCCAAACAATCATATTACCTGGGAAGTTTCTTGTATATCCATCATTTTTGGCTTCTTTGTATCAAGGCCAATACTTCAAACTGATAGGGGTTTTGTATCTACATTAAAACTTGACCCCCTCTTCAATCCCACACTACCACTAGCGTCATAGCTAATAGCTTTGTCCTATCTTCTCATCTGATCAAGGATAAAAGCTCTCTCGATATCCCAATTAGGTATCATAATCATACCACTCCTGTGTACTAACTTCCTAGCCTCAACAAGGGTCATTATTTCAGTCTCAGGGTCATATGCAAGTAGTTTGTCCACTAGTTCTTTATTCTTCTCAGGGTCTTCTCCTGGAATAAGGCTCAAAGTGAGCTTATTTTGCTTTATTTTATACAAGAAACTTTTAAACTCTGATGATTTAATAAAATCATCATCCTCCATGAATTTTTCAAATTGGATGAGCCTGTCATGCAGTCTTGAAGCTACAATTTGTAAATTAGTAGAAGCCATTCCTACTTCAGTAGCTCTTTGATATAGATAATTTTGCCTAATTTTAGAAAAATACTCATAATTTCTTGGGATTACCTACAAAGCTCTACTCACTACCTTCTCCGAGATATGCATTGTTTTTTGTCTTTTATTTTCCTTAGGGACCCATGCTGAGGTTGATGGTTGTTCTTCTTCTAACTCAACCTCTAGCTACACATCTAGTTCAGGTGACTCCCTATTTACAGTGGCCTCTTCTCCTTCTGGTTCATGTGGCATTTGGGACATAATGTAGTCAAAATTCTCCACCATTTTCTTTAAATTTTTAGGATAGGGCACTTCTATGTAAAATCCCTTTAAATCAAGATTTGTTCTCCTCAAAGCCTCTTCCACCTTCCCAATTTCACCATACTTTTCAAGTAGCTCATCAGCCTCCCCTGTTGCTACTATATTTGCAATTAAATCCTCAATAGGAATAGGTTTTCTTGGAGGCAAGACATATCCCCTAATGGCCTTGACCTCATTGGTAATATAATTTTCAAGTTCATACATCCTATATGGCCTAGTAGAAAATTTATATTGGCTCAAATAGTCACTCAATTCCTCATATGCATTTTTCCCAATTTCAAAATCCCCTATTTTGAAAGTTCTACAAACAAATGCAGGCTTGTGCAGGATAGGAGGGATCATTTCCTTATTCATTAAAAGAAATTGCCAAAAGAATTCAATAATGGCCAATCTGGGGGGTAAATATTTGGGTAAAATATGAGGAGGCTGTGGACATGCATATACCCTAATCAATGTGCACTCCTTAAAAAAAAGATGTCCCCCCAATTATGATCTATCCTATTTTTCTCATCTAGGAGAGCAGGTCTAAGCAAAGGTCTTAAAACATTTGGTGCTCTAAAAAAGGTATGGTCTACATTCCTCATAATAGCAGAACTAAACAAATTAAAGAACACAAGGGCATTTGAATAATATAAATCCTTATGCCAAAAATGAGTCTAGAGTTGCACACGTAACTCACCAAATTCATAAAAAGTTTGATCAATGAAGTCCCCGCTAATGTATCCAATGTTGTTATATAGGATAAGGTGCATCAACAATGAATAATGGTGGAACTTGAAGTCTTTCATCTCTCCCTTCTTTGCATCACAAATCTACATGTGCATACTATCAATGATGAAGGCCACATAATCATACTCCTTATAGTGGAAAGGGTCTTGCATATCACATGCCATCAGAAAAAGAGAACCATACACACAATCCTCTACACCATCACTTCCCATCACTTTGTGCAACCCATACACTATGTTTTTGAAATAATTCTTAAACCTACTCAAAGGTAGAAAATTCCCCACCTTTTTTGGATGTAACCCTGCCTTTTTTACCCTATAAGAAATATGTGGTAGCATAACATTTTCCACAAAGTAGGTTTTATTCTTGTCAAACTTTCCCTGCAAATTTGTAATGCCAATAGGTACATCCATTTGTCCCATTAATCCAAAGGCCTCAACAAAAGAAGTTCTATCCAATGTGCATTATACACTCCCATTATGCCTATAGAATGTCTTGGTTATTGGATTGTAGGAATTCATTAGGGCCTTCAACAAATCAACATCAATGAATACTTCTGGAAATATCAATTTTGCCATGTTTATGTTCCATGGGTTACACACTGGCACATTTTTTGTTCTATTCTAATAAAAGTACATAAAAAGATCATAACCAGTCACTTTAGGGCATTCAACATCTCAAACAAAAACATATGGGTCTCAGAAAACATGGTCATTTGCAAAAATTGCATTTGATGATCTTGGGAGAATTTTTAGCCAATCTTCAGCATGTTTATTTGGTTTCCTGATCCTTGTCTTCTTCTCAGTCTTAGCAGTAGATTTTTTCCTTTTTCCTTCAGGTGTGACCTCTATAACATCATCACCCTCATCTTCAACTTTGACTTCTTCTTCATGCAACTCTTCAACTTCTTTGTTTGTCATTTTCTCTATAAGTATGCTCATGACTCTTTACACAAGATACACAAAACTCTGAAACTTGTAGGTTTCAGAATGGAATAGAAAAAAAATTCTTCAAAGTGGCAAATATTTTGTTATTTAATTAAATCCTTGATGTTTTAATCATGCATCTACCATCTTTTTCAATAAATTTAGCATGCACGAGCTTTAAAACCATTCATGCAAGTTGTCACCAAGGTATATCAGCCATAAAATTTGATTCTGATGTACTTTTCAAAGCTCTATTTTACTTAGCTATGGTGATTTTGTCTTTCCTGCTTATCTGGCATGACACATGAGCTGCTTTCTTTCAAATTATGGTCTCACATTCTTATGTTGAGTCAAACCTTCAATCTTTGTAACACCAAAAATTCCCTTGATGGATCTCTACATTCACTCAGAGATGCTTCAGCATACCCTAATCGTAAGAATGTAATGATGTCTTGGCACTATATTGAAAATACCTTTTGCATTCTTACGATGCCCTTTACCCCATATGACCTCAAACCTTTTCACTTGATAATTCTATTTTTATGATTTATATTTTCATTGTATAAGCGTAAAATCCTTATCTTAGCCTTCACCTTTTACGCCTATATGCAACCCTTTACACTGCAACATCAAAAACCTTTTTACTAACACCTTTGATCTTCTGATTCAACTATTCCTCATATGAGCATAAAACCCTTGCTAAAGCTTTTTTTTTACCCTTTTTATTTCTCCTTTATGCCCTTACAAGTTGTCTTTACCTCATACCTTGAAGAGCCTTCTTAGATGATATCCCACTCTTACATTTACCCTTTCTCGTAGAAGCATAAAGCCTTCTCTTCATCTCCTCTGTCTACCTTTTTACGCTTATACGCTGAAACCCAACATATAAACACAAAGAAATGATAAAGAGGCTCTTTGTTCACATGCTTAGCTTGCAAGCATAATGGCGTAATGATAAAACTACCCTTTTCAAGTATCAATGACCCAGATTTGATCTCAAAAAAAATTTAAAAAAATCATCATTGATTTTGTGCACATGCAAAATTCATACCTTAAGTTGTTTGCCATGTGGGCTGGGCCCATCTAATGTGGATGTCATGTCTTCATCTGATTTGCTTACACTAGGGTCCATCTGACAATACAACAGGTCCCACTCGACACTTTTACTTCTAAAATAGGGCTTTACAATTGTTCATGAGCTCAAAAACATATGCACGTAATCACATTTGAACTTTACTTTCATTCTTACAAAATCCTTTTACCTGTAGAACTGTAAAACCTTTCATGCACCCTTTCAAATCAAGCTTTACACCATACTAGGGTATTATGCCCTTATGCTATCCATTGAAATGTATACGCGTAAATCATAACTCAATACCTCTTCACCCTTTCGTTCAACTGTTTACTCATATCCTTGTAAAGCAATATAACATCTTCCTTTAAAACCCTTACACTTACTCGCAAATCACCTTAAGCATATGCTCGGGAATGCCTTTTCAAACCCTTTGTGCTCACCTGCTACACCCTACACCATAAGACTATAAAGGGAAAATTTTAAGTGCTCTACCAATCCTTTTGAAAATTTAAAAAGAGACCTAGGGTTTTTCACACTTAGGGTATTTTAATGGTTGAGCTGAGAGATAAACCTTGAGAATTTAAAAGGAAAAGACAACACATGAAATAGGGCATGACTAGGGTAACCTAAAAATTTGAAACATATGAGGAATGAAAACCCTAATCTACTTAATTCAAAGACTTAAATGATTTTTCACCCAAATTTTTAGAATTTTTCTATACTGTGAAAAATCATACCAACACAATGAAGTATTCACTCGATAAAGAGATTTACACATGACTATTAGGTCTACCTTGTTAAAGGATTTGACTAATCTACCTATTAGGATGAAGCAGTAGCTAATCTTTGATCTATAACTTTGTTTGCTAAATGTGATTCCTCTGAGTGTACAAATCACCTTGCTATGATAGATAAATCTTTGTTTCTCCTTATACTATTATAGCCTTTATAATTCACTCTTATTTCTTCTCTACTTCTTACATTACTTACATTTATTCATTTATTCATTTTGATGTGATACAATACATTACATATATACCAATCCAACTGCAAATTACAAAGTTGGCCATAATACAAGTTTACACAAATATTACAAAGTCGGCCAAAGTATAGAAGCTTGGGTTTTGAAGATTGACTTGGTAAGGTTCTAATACTGATCACTTCCAAGTAGTCTTGAACTTGGTCTACACTAGTGACTTAGCAAATACTATGAAACTCAGCATATAAACTAAATCACTCAATTCACATTGCATAGCTCAGTCAATGCTATCATTATGAGTTGGGTATAAACTAAGTTACTTGGTTAACACTGAGTATCTCAATTAACACTAGACTCACATCATATCAACTATGAACCTGGTAAGCACTACACAACTCAATTTGCACCAGTAAACTTGGCATACACTAAGATGCTCAGTTTATACTGCTAATCATTATTATGGTAGCAATTGCTCAGTAGAAATTGAAATCTATCCAAAGGACTTGATAGCAACTAAAATTCTTGATTAACATTATTAACTATACAATATACTTGGTAGATATTGTTGGCATTAAGTTATTATTGCCATTAGTGACAACACTTATCTATATCAGTATAGCTACTGAGCTCAGCACTCAGTTTCCTACACTCACCGAGCTTCACAATTTACACCAAGCATCCATAGTGTATACCAAGAATTCAATGGTTACCTTATAGGTTCATTACTTAAGTAGTTCATACCGAGCTTCATAGTTCACACTGAGCATTCTAGTATTCATCGAGGTTCACAATATTTATCGAGTGATGGAAGTGTAATGTTTACCAAGTGATGGAAGTGTAATGTTTATTGAGTGATGGAAGTATAACATTTACCGAGTGATGGAAGCATAGTATTTACCGAGTAATGAAAGTGTAGTGTTTATTGACTGAAAGCAAGATAAATAAAGGATTCAATTTTTACCGAGTGACACTACATCTACCGAGTCACCTATGGTTACCAAGTTCAAAACTACATCGAGTGATTAGTATGGACTAAGCCTTCACTTCTACCAAATGCATGATGATGCCGATTAATGTAGTGGATGTCGAGTATCAAAAGGTCACCGAGTCAGTTTAGTGAACCTGAGTTATTTACTATTGGGACGACTCAGTAATGTTTTGTTCACTTGTGTTACGGCTGACCTTGCAATTGTAATTATTGGAATAGTATATATGTAATGTATTCTATCATTTGCAAGATGGATGGTATATGGAAAAGAGTATCAAGAGAGACATGTAATGTTTTGAGAAGTGTAAATATGAATCAGCAGAAGAGCAAAATATTCAGCAAGGTCTACAAGGAGCAATAAAGATTCATCAGTCACAAGAGGTGATCTATACTTCAAGAATCTAATCAGAAAATCAAGTTTTTAAGTAGATCCACTATTTCATCCTAATAGGTGAATCAGTTTTGTAAATCCTTTAACAGGGTAGACTTAACAGTCTTTGTATAAATCTCCTAATAGAGTGCATACTTCAGTGTATGTTTTTAAATCCTCTAACAAGGTGGACCTAGCAGTCCTTTGTGCTCCTAATAGGGAAGATCGCCATAAGTGGTCAATGTAAGCCTTAATAGGCCAACTTCATATTGCAGTAATGAAGTTTTGTGGGTATCATCCCCACCCCAGTTTTACTTTCTAATTGGAAGGTTTTTGGGTCACTAAATCACTATGTGCATGTGTTATAAATGTTTGTTCTCTCATATATGCAATAGATTAAATGAATGAATTAAGAATAGTATATATGGTTAAAGTGTTGAATAGTTTTAAAAAATTTGATGTTACTGATTCACCCCTCCCCTCTTAGTAACATATCATATCTTGAATATTTCCCACAATTGGTATCAGAGCTTTTGGTTCTCAGGACAAAGCTTGACAACTTGAGCAAAGATCAAGGACAATGGAGATATTCAAACTTGACAAAGCTATTGAAATTGAAAAGCTAGATCTGGAAATGGCCATGACTCAACTCAAAGAAGCAAAGGAACACCTTTATCAATCCCTAAAGAGAAGGAAGGAACTTGCAAGACAAATGAATGAACATCAGTATATTGAAGAAAAGATAGAAAACCTTTTAGCATCAAGTAGTTTAGATGAAGCTAATGAGGCTATCAAGGAACTCCTAGCAAAGAATGGTTCTCTGCAGGGAGAAGTAAGAAAGATTAAAAGAGAACAAGAAATCCAATCAATCAAGATATGTGAAGTTTTAGAATAGAGAGACAAGGAAAATGAAGACTTAGAGGCAAGAAATAATCAATCTTTTCAGCATGAAGATCTTGTAGATCAACTATCTAACGCAAATGAAGAAATTATGAATCTGAGATCTAAGAATGAAAGACTAAGGAATGATTTAATCAATGAAAGCTTAAAAAGTGACTTGAGATCTGAAAGAAAAATTAATGAAAGTTTGAAAAATTACTTGATCACTAAAAAGAAAATCAATGAGAATGATGAAATCTCAAATAGACATGACTCAATTAAATCAACAAAGTGAGCAGAATCTTCATAGATAAAAAGGTAAAGATGGACTTGGTTACAAGGAAGAAGGTGAAACCTCCAAACAAGGTGCCCAAAGGAATCAAAGACCTACTTGTAATCACTATGGTAAGCTAGGTCACACATCAAACAAGTGTTGGAGCAATGGAAAAGGTAAATTCAATGGTAAATGCTACAATTGCAGTCAACATGGTCATAAAGCTAATGAATACAAGGAGAAACCAAAATTTGATGGCAATTGTCACAAATGCAAGAAGCATGGTCAAAAGGCATTCCAATGTAGATCCAAATCATTCAATCTAGCTAAACAACTTGTTAAGGCAATATTTGGATGGGACTAAAATACTTGGTGCAAATGTCATTATTGTGGAGAATATGGACACATTGGCAAAGACTACTCAAAGCATCACTTGAGAAAAAGAGATACAAAAGTAAGATGTTATACATGTACAGAACTCGGTCATATAGCTAAAAACTACATGAATATAGGAAGAGTTGAAGATGAAAAGAAAGCTAAAGCTGAAAACATTTGGAAGCAAATGAGGCAACAGTGGATTCCAAAATCTACCAAGCAAGATATTTCAAATGATGGCAATGTCACTCAAGAAGTGGATGACTCCATCAATTCCAATTAGATACATAAAGGAGGATATGAAACTACATCTTCTAGTAATATCTCAAGCAATTCCAAAATAAAAGAAAGAAAAATGATCAAATCAGTATTCCAAATACACAAAGATCAAAGAAAGCGTATCTTTTTTTGAGTTGCATCTACCGAGGAAAGTTGGTTGAAGACCTTATCGAGCTAGGTCGGGAATAACTAAAAGTTTTGATCAATCACCGAGTTGCAAGCTTCTACCGAGCAAGTCAATGACAACCTATCAAACACTATGTCATTTCAGCTACCTTCGTACCAAGCATTAATGACAAAATTTTCATCAAAAGGGAAGAATTTGATTTTATTCTTCATCACGATTTCAAAGCTAAGAAATTTGCAAGTGAAATTCAAGCAATTCTGAGCAATTCCAAGTGATTTTCTAGCAACAGATTTGTTCGAAAAAATTATATCTTTTACCGAGCATCAATGGCATCTGAAAGTAGTAGTAGCACCAAGGAAAAACAAGGTTCAAAGATGCTGGTAAAGGGTACAAAATGGAAAGCACCCAACTTCAAAATTGTTCTGGCCATTGCAGAATCACTTGACCCTAATGGTGCTCAATCTCAAATTCCATCAAAGGTACTCCTTGTAAATTATATTCGTACACATTTTAAATGTTCTGTTCAAGAAATTGGAAACCTTGAGATGGATAATTCCCTAGGAGAAATGAGTGTTGATGGCTCATTGAAACTTAGGCATAAGCATCTTGAAACCAAAGGCTTGACTCATATCTTGCATATGCCAAGAAGCTTCCAAACCAAATGGATTAGGTATATTCTAAGTCGGGTGCACAATGGGAAACTATGGTTAGAGAAGCCTGTGTTAATTACAAAGAAGATGATTCACAAAATCACAAGTCTCTCTATGCTCAACAAAGTGAAGGTTACCAAAACCCTAGGATGGGATGAGTTGTAAAAGATAACCCTAGCTGAGTGGGATGGTAGAGGTTTGAAGGTTAGTACTGTATCCGATGTCGAACTAAGATTTGGCACTCATGTCATTGTCCATAAAATATATAGCTCTGGTTGACTGAACAGTGTACCCTGTGAGGCTATGGATTTTGCCTTCAAAATTGTAAAGAAGAACCTTGAATTTGATCTATCTGAATTACTATTGAAACAATTAAACAAGAACATGGATAGTATAAGGACTTCAAAGAATAATCCCTATAAATTTGGTTCTCTATTAACTTTTTTATTCTTCTATATTAAAAAATTATTTCCATCTAAAGGAACTATAGTATGGAGAAAAGATATTCCCATTCTTTATCAGATTAATGAGTTTGTAGCAGAAATGAGTGAAAATTTTGATAGCATCATGGATAACTATTTTGAAGATTTCAAGGAAAGGATGAATAATAGGTTCCGAATTCCACTGGAATTGGTTGAAGACTACAAAGATGGTGTATGCTTTATGGTTGATTGTGATAAGGTATACATTCAGGTAATCAGACCCCAAGTTGCATGGGTAAAACCTCTTCCTTATGAGGTTAATATTGATGAGGCTAGGGACATTATTGAAGCACTGGTGAATGAGCCAGTAAACCCAAAGAAACTAATTTTTGGAACATATGATGAGGCAAAGGCTAGAATTGAGCTTGAAATAAAGCTACCCTAGGCCATAAGCAAAGGCAAGAGGAAGATAGCTAAGTTGAAAACTACTACTGGCCCTCTTATGCTTACAGAAGGAAAAGGTGAGGATGAAGAAGCTGATGAAGAAGAAGGAGGTGAAGAAAAAGAAGAACATGAATCTAAAGAGGAACCCTCCAAAGAAGAAAGGTAAGGCAATTATTACCAAACCTAAGAAGAAGCCTATTGCAGTATTCTCTAGAAGAACCAAAAAAGGCAAGTAGGAACCTATACTGGTTAGGCCTCCACTCACATTCAAGAAAAGGCTTAAAAAATTGGAAGAGGGAGCTAGCATCACAAATTTTAAGGCATTGAAATTTGAAACAAGAACTAATGTTGAAAAAATGTAGATTGAGGAACTAGTAATCAATAAGATGGGTAAATGGAAATACTCTCCAGACTAGCTCGCCTCCCAGATCTCCAAAGAACTATTGGAGAGATTGCAACAAAGATGGGAGTTAGCCACCCAAACAACTAAAGACATATATGAGCAATCCCTAAGGAATCTTCTACCAAGTCTCACTGGACCAGACATTAAGGTAGCTATGAAGAAACATGAAGGTAAAATGATAATTAGATTTCACACATGTTTGATTTTAATTAAGGACATTGAGCATGTTGTAAATAATGCAACAAACATGTGGAAGAACATCTATCATCTGCAAAATCCCAGTGAAGATCCAATTGAAATCAAGGATGATGATAGCAGTGACAGTGGTGATTTTAATAGCACTCCATCCATCACAGTTACTCTAGGAGATTTGCATGCACTAATGGAAGAAAAAGAGGAAGAAGACAAGGAGGAATAAGCACATGAGGAAGGAAAAGATGAAGAGGATCCAGTTAAAATTGCAGTAGAAGTGATTGCATCCCTTCCTTACTCTCTACCAAGGACTGTTACATCCACTATGGAGATAACTTCTGCAAGTGAAATTGTGAGCACAATAGTTACATCAATTGCTCAATCTTCACCAACCTCCTCCCAACTCCAAGTATCTAAAATAGAGGTTCCAAGCACTTCATCTACTGAGCTGTCTATCACTTCTTCAGCTACCAAGTCAACCTCCTTAGCTCCTTCATCATCAGTAATTGTAACAGTAAGTTTTGACAATTTTGTTTTCATTAGTTCCAACAAGTTCTATAGTGTTGTTTCCATTAACATCATCTATATCCACTTCCACTCCGATTAGTTCAGATTCTACTATGGGTACTCTACTGAGTATGATATAATTTTTGGTAAGTGTTTCAATTTTTGATCCAGTTAACACTTCTATTGGCATTCAATCCTCAAGTCCTATCCTAGTTTTCACTACTAGCCCTTCTATCTCCACTATTGTGTCTATTCCTAAGATCAAACCAATCATCACAGAAGTCAAACAAAGGCATCCATTAAAATTTTTGATCACTGGAAAGGAAATTGCAGAAGATATTGACTTAGACACAAAAATAGTGATTCCAAAAATTGACTATGACAATGCTACCATTGAAGAGATGAGGTTAGGTAGTCAACTAATAGAGATGAAAGCTATGCAAAAATAGTTAAGATTGGAAAGGGATAAGGAATATAAAATAATTGAAAATGCCAAGAATATAATTATAAATTCCATAGATGTTGAAGTAGATTCTACTCAACACATTTTGATTCAGTTAGAAGAGGTTGTACAAAAATTTAATGAGGATTCTTCCGATCAAGAAAAACTTATTGAGAAAGCTGAAAATAAATTTGATAATAAGGTGCTAGAGCATATTCCTCAAAAGATAGCAATAAAGCAAGTTGAATTGTCAAGATTTTTGGGAAATTTTGAAAAAAAATATTAATAATGCAACATCACTTTTTGCTAAACTTTGTGATGTTTCTAGTTTTACCAAAGAAATAAAGGATAAGTTAAATAAGATTAACATCTATATGCAATCAAGTGCATCCAAGTTGAAGATGGACTCCTCCTCCACAACGTCCCATCACACCAAGATCAGATATTTGGTAGATGTATAGGCAAAACTATTGAGAGAGGAAGCTAGGATCCGGTCTACACTCATAGACATCCTGAACATGATCCTTCCTACCATGGACACAATGCAAAAACATCTTGTTCATTTCAAAACATTGGTCCAAGATTAGAACTTCTTAGTGGCTGATCACTTGATCTAATTATTAGCAAAAGTTCAAATTGCTCTCTCCACTTGTCAAATTTTGTAGTAGACTTGGGATAGTACTTTTGCAACCATCCTTAAGAGTGTAGCCATATAAATTGTATATATGTAGTCCTTTCACATTATTATCAAAAAGGGGGAGAGATTCAGATAATAAATGAGGAGAGTTATCACTATAAGTGAAAGGGGGAGTATCTAAGTACATAAGTATCTTTGTATATACATTATTAGTCATCAAGAAGGTATATAGTAATGTATACGCAACAGTTCTACAAAGATCAATTTTGAAAAAAAACCAAAATTCATTGAGTCAGGTAATGTATATATATTTTGACTTATAAGTGTTTTGTCAATAATGCCAAAGGGGGAGATTGTTGGCATTAAGTTATTATTGCCATTAGTGACAACACTTATTTATATCAGTATAGCTATCAAGCTCAACACTCAGTTTCTTACACTCACCGAGCTTCATAGTTTACACCGAGGATCCACAGTGTATACCAAGCATTCAATGGTTACCTTATAGGTTCATCACTTAAGTAGTTCATACCGAGCTTCATAGTTCACACCAAGCATTCCAATATTCACCGAGATTCACAATATTTACTGAGTGATGGAAGTGTAATGTTTACTAAGTGATGGAAGTGTAATGTGTTGGGTGATGCAGCGCGCTCCCCTACCCACAGGTGGTTAATTATGTGTTGTTCCATGTTCACTAATAGTCATGGCTTTTGGTGCAATGTAAAATGGGCCCTACAATTGGTATCAGAGCTTGGTTTTGGCCTGGTCATGGGTTCAAATATCCCTGGTGCCTTCCTGACCTGCATAAGCACTTGGTATGTGCATCGAGGGGGAGATTGTTGGGTGATGTGATGCACTCCCCTACCCACAGGTGGTTAATTATGTGGTGTTCCATGTTCACTAATAGTCATGGCTTTTGGTGCAATGGCAAATGGGCCCTACAATTGGTATCAAAGCCTGGTTTTGGCCTAGTCATGGGTTCAAATCTCCCCAGTGCCTTCCCGACCTGCGTAAGCACCTGGTATGCGCGTCGAGGGGGAGATTGTTGGGTGATGCGACATGGTCCCCTACCCACAAGTGGTTAATTATGTGGTGTTCCATGTTCACTAACAGTCATGGCTTTTGGTGCAATGGCAAATGGGCCCTACAATTGGTATCAGAGCTTGGTTTTGGCCTAGTCATGAGTTCAAATCTCCCCAGTGCCTTTCCGACCCACATAAGCACCTGGTATGCGCATCGAGGGGGAGATTTTTGGGTGATGTGATGCACTCCCCTCCCCATAGGTGGTTAATTATGTGGTGTTCCATGTTCACTAACAGTCATGGCTTTTGGTGCAATGGCAAATGGGCCCTACATAATGTTTACCAAGTGATGGAAGTATAACATTTATCGAGTGATGGAAGCATAGTGTTTACCAAGTAATGAAAGTGTAGTGTTTACCAACTAAAAGCAAGGTAAACAAAGGATTCAATTTTATGAAGTGGCATTACATCTACCAAGTCACCTATGGTTACCAAGTTTAGAACTACCTCAAGTGATTAGTATGGATCGAGCCTTCACTTCTACCGAGTGCATGATGATGTCGAGTAATGTAGTGATGCCAAGTATCAGAAGGTCACCAACTCAATTCAATGAACTTGAGTTATCTACTATTGGGCCAACTCAATAATGTTTTGTTCACTTGTGTTATGGCCGACCTTGCAATTGTAATTATTGGAATGGTATATATGTAATGTATTATATCATTTGCAAGATGGATGATATATGGAAAAGAGTATCAAGAGAGACATGTAATGTTTTGAGAAGTGTAAATACAAATTAGCAGAAGAGAAAAATATTCAGCAAGGTCTACAAGGAGTAGTAAAGATTCATTAGTCACAAGAGGTGATCTATACTTCAAGGATCTAATCAGCAAATCAAGTTTGTAAGTAGATCCACTATTTCATCCTAATAGGTGAATCAATTTTGTAAATCCTTTAATAGGGTAGACTTAACAGTATTTGTATAAATCTCCTAACAGAGTGCATACTTTAGTGTATGTTTGTAAATTCTCTAACAAGGTGGACCTAGTAGTCCTTTGTGCTCCTAACAGGGCAGATCACTAGAAGTGGTCAATGTAAGCCTTAGCATGCCAACATCATACTGCAGTAACAAAGTTTTGTTGGTATCATCCCCACCCCAATTTTACTTTCTAATTGGAAGGTTTCTAGGTCACCAAATCACTATGTACATGTGTTATAAATGTTTGTTCTCTCATATATGCAGTAGATTAAATGAATGAATTAAGAATAGTATATATGGTTAAAGTGTTGAATAGTTTTAAAAGTTTTGATGTTATTGATTCACCCCTCCCCTCTCAGTAACATATCATATCTTGAATATTTCCAATAAATACTTACAATTTGAATAAGTGTATGTCACTAATATAAAACATGACTAGAATGTCAACACTTCCTTCTCCCCAACTTTCCTTGTGTTTAAAAGAGAGCCAACTTCATAGGTAGGGGTGAGTGGCACATTCTTTTCTAGAGGTTGGTCTCCACCTTGGCCAATCAACTATAATGACCCTATAGATTTTGATGTAATGGTTGTGGTGATTGTTGTTGTAGTTGACTAGGTCGCTTGAACTAATACTTCACCCATAGAACCAATACTTTTGGTCCTCTTTTTCCTTGCTTGGGTCTATTCTACTCATTTTTTCATTCTCTTGATTATCCCCCACATAAGAACCTCCATAGATTCAGTGACTAGATCTATAGGTGGGGTAGACAAAATTGGGGTGCCTTTGATCTTTTCATAAAATGTGAGGTGCATTTAGGCTCCATCATCTAAAAGGTCAAAAACATCAATAGAATAATTATATAACTTTATCTCATCAATGGCTAGTTGCAACCAAAATCTCTCCCAAGATTGGTACCTATCGAGACACCCAAACCAAAAGTCTTCAATACCTAGAACATGTCTTTAGGTGTATCCCAATGTCAAATGACCCTTACAAAGTTACTCGAATCATATTGAGGCTTGAGCACCTCATAGTCTAACAACTTAATTTTTCCCTTAAAGCTCTTTACCAAATTTTGAAAATCTAATCTAGAGGCACATGAATACAAACCAACCACTATAGGGAATGGAATCCTGGCTATCTTCTTCACATTGGAACATAGGGTGTTCACTTCAAGGATCTATCGACACAATTCAACTAAAACCACCTTGTCCCCTGGATATTTGGGTAACCTCCTAGGAAATCCATCATAAGATCTTATTTTCAAGTAGGAGAAACTCAAAAACTAGATAAATGAGCATTCAAACTAGCTTATGGCTGAAATTGCCTCTTGTAAGAATCTCCTTTTAGGGCATCCTTGCAATTCTTGGCATAGCCTTATTGTGAAAGCATCATTAATAGCTACGTACTACTCATAGTGTAATACCCCAAAATTGGCTCATTGCCATCTCAACCAATTCTGGTCTATTTGTGATCAATCCTAAAGTCCTATTCCATTAGGCAAATTCTTATTCTACTACTCGCTACTTGACTTAATTGTCAGATGTAGAAAACCCTAATTTGCATTCATCATGCTTATTATTTAATTCCTATAGTATTTACTCATATTAGTCACATTAAACCTATTGATTAATATTTAATTTAATTACTAAGTATTTATACTTTAATTATATTAAATTATATCTTAAGGCTAATGTACTATGGAATTAAATTTATTTAATTTAATAAATACGCCTATCTTCATTAATTAAATGTAATTATTTAATTAAATGGGAAAGGTATTTCTAAGCAATTAAAGAAAATTATTTAATTAAATGGAGTACTTACTTCTAATTAATTAAACAAAGTTATTTAATTAAATGGGAAGCCATTCCTAATTAATTAAATGAAGTTATTTAATTAAATAAGAAAAGTGTCTCTAATTAATTAAAGGATTATTTAATTAAATAGAAAAGGTAATTATGAAAGCATATCTCATTTTATTAAATTAAATATCTCACCAAAATCTCTCTTCAGTTCAAAAAAGGAAATTTCCAGTTCACTATTGATCAAAAATGAGTTAAATCAATTAACTCCTTTTTCTACTCAAATTAAATCAGTTACCTCCTTTTTTTACTCAAATTAAATCAGTTAACTCCCTTTAATTTGGGAATCTTCCTTTATGACTAAACTTCACCTTTAATCTTGACCATTGATTGAAATCAATCTCAACCGTTGATGAATTCCAGGAAAGTCTATTTAAGAGACCCTCATCTCTTCATTTTGAAAGAGGTTGAATGAGAATTTGCATCAAATTGCTACTAGATTGTGCATTCATTTGAGCTCCCTACTTTCATATTCATTTTCTAGTTTAATTCTCATATAGATTTAATATGCATACATTTAGTATAATTTCTTTTACATGTTCTTAGATTAAACGTGCATTTCTCATTCTAGATTAATCTGCATTCTCATATAGATTAGTCGCATTTTCTTTCAAATCCTTCATTCTTATAGGGTCTAGTTGCTTAAACACCTCGAATCTAAGGATATTTGACAAGAAACTCCCTTTAGATAGAAGGCAGTAGATCACTTTTCTGGCTAATTTTTGGATGAACTATCCAATGTTTATTCTGGGATGAATCCGCATACAATGACCGTGTTGAAGTGTGTGTGTTAGCAGAGGCCACATATTCATGCATACATTTTTGGCGCCCACCGTGGGGCTCGAAAATCAATTTTTTTGGCCTCTTTCTATATTTTTTTAATCATTTTTTTGGTTCTTTGTCTGTACTATTCTGTACAAATTTAGGAATCTTCATGCGAGACTGTTCATTTTTGTGCGAGGATCTAGAATCTTCACATGAAGATTTTTTCCATATCATGCAAGAAAGTTCTTGGGCACACAAAACTTCGCATGGAACCTATTTCTTCACGCAAGCCGAATTTAATTTCACATGAGTCGTAAAACTTCTTCGTGTGAACTGTCAGGAATTTTGTTCGAGACTTTGCTGATAGAGGCACTTTTTGCATTGATTTTCATGTTTTCTAGTTTTTCTACTGACTGCTCATGTTTCTAGTTTTTTTGTGTTCTCTAATTTTTTTGGAACAGCATAACAGCAGTTTGCAGGACAATTGGAAAAGCCTGATAAAGTTGCTAAAAATAGGTAAAACATCTACTAAGTGCATTGTGAGGATTAATAGGTAATTCTCTTTGACTAATAACACCTCATTTGGAGCTAAAATGAACAGCTCTTGTGTCAAGCTTGTGTGTATTTCCTTCCATGTTCTCATTTTACAAAACATGCATAATTTGATACTAGGTTGTGATCTCTATTAGTTTCATCTAGCAGGCTTAGTTATTAGTGATAGATCTAATTAGCTATCTTGGGTTATTGGACTCGCTAATCCATTGGCCCCTCTTTCCACCCTGTGGTTGCAAGATCAACACCACATTAAAGGGGACGGGTCTACAGGAAAGAAGCATTAAATTCTCCACAAGGCAACCCTTTTGTGTTTTCTAGAACTCACTAGTTTCTGAGTTGTGGACTCGTTTTGGCTTGTGTGAGGGGTTAAATGTTCCACATATTTGGACTCACCTCGCATTAGTTAAAGTGTTAAGTGTACCACCTTGTGCTCTTTGACTACTTTTTGATAGATTTTCTTTTGAGAATAAACATATGTACACACATAGTAATTAAGCCCCCATGAACACTATTCATGGATCTTGAGGGAGTGGGTTCCTAGTGAAACTCCTATCTAAGATAGATTCCTTGTAGGTGGGGAGGATACTTTGAGCATCTCGCAGATAGATGAATCTTCAATTTGTTGATTAAGGCATCCTTTCTCTGGAGAGGTTGATAGATCACTGGGAGTTGATATCATAGATCTTTAAGAGATACTCTTAGTTTAGTGTGTCAGATTAATCTATCTGTTTTGATTGGGATAAAAGTGAAAAGGTTTCAAAACCTTGAATCTAGAAGCTAAGTCCCCTTGTGGTACACTATTGTGAGTCAGTCACCTTTAGAGAGGGTTAACCGTAGCAGACAATCCCTCTTCAAGGAAAATTGTGTTGAGAGAACCTCGAGTGGTAATAGCCATTTTTTATGTGGTAGTGACAACTGCTATATAAATGTCCTTGTGGAAGAAATCTCCACTGGTGTGGTTCATTCTGGGTTGTCAGATCTCCCTAGTAGCTCTTGAAGATTAAGTTCTTGAATTGTGTCAAAACCTTGATGCACCGGGATTGGAGGTCACCTTGTTGAGTCATAAAAGTTGCAGAGTCAAACCATTACTAAAAACCTTAGAGAGGCCAACTTTTATTTTCTAGGGATGTATGCGTGATTGCAAAACCTTTTGAAAACATACACAAATAGCTCTCCTAGGGATTAGCACAAACTAAGTCACTTGATTGTTCATGTGCAAGGTTGCTTTTTCTCTTGCTCATTATTTTCAGATGTGCTTGAAATCACTTGCTTGCTATTCTGTGTGCCTGTTTATCTACCTGGTTACTGATAGATCAAAAAATTTGTCAAAATTAGTCACTGTTGTAAAACTAGTCTGCCTTTTCACGCGAAATCATTTTGGTCTAGCACAAAATTATATGCTCCTCCCACAAAATCATTTTTTTCTCGCACGAAATTAAATTGCAGTTGTGCATCTTCGCGTGATCCTGCAAACTTCTTCATGCAAAATTAAACTGTTGTCACTGACCTTCGCGCAAGATAGAAACTTCTTCACATAGCTTGTAAAACTTCTTCGTGCAACCCGTAAAGGTTTTTCATGTGAGACTTTGTATCAGCATTACAAATTTGGGTCTATTTTAGCTATCTGTGGCCTACACGTTGTCCTTTTCTATGTTCATTTATCACTCTTTGTTTGTGAACAGTCCTAAAATAGCGACATTTCACTTAGCTAAAGACTTGTGTCTTACACCTTAACTAGTCTTGTCTCATAAGTAATTTTTTTGGCCTTTGTCTTAATGCTTTTCATACTTTGTGTTGCAGTGGTCATAATCTCTGGCTATTCTAGCCTTTAAATCAGACCATTTGTGCCTTAGTGAACAACACTCTTCCTATTATCTTGTCCTTTTTGAGACTCAGTCTTAGGGTAGTCCTTGTCCAGGTTCTAGCTTCTTGTCCTTGTCTATGACTATCACAACCAGAAGCAGCAACGTGTTTTATCTCGATAATATTAGACGTGGTCATGTTACAGGTCGTAATTGCGAAAGAGGTAGCTTACCTTTCACTACGCAATCTATATCTAGTTTGGCTAGTGAGGCGTCTTCATGATCTTCCTCACCTGCCAGGTCATCTCAAGTTCAACAAACATATTCCAATTTGCAATAAATTAGGAATCCTTTTTACCAAGAGGATACTGAGATAGGTAGAGGTCCTGCATTCCCAAACACAATGTATGATCCATTCTCAAGAGATCCTTTTGAAACACAAAACACTAAAACTAAACATGTTCCTATAATGACTAATCGTGAACCTAAACATGGTAGTCATAGTCGATATCAAGAACCACCTAGGGATAACAAAGAGAAAGAGAAAGAATATGACACTAACAAGGAATAGGAAGAGGTGGAAATCCTTCTTGAACACATAGAAAAATGTTGAAGAGACAAAAACTTTCAGAAGGTCATGGGAATCCTAATCAACGAAGAAAAAGAAAAATACTTTCTCAAACTTGCCCAAGAAGGAGCAAAGTTACCTTCTCATTTCAATGTAGAAACCATTGTCAAAATTGAAGAAGAAATTGAGATCTCCGAACTCCAAAAACAATTGAAAATTATGCAAGACCAATTGGCTCAGATGATGCATGAGAAGGAGAAACCCATAAAGACATACACATTGGATGCTCTTTGTTCATTTCCATTTGACAAAAGCATAAACATGGTGCCTTTCCCATGAGGTGTAGAACTACCCAAATATGACAAGTACTTTGGTACTACTAATCCCCAAGATCACTTGTGAGAATTTGGTGCTTTGTCTATGGAGTTTATACACAATCAAACATACCTCATGCGTTTATTCCCTAGAAGCCTAGTTTGTCAGTCTTTGGAGTGGTTCTCACATTTACCCCTTGGTATCAAGACATTTGACGAAATTGCCAATTCATTTGTTCAACAATATTCTCATAACATTCAACATCATGTAAATATTCAAGATCTATGCAACCTTAAACAGAAGGTTGGTGAGCCTTTTCTCACTTTCCTCCAATGGTGAAGACAACTATACACTAAGTATTCCCGTAAAATCCTAGAAATGGAGAAGCTTGACATTTTCACTAATAACCTCTTACCTAATTTCAGGTATAGAGTCCAACTACAAGGTCCACGCAACTTTGAAGACATGATTACATAGGCTATCCATATTGAAGAATTTATGGTCAAGAAAGGTGAGCTCACTCTTCAGAGAGACACAAAACAAGGTTCCACTTCCAACAAGGATAAAACCAAACATGTCAACAAGAACTAAGAAATTGTACATGATGGGGTTGTTGACAATGTCACACCCAAACCTGCTAAAGCAGCATTTAATCTCACAGATTGCTTCAAAGAGGCCAAAAATGTTGAGAAGCCTCCCCTAACAATAAGACGTCTAGGAACAAACCTAGAAACTCATGGACAACATGACCCAAGCAAGAGTATATGCCTTTGGGAGAACCTTTGGATGTGGTTTACAAAACATTGCTACAATACAAGCTTATCTCACCAATGGATAACCCTCATCCTTATGACCCACAACCACATCCACCATGGTGGAATGAGACCTCATTTTGTGAGTATCACCAAAACAAGGGACACAAAACCAGCAACTATATAAACTTTTGTCATAAAGTCTAGGACATGATTGATGCTAGTGATCTTGTGGTAGATGGACATAACAAAAACTTGAACCACAAGGTGTTCAAAGAGCCTTTCCTAGCTTATGAAAAAGGAGAGCCTTTGAAACTAGAACCCTACAATAAGGTCAACTATACATATTCCAATTATGACAATGTTATTCACATGGTTAAACCTGTAGATTTTGAATAATGTGATGTTATTACCATAAAGAGAAAGCAAGATAATGACAAGCCCAAGACACCATTTGTCTTGAGAGGCCCTACTTCTAATAACATGGATAATGCATCTTCGCAACACTGTGCTAACATTGTTACTCGCTCTCATGCAAAGTTGGTGCTCAAAGGCCCTGCACCTCCTACTTCAAATCTTGAAGAACACAAAGACAAAGCCCTTGCTGTTCCATCTAATAAAGGTGAAAAACACACAACACACTTGACTGCAACCAGTTATAGTGTTCTCAATCAGTTGAAATGAACTAATGCTCAGATTTCCATCTTTGAGCTGCTTAAAATGTCGCCTGCTCATAGGCAAATTCTGGACAAAGCCCTCACTGAGGCAAATGTTCCTCAAGATCTTGATCTTGAGCGATTTCAATCCATGATAGGTCACTTGACCTCACCTCATCTTATGAGCTTCTCTGAGGAGGATGAAAACTCACTGAATCACCCACACAATCAGCCTCTACACATTGAGGTTATGATCCACCAGACACATGTTTGTTGAGTACTCATTGCCAATGGCGCTGGCCTAAATATTGTCTCTACTACTCTGCTTAGACAATTGGATTATTTTGAGGAATCTGTTGATCCTCGACAAAATATTACTATTAAAGCATACAATGAAGTGGAACGAAAGTCACTAGGTCTTGTGGTTTTACCAATTCGCGTCATTCCTATCGAAAGGGATGTCACCTGTCAGGTGCTTGACATTCCCTTAGCCTACAACATTCTATTGGGATGGCCATGGATACATGAGATGTGTGTTGTACCATCTACATAGAAGCAATGCATTAAATTCCCATTTCATGGTTTTGAAGTTATTATCCCTACCACTACTAGCTACACCTGCAATATGCTTAAAGTTGTTGATTCTTTTGTCCCTGCTAACCATGAGTATACTGATTGTCATGATAATAAGCTGAAACAAATTGAGTAGTCATTTAAATTGAAATAAGATGGTATGGGAGAGTACCACATAGAACCAGTGCTATCATTAACATCTATTCCAGAGTCCCCTCGACATTATGGGAGGCCCTCAGAAGCAAAGAAGCCATTCGTACTGACACCTCAGACCAAGTTTAATGGCTCTTTTGTCAAGGCTAAAATTCATTTAGAAGACGAATGTGAAAACAGAGCCATTGTTGCATGGCTTTACAAAGAAGAAGCTCCAGTGGATCTAACAAAACAAGCTCGAGAAATCAATCCTAAGAAATATGGACCTGGTCTTAAGCTTATGAAGCATTTTGGTTACAAGGGAACCAGCCCTATTGGGTGCAATAACAATGGTCTAATAGATCCTATTAAAGCAATAGCTCGAAGCAACAATGACACAACTGGCTAGGGTTTAAGAAGGTCTCTTTCCATTTGGGATCCAATAAATTCATACCCGTACCTGAAAGTTCATCTGAAAATGAGTCACAATCTGAGTCAGGTACTCAAGAGGAAGAATCTGATGATGAGGATTCCTACCCTCATCCTATTCCTTATGATCTCACAAAATTCTTTACTGAGCCAGATGACTTTGTGCCACATGTTAGCACTATGGCTGATACTAGTGATTCTTCTGAGGACAATACTAAGCAACTCAAACATCATTCAGAAAAGGGAGAATCTAGTCAGTCATGCCGTATTGAGTATTTGTGTAAGAATCCAGAGGCTAAAGGATATTATGTCCCTATCACTGTTGGGGAGTTCTATAGTCTCTCACCATGTAGCACCGATTCTCATGAATATGAGTTTGACAATCTTTCAGAAGTGACTACTGATAAAGACATTGACCAAGTGCATGTCTATGAAAATGAAATCGAAGTGAGTGAAACATCTAGGGTTAGGTCACGGGGGTCTGATCCAACTAGTGTCCTAGAGTCATCAATTACTAACATTCATACTCTGAGGCATTTGAATACACCTATGGATGAGGTCGTCGTAGGTCTCAAATTGCTAGTCCATGCATTTAATGACTATACTATGAACACAATTGAACCAGCCACTACTCTCTCACTCGCACATCCCGAGCTTATAGACTAGAAACTGAATGCATCTAACGAAGTCCCCACATTCTAGAATGACTATACTCTTTCTTGTTACCTAAACGCTATCGAACCTATAATGTCTTCCACCAATGAGAAAAGTATCAACATGATTGAGGCCGACATCAAATATCTCAGTCACATAATTAAAAAGAAAAAATGCAAGAGTTCCAATGGTGAAAACCACATTGTGGCAGTGTCAGATCCCAAAAAAGTAAAAACAAAAGACATATCCAAGGGTAAAAACCTCTCTGAGGCACCCGCAGATGAGATATTTGATGTCCTTCCTAGTCACTTCTAGGAGAGATCATCAATGTTAATAGACATGACACAGCTAATTAACCTGGGCCCAGAAGAACATCCTCATGTGATACATCTGGCTTAGTCATTGTCACCTAAAGAAAAGGAACAATTCATTACCTTTTTCAAGGAGAAGAAAATAAATTTTTCTTGGAAATATTCTAACATGCCAGGATTGGATCCTAATCTTATCATGCATCACTTGTCCATAGCACCAGGCATCAAACTGGTTAAATAGAAGCTTCAAAAAATGCACCCTCATGTTGCATTGCTCGTCAAAGCAGAATTGGAGAAACTTCTAAAGGCTGGTTTCATTTGTGCAATTAATTATGCTAAATGGATATCCAATATTGTTCTTGTTTCCAAGCACGATAAATCTATTAGAGTTTGTACAGACTTCCATGATCTTAACTTGGCATGTCCTAAAGATGACTTTTTGCTCCCTAATATTGATATGATCGTAGACATGACGGCTGGCTATGAGATGTACTCACTTATGGATGGTTTTTTTGGATATAATCAGATAAAATTTGTGCCAAAGGATCAAGAGAAAATGGCTTTCACATGTGCATGGGGAACCTTTTGTTGGAATGTGATGCCATTTGGTTTAAAGAATGCTGGAGCTACATATCAACGGGTTGTTACTACAATTTTCCATGACGATGCATAGAACCATGGAGGACTATGTTGATGATACCTTGGTCAAAAGCACTAAACAAAATACTCATTTGCAAGATTTGGGACCCATCCATAAGTCTTCGGCTCAATCCTAAGAAATGCATATTTGGTGTCACATCAAGAAAATTGTTACGATATATTGTTTCTGCAAAAGGAATTGAAGTAGATCCAAAAAAAGTACAAGCAATAATGGACATGCCACCACCTCAAAACATCAGTCAGATGAGAGGACTACAAGGAAGGCTTCAATATATTTGTAGGTTTATTTCACAATTGGCAGATAAATCACAACCCTTCACAATGACCTTACATAAGGGTGTGAAATCCAATTGGAACCAGGATTGTGAGCAAAGCTTAACATAGATCAAACAATATCTTGTCAATCCACCAATCCTAAGGCCTCCTATGCATGGGAAGCCTTTTCTTTTATACATTTCAACTACTGAAACATCTTTGGGAATCCTGTTGGCTCAGGAAGACAATGACAACAAAGAAAGAGCTATTTATTACTTGATCCAAACATTGGTCTCTTATGAGAAAAACTACAGCATTATTGAGAAAGCTTGCTTGGCAGTTGTCTTTTCTTCCTAGAAGTTGAGACACTACATGTTTGCCCACACTATATGGCTTGTGGCTAAATTAGATCCATTAAAATACTTGCTCAGTAAAGCAGCTCTTACATGAAGATTGGCTAAATGGTTCACGATACTAAGTGAGTTTGACATCCAATATGTTGAACGCAAAGCTATAAAGGGGTAGGCAATTACAGACCAGCTGGCCGAGGCACCCATACAAAGTCTTCTACCAATAAACATTGATTTCCTAGATGAGTCAATTCTAACACTCACTCACCATACATGGGTTATGTTCTTCGATGGGTCCTTGACACAACAAGGATCAGGTGCAGGATTACTCTTCATTACACCACAAAGATATTCATTGCCCAAAGCATACAAGATTTTGTTTCCTTGTACAAATAACATTGCTGAATATGAAGCTTTGATCAATGGTATGAAAATTGCAGCTAAATGGAGAGTAGATCAGTTGGACATCTTTGGTGATTCTCAGCTTGTTATCAACCAAGTAAATGATGTGTATCAAACAAAGGATGAGAAATTGATTCCTTAAAAATGCATGGTTGATGACTTGACAAAGTATTTTCCACACATCACCTTCCAACAAGTTCCATGTGCCAATAATAAAGTGGTTGATGCCATGGCCACTCTGGCCTCCCTACTACAAATGCCAAAAAATGATCTCCGACATGAGTTCTTGGTGGAAGCATTACACTACCCAGCCTATGACACACCTAATTCCAGGATGATCTATTCTATTATAGGGCAAGAATCATCCCACTACTATTACATCTATTCCTACTTTTTTAATCAAACCATTCTGGAAGGTCTGACCTAGAACGAGAAACATTACCTAATCTGTAACACTTCACATTATGTCATTATTGCTGACAATCTGTATATGAGAGGTCTTGATGAAATACTCCTTAGGTTTTTAGAACCCGACGAGTCCAAATGCGCACTAATTGACATTCACAAAGGCATTTGCGGATCTCATTCCAATGGCTTGACACTAGCTCACAAACTCCTTCATGCTAGTTACTACTAGCCTAAAATGGAGCAAGAAGCTGTTAAGTATGCTAGGTCTTGCAAGAAATGTCAGCTACATGGGAATCTCATTCATGCTCTAGCTAGAGAGTTGATTCCCTCTACTACAACATGGCCATTTCAACAATGGGCCTTTGACTTGGTGGGGCAGATTCACCCAACCTCTGCCAATGGACATTAGTTCATTATCATGGTTACTGATTATTTCATGAAATGGGTAGAGGCAGTCCCTTTCACAATTGCTGATGGCAAAACGGTAGCACTTTTTATCACAAACTACATCATCTGTAGATATGGTATACCATCCTTAATCATTACTGACAATGGAGGATAGTTCAAGAATAAAGACCTCAAGGAACTGTGCAAGAAATTCAAGATCACACAACATTGGTCTTCCATTTATTACCCCTAGGGTAATGGTCAAGTTGAGGCATCCAGTAAGGTGATCCTCAAAATTCTTCATCACACAGTCAATAAGTTAGGGAGAGACTGGCATCTCCAGATCAACCCAGCCCTATGGGCATATAGGACAAGCATTAGAACTCCAACGGGCATGACTCCTTTTGCATTGGTGTATGGGGCGGATGTTGTGCTTCCAATAGAAGTCGAGATTCCTACCTTGAGAATCTCCATGAAAGGCCTTATCATTGATGATGACTACAGGATAGCTCAGCTTCAAGAGCTTGTGTTATTGGATAAACAATGACAAGTGGCATTTGATTATCTATGAGCATATCAACAAAGAATGGCACGAAGCTACAATAGGAGAATTAGGCCACGTGACTTCCAGTTGGGTGATCTTTTCCTGAGAGAGAACCCTAAAAATCAACAACAACGAATGCAAAAAGGAAAGTTTGAACCAAACTAGCTAGGTCCATACATCATCACTGCAATTTATGGATCTAGAACTTATCAGCTTTCCACAACCGAAGGAGAAGTGCTTAAAGAGCCTATCAACACTCTCCACCTGAAGCAGTTTTATAGTTGATTTAATCTTAGCAAGCTCTTTGTACATATTTGTATGTCCTGAAAAAAATCTAAAAAATAGAAAAAGTCCTGAAAAAATTGTTACCCTAGTGAAAACCTAGCAATAGGCACCTTGGTAACACCAAAAAAAAAAGGAAAAAAAAAGAGAAAACTACAAAAAATTAAAATTAAAATTAAAAAAACAAACAAAGTGCCATTAGTGAAAATCTGGAAACAGGCATCATGGTAGCCAAAAAAAAAAAAGAGAATCTTGCCAAGAAGGTGAAAACCTGGTAAACAGGCACCTCTTGTTCCCAATGCTCCATCTTGCAATGCATCTTCTAGCTATTCTGTATAGTCTCTTTCATGCTTTTGCTTTCCTACTTCCCGCTCATGTATCCATGGATTGAGTCTTGTCACAGCTCGGGGGCATTCCCCCTTAGTGTCACTATTTTTGAGATTCTCATTGAATCTCCTTCGCGATAGTCACTAGTGGTCCTCACTGTATCTACCTACTATTGCTAGTGTCACTCTTTTTGAGATTCTCCTCATAGAAACTCCTTTGCGACAGTCACCAGTGGTCCTCACTATGTCTGCCTACTGTCGCTAGTGTCACTCCTTTTGAGATTCTATTCATAGAATCTCCTTCGCGATAGTCACCAGTCATTCTAACTGTGTCTGCCTACTATCGCTAGTGTCATTCTTTTCAAGATTCTCCTCATAGAATCTCCTTTGTGACAGCCACCAATGGTCCTCACTGTGTTTTCCTACTATCGCTAGTGTCACTCCTTTTAAGATTCTCCTCATAGAATCTCTTTCACAATAGTCACCAGTTGTTTCAGCTGTGTCTGTCTACTATTGCTAAGTCATGTCTCCAAATTCCTTTATGGAAAATCTCTTGTACAGTCACTAGTTGTCCTAGCTGTGTCTGTCTACTGTCGCTCAGTCCATCTTAGGTTCTTCACCATGAAGATTCCTCTTTGACCTCAGTCACCAGTCATTCTGACTGTGTCTGCCTACTATTGTCACCTTACTAATGAGATTTTTTTCAAACTTGTTCTGGACATTGACACTTGACATTAATCCCAAAAAAATTGATATACTTGTTTGGATATGCTGAGCTTTTCTTTTGTTTTCTTTGTTTTTGCTTTATCATATCTCCTCAAGCAACTCAATGATGTCATCTTCGACTAGAGAAGTAATGACTCGAGGCATGATCTTTTCTTGGCTTTCTGTCTGTGGTTTAGTTCCAACAAGTTGATATGTTTCTATAAAAAGGGTGTCCATTATAAGAGCCTCCATCTCGTATTGGATGGCCGTGTGTACCTCGAATCCTTTTATACAAATATGCCAATAACATTGGTTCTTCTCCTTGTTTGTTGGAGTGAACTCTTCATGCTTCAGTACATACTGATACTCATCCTATTAAGTGAACGTACGGGTCACCTCGAGTATATCTAGCACATTTCTATCTCAGGTTATGAATGCAAGGGTCATTGCGAATAAAATAAATACTGAATACTTAGCATAAGAGGGATCTCCCATGTGTTTGGTGTGCCTGTCATGCAAGCAACATTCAGGTCATCCTAGTGTTTATGCTCTGATTCTTATGTTAACTTGCTACATTAAAAGGGACAAATGTTCTGGTCATTATAGCTTCTTGTGCCTCGAATGCTTACATTTAATCCTGACAAACCAATAATGTATGTTATATTCATATTTCCATGATTGCAATGTCAGTGGGAATTGTATAATATACCAGCTTTATTTTATATCTAGTGATGATAAATTATTGAGGCTTGGTAACCAGACCTAGGGTTGTATTTAACATAGTATTGCATTACATACTTCATTTGCATAACCATTCAATTAGATGGTCATTCTGTTCATACTCCACATGCATCAAATTCCTCCACGGGTGCACAAGCATTTGGTTTGTCGATTCACACTCCTCAATGGAATACCTTTGACTATTAAGCAAAAACATGCAACACTACATGAGATGTCAGTTCATACATATGCATTCTATCTAAGTACAACATACATCTCGTGTACATCAAAGTAAAACAAAATAGACAATGACATGTACACAGAAAATCAGCTCAAAATCTTGTATATATATATATCAAAAGAATGGGTCAATACAAAAATGGGCGCTACTCAAACGCAATCAATCAAAAATGATACATGTGGTGTTGGCACACCAATCAATACATAGCTAGGGTTCAAAATCAAACATCATGTACAAAGTGTGTAACTCTGTCTCGAACCCTCACCTCTAGGAGGAGCAAGGGCAGCAGGTGGCAGAGGCGGTGGTGGCATATCTGGCTTGATAGGAGGTCGTGTGCCTCCAGACTCTCGCACATACTAAGAGAATCACTGAACCTGCAATGTCTCATCTGGTACCGCACTAGTATATGTAGCATAATAATAAGCTACTCATGCTATCTAAAATCAGATCTCATCCTACACCAACTTCATCCTCCACTCTGCAGTCTCCGTGTGCTCCCTCTAATGATCTATCTCCCGCTATCTCTCCACTAGTTGTGCATCCTGGACTACTACTGCAATCTACAACTCTCCCAACTGTCGGGAGGCTGCATGAACCCACTCTCGGTACCTCCATACCACATCTTGCACCCCACCTACCGGCTGATTCGACATATCCTCATCTAACATCTTAGGTGCCTGCTACTGTGGTGGTGCCTGCGGCTATGGTGGCACTTGCTGCTGTGGAGCCTCCTACTGAGGGGCCTCCTCCTCTATCCTCTACCTGCTACGCCATCTCTGTCTACTCCCACTACCCGTGGCACCTGGGTCTAATCCCATCTAACATGGGGGAATCTACATTTGCTGAACCCTGTGCTGGACTCATGATTGCTGTTGTGGCTAAACTGGCAACTATGGTTGTGCTTGCTACTATTGGGGTGCCTATCTCTCTGTCTACATTGCCTACCCTGCCATCCCCATTAGATCTGTAAAACATGGGAATGGATGGCTAATCAAAAATACCTAATATATAAGCATCATCTCGACATCTATTATCATCGATAGGTAGTCCCACTAAACTACAGCTAGGCTATGGATGTCTATCATGGATCACCCTAGATCCATCTGTGCTGGCCACCCCCGCTCAATATCCTTCTGCAACCTGGCATAGGCACAAAACTCAGGAAAAATATCCTATGGTCGGCCATACTACTGCCACACTTGAGAGATCACAAATCTCTCCATAACAGATGTCATCCTGCCCACCAGTGGTCAAGAACTAAACATCCATGGTAACTCTCTGGGAGCATCATCCTAGTCCTTTGTCTCTCGCTAGGGTCACCATACAACAGACACCAGGTCATCAAGACGTATCCTCCACTGCTTTGTCTTACCTGGGTGGGCCTGGGTAATATGCCCTTGATATCTGCATATGTAGGGCTCCATGGGCTCCCAGGCATCCTCAAAATTTGGCCTACATATGGGAAGATGCTCCCAGGCCCAAATCTGCAAAACATATACCCTCACTGCCATGGTCTTCTTCTCATGGCAGACGACCTCATGCATCTCATGGAAAAGGTGGACCAACATGCACTGACCCCACCTGAAGATCTCTGGTGCCTCCAGTATCCTGCAAAGCATGGAACCCCATCCACAATCCAACCCATGTTATCCTATGTCAGGACATAAGAAATAGCTCTAAAATATACCCAACACAGATGCCAACCTATGTGTGGGTCCATAGGTATGCATCAGCTCATCCCAGCTGATGACCTTGCCTCTCGGTAACTCTCTCCCGAACACAACAGATAATGCATCTATCCCTGCTCGGGGCACTATATCATAAATAACTTGGGCGTCATGAAAAGGAATCCTGAAAATCCTCTAGATGTCCTCTAGAGTGATGGTCATCTCGCCCATTGGCAAGTGGAAGGTGTTCGTCTCTGAATGGAAATGCTCCACCAAAGCTGTGAGTAAGCTGTGATTCACCATCATGGCTGGAATCTGGCATAGAGAGGATAGCCCCAATCGAGCAATGTGAGCCCAATCTGTGTCATCAAGACTCCACAATAGCTCTCCATATGGTGGATAGTGTGATCTAAATGAAATATCTCCAAAGACCTCCTGCATGCACAAACAAAAAAATGACAAACAAACAATCAGTATCAAGTCAAAATGAAGCATCAAAATGAACTAAAATGCAATTTTGGAGTGCGAAAATCAAATTTTTAAGCATAACTTTCATGAGATTTCGCTCAAAATTTGTAAAATCTCACGCAAAGCTCTCAAATTTTGCACAAAATCATTATTTCTTCGTGTGAAGATTCTCATGTTTGCACAAAGAAAGATCTGCTCGCGTGAAAAAAATACCTGCTTGCGCTAAAAAAGAGATGTTCGTGTGAGAAAAGAAATTCTCACATGAGACACAAATTGCCTCGCATGAAGAAACTCAATCTTCGTGTGAAACCTAATTCGTCCCGCGCGAAGATCCTCAGGCCACGCGTAAAGAAATAGCATAACCTATTTCTTCACACAAAAAAAGAAGATCTTTGTGCAAGAAGAGATTTATCTCACATGAAGACCGAATTGACAATCCTAAAACATGCAAAAACATGAAATAAATGACCTCAAAATGCATGAAAACAAAAGTACAAAGATGAGAAATTGACGACTCACCGGTGGTCCTTAGTCTGCTGGTCGACTATGTTGTCTAGAGTGCTCAAAATGATGATATCTCACGTTCACTGCCATGTCTCTATCAGAGCTCAAAAATCACTACAAGACAAAAGGAAAAATGAATTGAAAATGACCCTTTGAGCCCTTATATAGCTGTTGACCCAAATTTTTCAAAGTGCTCGAAGTTGCACAAAAATCACACCCCTGGCTGATTGGACTGTTCTAGATCCATTTTCGAGATCAAATTCAAAATCTGACACACCTAAGAGCCTCAAAAATGCATTTTAAAATTTTTGGGACTGACGCAATCGAACGCTTGTGCAGCCCAAATCTTTCTAGTACTTTGTGATTCTTGGAATCCTTTCAAATTTACATTCTCCATATTTTCAAAATTCATTTTGAAAATAGTCAACTCAAGTAAACTGTGGCTAAATCTGGTCAACTTTTGGTCAACCTTGGTCTTTGCGACTTCGCAATCATTTCAAATCAACCCTCAATCTTCTTTACATCATTTTGATCTCTTATAGATTTTGTTGAATCTCAGATTTCTTCTATATCTCATGATAAAATGCTTCAAATTATATTTCTGGTGTGTCATCTTTCGATTTCACTCTCAAGGGGGCAGGATGATTACATCATTAAATACTTATTGCTCAGTGCATCTAGTTCCCATCTTATGTCCTTATCACTTGGGGCATCTCATCACTCGGGGCATCTTGTTCCCTTCTATCTGGCATCTTTATCATCTATCTTATCTTTTCATCAATTGATTAACCTTATAACAACTCTTCTCAGAGTTTGATGGACAGATATTGGGATAGTCTAAACCCTGACTCCTGAGGATCAAGCCTCATTCTAGGGACGATTCTACGACTCATGATTGGACCTTGTTATCTTTTATCAATCTTAGGTATCTAGGTGTTCTATCTAGATCCTTGAAGGTTAAGCTCCATTCTAGAGATAATCTTCTAAATGCTTTCAGTTTCAGGTATCTAGGTGTTCTATCTGGATCCTTGAAGGTTATGCTTCATTCTAGAGATAATCTTCTAAATGCTATCAATTTTAGGTATCTAGACGTTTGTCTAGATCCTTAAAGATTAAACTTCATTCTAGAGATAGTCTTTTAAATGCTACCAATATTAGGTATCTAGGTATTCTGTTTGGATTCCTTGGGATTAAGCTATGATCTAGAGATAGTCCTTAAAAGCTTATTAATTGGTCTTCGTGTAATCAACTTTAGAACCAATCTCATGTTCGCATCATGCTTTCTGATTATCTTTGAATTGAACATGCTACTCGCACATTCATTCAAAGAGGGGCAAAATGTAATACCCCAAAATTGGCTCATTGTCATCTCAACCAATTCTGGTCTATTTCTGATCAATCCTAAAGTCCTATTCCATTAGGCGAATTCTTATTCTACTACTTGCTACTTGACTTAATTGTCAGATGCAGAAAACCCTAATCTGCATTCATCATGCTTATTATTTAATTCCTATAGTATTTACTCATATAGACACATTAAACCTATTGATTAATATTTAATTTAATTACTAAGTATTTATACTTTAATTAAATTAAATTATATCTTAAGGCTAATGTACTATGGAATTAAATTTATTTAATTTAATAAATACGCCTATCTTCATTAATTAAATGTAATTATTTAATTAAATGGCAAAGGTATTTCTAAGAAATTAAAGAAAATTATTTAATTAAATGGAGTATTTACTTCTAATTAATTAAACAAAGTTATTTAATTAAATGGGAAGCCATTCCTAATTAATTAAATGAAGTTATTTAATTAAATAAGAAAAGTTTCTCTAATTAATTAAAGGATTATTTAATTAAATAGAAAAGGTAATTATGAGAGCATATCTCATTTTATTAAATTAAATATCTCACCAAAATCTCTCTTCAGTTCAAAAAAGGAAATTTCTAGTTCATTATTGATCAAAAATGAGTTAAATCAGTTAACTCCTTTTTATACTCAAATTAAATCAGTTAACTCCTTTTTTTACTCAAATTAAATCAGTTAACACCCTTTAATTTGGGAATCTTCCTTTATGATTGAACTTCACCTTTAATCCTGACCATTGATTGAAATCGATCTCAACCGTTAATGGATTCCAGGAAAGTCTATTTAAGAGACCCTCATCTCTTCATTTTGAGAGAGGTTGAATGAGAATTTGCATCAAATTGCTGTTGGATTGTGCATTCATTTGAGCTCCCTACTTTCATATTCATTTTCTAGTTTAATTCTCATACAGATTTAATATGCATACATTTAGTATAATTTCTTTTACATGTTCTTAGATTAAACATGCATTTCTCATTCTAGATTAATCTGCATTCTCATATAGATTAGTCACATTTTGTTTAAAATCCTTCATTCTTACAGGGTATGGTTGCTTAAACACCTTGAATCTGAGGATATTTGACAAGCAATTCCCTTTAGATAGAAGGCAACACGTCACTTTGCCAGATGATTTTTGGATGAACAATCCAATGTTTATTCTGGGATGAATCCGCATACAATGATCATGTTGAAGTGTGTGTGTTAGCAGAGGGCACATATTCATGCATACACATAGCTTTTTTGTAGTTGCAAATATGGGTAAAGTTCATAAAATTTTGTGCACTCATCATAATTTGGGATGCTAGGGAGGTCAAGACAAAAGTGGTGAGTTTCCAAAGCATAGATCAGATAAGAGGACATAAAGAATTTCTTGAATCCTCTCACTGAATTCAACCACAAGGTGAGCTCATTATAGATGATTTATACCTAGTCAATCTACATATCTTCAACACAAATTGCTTACACTAGGAAGAAATGGTGCTTAATGAACTCCAAAATCTTCTCTTTCCCTTTGAATTTTAGAAGGAGCATGAGGATATCCACAATGTCTCTTTTTAGGTTTGTACGGAAAAGGGTCTTTGGCATTTTGATCTTCTTGGAGTGAGTAGTCTTGAACCATGTCCTCTGCATGTGTTCCCATCTAAGGGTCTTCTTCTCATTGCACATGGACATGGAGGACCCAAAATTGACATCACAACACTACTCCTTCATGAGAATGCCAAATTTGAATTGTATCAGTGCCTTGTTTATTAATATGAGAATAGATTGGTCAAGAAAAAATCTTCTTTGTTTTTGGGTTGTATCTTTTGATGCATTCCCTTACGAGCTCGGGTGCATGCACTACCATAGGAAAACTAGATTCTTCAACCAGTCTTCTCTCTTTAAGTTTTTTTGGTGATTAGGTCAATAGGTTGGGAATGGAGTCTTCAATGAAGATCACCCAAATCATAAAATTTGAAGGATGTGTTTTGTAAGCTCTTTTAACTCACTCTCTAGGCCAATTAACTTATCATAACTAGTTTCTTGGGTTGCCATTCTCTATGATTGCATAGGATGCAATTCTTGATAAATAGTCATTTAAATATACTTGAAGAAACCAATTTCATCCAATTCTGATTCAATAGCTTTAGGAATTAGAATTTTGGCACTACATGAATGAAATTAAGTTTGGACAACAATTATAATGGTAGGATTTACATTTAATTCCATGAGTAATGGATATTTACACTTTCTATTCATTTACATGTAATATCCTAAATTCTTAAAAGCTTTAATACTTTACTTAAAGTGATATGACTAAAAATTTACTTAACAACACAAATGCTTTAGCTTTTTGGGAAGTGCCTTAGTTTGCTTTAGAATCCAAAATGCAGATATATTTAATAATGTTAACACATGTGGGAGAGAGAGAGAGACACTTAGCTTTTTTGAAAACGCATTTTCCTTCTAACTAGGATCGCAATGCAAGGAGTAATCCTTTTGCTAGCTTGTGCACTTTGTTCTTTCACTTTCTACCTAAGGCTTTTAACACTAGATCAACTTCATAATAGGTTTGCACTTTCATTGCTAACATTTCCAAATGTATCTTTCAGGCATCTCCAAAGAATAGTCATGTTTTAGAGTAACTTAAATTTCTATTCTTGAAGCATCCAGAGAAGTGACCATTTTGATTGCCTTGGGATGGAAAACTACTTTCTCAACAACATTTCCTAGACTAAAACATAGCAAAGAGCACTCAACCTTTAACTTTAATTTGATGGCTTTGAAGGTAGATCTTTGAGCATGTCTTACTTGTTATAAGCCCAAAAAAATTTCATTCGACATTATGCTCACACTATTTGGTCATTGGGAGTAAGATTTGGCTCAGGTTTATACAACATCAGAAGTAGAACCAAAATAACTTCACTTCCATGAGTACACAGTAGAAAACCCATATACCTATGTTCCTTCATAGAACTTAATCTTATCTCAAAAAATTTGAATGAGATTCATTTTGGCTTTGATCCATAGCTTAGTAGGCCTTACCAATATGGCACAATCATACTCTTAGCTTGTTAATCATTTTCATGGCTTCATCCTTTGGATTTGCACTTGATGTAGTTCATTAAATGAGAAAATCAGCTCAAAAGCTCAAAATCCATGGGATATGGAATGTTAAGGAAAGATAGTAGATTATGAAGTGAGGAAAAACTTACCTCTCATTGGGAGGATTCCAGAACACATCCCAACCATGCCTAGATCACCTAGATCTCATGCACCCTAGAAAAGTTGGAATCTCACTTAGATGGTAGGTAAAGGTAATGCAAGGGAGACCCAGAAAAAAAGAAAAAAAAAGTAGAGTACTTTGGGAAAGATGAGAAGTTCCCTAACGAGCACTTAGACATCATACTTGGACACACACTCATTTTTATACCAATAAATTCAATCTTTAAAGGAGTAATACTAAAACTTGGCCATAGCTAGCTCTCATTGGGGACTTAGGCATTGCAAATGTCTAAGAAAGGACCCAAAATCTCTAGTTTTGCTCAACTAGAATGACAAACTACTGTAGGAAACTAAAATAAGCACACAATAGAAAGGAAGACTAACCTAGAAAATAAATAAATAAAAAGAAAGGAAAGATGAAAAGAAACCTACCTAGACTAACACTTACATGGGTTATCTACTTTTAATTATGAATTTGATACAAGTTTAGATCCTGGCCATTGTAGGAAAATGGAAGAACCTCTATAGAAGGATACGCCAGAACAAAATAATTCTTTTGGTTTGCTTACATAATTTTGAAAGAGCCCTTCTAGAGGGAGTCAAACTTGTGATGCATACCTTTGGGCTCGTGCCTTCTATCCCATAATAGGAGTAGGTCGCCCTCCATGTGTTTTCCTAGTCTAGCCTTTTTATCAAAGAATGTCCTCACATGCTTTTGATGTTGTGTAATATGATCAACCACCTTTTCACATTCTTCTTCTATCTTGGTTAGGTAGATAATGCACTTTTTCAATTCATCTTGGAAAATTGGATCCGCAATCACTTGTTATAGTTTACAAATGGTTATCTCTAATGGAAGAGGAACACTAGCTTTAACTATATATACCAATTCAAGTAGGGAAATCTTGATTTCCTTCCTAGATATGATGCAAGTGGATAGGGTATTGACAATGTAGGTTGGGAGAGAACAACCCACAAGAACACCTTAGCAAGGTTTGAGAGCCCAAACAAGACCCAAGACCCCACACTTGCACCTTGACACCAAAACTGGCCTAACACATGAGTCTTACTAAAATCATAGAAATATGAAATAATACTAAAGGTATGGTGTTTTTACATCACCATGGTCATGCTAACTAGATTTGAGGACCCCAAAACAAGTAGAAGACATAGATCCTTCATTTCATCCTTGGAATGCTAGTAGCCTAAGAAATCAGATTTTTTCCTACAACTTGAAGACTTTAGATTGACACAAGGAAACCAACCACCAAAATAGTTTTCATTTTAGATGTACTTCAATACCCCAAAGTGTTGAGATCATATGAGCAAAGGTGCTGACATAACCTATGGGATAGCAACTAAGCCCAAAGGGCTAATTAGGGTGTTGTTACAAAGAAAGTACTATTTAGACACGTGCAAAAAACACTAGAATAATTGGATAGGTTATGAAATTATCAAAATAGTCTAAATCCAAATTTTGAGGTCTTAGAATTGAGTTTTAGGGTCTCAAATACTTGTTATAGCAAATTAGTGTATTGGTGCATACATAGAATATGCAACTAGGGCATCATTTTTCTTCCTTGTCCCTAAATGTAAACAAATAAAACCAAAATAATATTAAAGGGCATTAGAAATACAAGGATTCCACAAAATTCCATAAATTTCCTATGGTGGAATATGGAGTTATGAAACAATTTCTATCAAAGCCCTTGAAACCCTCAAATTTTAGGCTGTCAGCACTAAAATGAGTATAACATGAGTTCTAGGATGTTTCAAGACATAAAAACAATTGCATTGGAAAGATAACTCAAATATTCATCCAAAAAAACTAGGCTTGGACTCTTATTCATCTTTATATATCTATACCATGTAGAAAACATGCTCTGAATGTAGAAAAATAGGGTATTCTTTATTGATTTCAATGCCAAAAACTTACATTATGCCTTCCACCCACTTGAAAGGGATATATGAAGGCCTTCCCCAACTGATCCAACCAAATCTAAAAGTTTGTGACCATTGGGGGATTGATTACAAACATTTTTTCTTAGTTATGCAAAAAGTTGCAAAGTTGAATAGCAACTTTTGCACTCTTATTGTGTTTTTACATTTTAAAGGCTTACAAGCATTGTAACTCTCCAAATGAGTCCTAAATGACTTAATACAACTAATAGACCCTATATTATAATCAAATGCATCCAATTACATAGATTTGAGCCCTTGTGACCTCATTGAGCAATGAGTTTATAAAACACCCAAATTGCTAATGTGCCACATAAAAAGGTTAAAACTAAACCTAAGAGTCTAGAATAATTATCTTATGGAAAATATAGAAAAGTAAACTTGAAAAAATCCATAAATGACCAAAACATTCTTAATTCATTATTCCATAAGAGAGTGCTCTTGCACCATGCTGCCTTGACGAAAAGAAACTCAAGTTCCTACTTGAGGTGAGTTGATCAAGAGTGTAGCCATGTTGTTTAATCTAATATTTAATCATCCAAATGGCATCAATGGTAGGTAGCCCCTTCCATTTGAAAAATTATTGAAAATAGGTTTAATTCCTTGTCTTTTTGACAATTTTGGAGTCCAAGATTTATTTCAACTCTAAGGGTTGAGAAGGTGTTTGATCCTTCAACCAATCTTCATGTGAACCTATTGTAGATGTACTTGCAACATCAGAAGAATCCTTTAAAATAGTGAGGTTAGCCACACTGAAAATTGGTGAGATGGCTATGGTAGGTGGTAAAAAAATTTCATAGGCATTAGGACCAAACTTATGCAAGATTATACAAGGTCCTATCTTCTTCATTTGGAGTTTGATATGATGACCTTTAAGGAGTCTTTCCTTTCTCTAATATGCCCATACTTTGTCACCTACTTGGAATTATACATCTTTCCTCTTCTTATTTGTCTTTTCTCTGTATTTTTGTGAAGTGATTTCTAACGTATCTATCACCTTTTCTTGTACTTGTTTGATAAGTTCAGCCAATTCTTCTCCTTGTGCACTAACCTTGATGTCATTAGGTAACTCTCTAAGTTCTAGAGGTCCCTTTGGGTGATAGCCATAGACTATTTGGAATGGTATCTTCCCTATAGATCTATTGCATGAATCATTGAAAGAAAACTTAGCTTGTAGAAGGATTTGATCCCAATTCTGTGTATATTTCTTGGTGAGGCATCCAATGAGGTTTCTAAGAGATCTATTCACAACTTTAGTTTGACCATCCATTTGAGTATGGTAGGCTGAACTAAATTTTAGATTAGTGCCTAATTTTCTGTGCAAGGTTCTCCAAAAATGTCCTTGGAATTTAGTGTCTCTATCTAAAACAATAGAGTTAGGTAGACTATGAATTCTTACAATCTCTTTAAAGAAGAGATGGGCAATATGAGAGGCATCATGAGGGCTTTTACAAGGGATAAAATGTGCCATCTTGCTCAAATAGTCTACAACCACAAATATGTTATCATATCCTAGTTTTGTCCTTGGTAATCCCATTACAAAGTCCATAGATATTGCTTCCCAAGGTCTAGAAGGGATTTTGAGATGTTGGTATAACCCTTGGTTAGTTGTAGTACCCTTTTCTTGCTGACATATAACACATGATTCTACATATTTCTTGACATCATGCTACATTTTTGGCCAATGATAATGTATCTTGACAACCTCTAAGGTTTTGTCAATACTAAAGTGACCACTCATTCCTCCACAATGTTTTTCCTTTACTATATTGTCTCTCAAAGAGAATTTTGGAATACATATTTGATGAACCTTAAAAAGGATTCCATCTTCAATAAGAAATTTAGAAAAATCTCTATGATACATGTCCATAAGAGTAGTGCAAACTTGATATATTTCTCCAAAATTTGCATCATCTTTGTAGAGGTCATTCAATGCTTGGATGCCTATGCTTTGAAATTGGATTTTCTACACGAAAATGATCCTCCTACTTAGATCATCAGAAACTTTTTTTTCTTGATCATTCTTATGCTTCATGGTGAATCAATAGGCTTGTAATTGTTTCATCCACTTGATATATTTTACACTCAACTTATCTTAAGAATTGAGATAACTTAGAGCATGATTATCTGTAAAGACCACAAATTCTTTAGGTAATAAATAATGCCTCCATTTCTTGAGGGCTTGAACCATAGCATAAAATTCTAAGTCATAAGTTGAGTACTTAATTTTAGCATCATTTAGTTTTTCATAGAAGAAAACCATAGGTTAATTGTCTTGGCTAAGGACTACCCCAATTGCTAGGTTGCTTGCATCAATCTCAATAGTGAAAACCTTATTAAAATTAGGAAGAGTGAGTATTAGATATTTTTCCACTCTTGATTTTAGATATTCAAATGCATCATTTTCTACTTTATTCCAAACAAAATTTAGCATTTCACCTCCTTTGGTTGTATCTAATATAGGTGCACATACATGACTAAAGTTCTTGATGAACTTTCTATAAAATGTTGCTAAACCATGAAAACTTCTTTGGAGGAGGCCAATTTATTATTGCATCTACCTTTGTTGGATCCATATTTAGTGTTCCTTTTGAGATCACAAATCCCAAGAAGGTGAGTTCTTTCTGCAAAAATGAGCACTTCTCAAGGTTGACCATTAGTTGATGCTCTTTTAGCCTTTTGAGAACCAATCCAATGTGTTCAAGGTGTTCCTCCAAGCTGCAACTAAAAATTAGTATATCATCAAGATAAATAACCAAAAACTTTCCATTTTAATCATAAAAGATCTCATTCATTAGCCTCATAAAGGTAGAGGGGGCATTGCTTAAACCAAATGGCATTACTAGCCATTCATAGAGACCTTCTATAGTTTTTAAGGTAGTCTTCCATTCATCACCTGGCTTGATTCTTATTTGGTGATAACTAGATTTTAGATCAATTTTTTAGAAGTATGATGAATTTCCCAATTGGTCTAGGTGGTCTTCAATCCTTGGGTTAGGAAATCTGTATTTTATGGTGATCTTGTTAATGGCTCTACTATCAGTGCATAGTCTCCATTTACCATCCTTTTTAGGAGCCAAAAATTATGGGACAACACCTGGGCTAAGAATTTTTTGAATAATTCCTTTATCCAATAATTCTACAATTTGTTTGGATATTTCGATATTTTGAGCAGGGGTAAGTTTGTATGGGGCTTTGTTAGGAAAGGATGCTCCAGGGATGAAGTCAATTTGGTGGCTTATATCTCTAATGGGTGGGAGAGATGAGGTTAAATCTTTTGCAACCACTTCCTTGTATTATTCAAGAAGTTTTTGAACCTCTTTTGGGACTGATTTATCCCTACTAAGTATTCATTCATTCTTTGGTTTCAGAATTAATGCATATCCCTCTTTTTCTTCTTTGATTATTTTTAACATTTATTTTTCTCCTACTATGATAGCCAAAGGTTCTTTTTCCTTTTTAGGTTCAGGTGGAGGCTTGAGATTATAAGTTTTTCCATTCCTCACTATGGTGTATGTATTTTTTCCTACAACTATAAATGGCATCCATATCATATTGTCATGGCCTTCCTAAGAGAAGGTGGCAAGCATCCATTTCTACAATATCAAATAAAAATTTGTCTTTGAAATCACCTAATGAGAACTCTACCATAGCTTGTTTAGTTACAAGGGTTTTCTAACCTCTTGTTAGCCAAGAAACATTATAAGGATATGGATGAGGAATTCTTTCTAGCTCTAATTTTTCAACCATTTCTTTAGAAACTAGCTTTTCTATTGAACCCAAATCAATTAACAAATTACATACCCTTTCTTTGCATTTGATCCTTGTCCTAAACAAGTTCTTCCTTTGTGTTGGTTCTTGAGCATGAAATACCTAGAGGAATGATTATCTCATCATCAATTCCACACCTTCTTTAGCCTCTAAGTTTCTTTTTTCTTCCACCAACTGGGTCCTTCTTTCTCCTTGATTGTTATTGTTTGGTTTTTCAAGGCACTTGTTTGGATAGTGTCCTATTTTATTGCATTTGAAACACTTAGTAGGTCCATTAGATCCCCCTCTTCCTCTATTAAAGGATCCTCCTCCTCTAGATCTTCCTCTCAAACTAAATTCACCATGGGCTTTGTTTTTTTGCTCCATGGATTTACCTTCATTGGATGATTGACCTCTTTGCCAAGAGTTACTTCTGCCCCTATATCTTCCTCTATTAGATTGTTCATTTCTTCTTTTAAACTTATCTTCCACCTTTAGTGCAGGTTGCACACATTGCTGCATGGTGGTTATTGTTTTCAAACTCGATTCATCTTGAATATATAACTTTAGACCTTGCAAGTATCTTGCCAACTTGATACTTTCAGATTTAACCTTTTGTGTCCTCATCACCAATACTTGAAACTCATTAGTGTAGGCTAAAAGTTTCATGTCTTTTTCCCTTAAATTCATTCTTCTTCTACAAAGTTGGACTTCATAGTCTTTTAGGAACATAAGCCTTCCTGAATAACTTCTCCATCTGTGTCCATGTGGTTATTAGACCTTTTCCATTCTTTACTCTATCACCTTAAGTGATGTTCCACCATGTAAGAGTAGTGTCTTTCAACTTGGACTTGGCTATCTTTGTCCTTTGATTCTTAGGAATCTCATCACATTCAAAGAAACTATTTAGGGTATCCACCTAATCCACTGTAGCATCAGGGTTCATTCTCCCATCATAAGTTGGTAAGTCTAGTTTGACATCCATGGTTCTTCTTTCCATGGACTTAAGAGTGGTCATAAGTAGCCTCTAATCTAGAGATATTTGTTCTTCTTCCTCCAAAGGGATTTCTTCATCACTCCAGTCATCAAATTCTTCAGGGTTCTTGGCTTTGGTAAGCTGTTCTCTAAGCCTTTGCAACTCATCTCTCATTTTTTGCATCTCAATGTTTCTAAGTTCATCTCTATTCCTTTGTGCATTTTCCTTTATCTTCTGCTCCTTCAAATAATTCACTATATCTACATTGGTCATCTTGGATGGCAATCCATTATTCTCTCCATCTAACATTTTGACAAAATTTTAGAAGCCCAAAGACCTAGATGGGCCTTGATACCACTTGATACAAGTGGATAGGGTACTAAAAATGTAGGTTGGGAGAGAACAACCCACAAGAACACCTTATCAAGGTTTGAGAGCCCAAACAAGACCCAAGACCCCACACTTGCACCTTGACACCAAAACTGGATTAACACATGAATCATACTCAAAACATGGAAGCATGAAATAAGACTCAAGGGATGACTTTTTTACATCACCATGGTCATGTTGACTATATGACCCCAAAACAAGTAGAAGACATAGATCCTTCATTTCATCCTTGGAATGCTAGTAGCCCAAGAAATCAGATTTTTTCCTACAACTTGAAGACTTTAGATTGACACAAGGAAACCAACCACCAAAATAGTTGTCATTTTAGATTTACTTCAATAACCCAAAGTGCTAAGATCATATGAGCAAAGGTGCTGACATAACCTGTGGGATAGCAACTAAGCCTAAAGGGCTAATTAGGGTGTTGTTATAAAGAAAGTACTATTTAGACATGTGCTAAAAACACCAAACCAATTGGATAGGTTTTGGAATTCTCAAAATTGTCTAAATCCAAATTTTTAGGTCTTAGAATTGAGTTTTAGGGTCCCAAAAACTTGCTATAGAAAATCAGTGTGTTGGTGCATACATAGAATATGCAACTAGGTCATCATTTTTCTTCCTTGTCCCTATATGTAAACAACTAAAACCAAAAGAATGTTAAAGGGAATTAGAAATATAAGGATTCCACCAAAGGCCATAAATTTCCTATGGTGGAATCTAGAGTTATGAAACATTTTTTATCAAAATCCTTGAAACCCTCAAATTTTGGGCTTGCAGCACTAAAATGAGTATAACTTAAGTTATACGAAATTTCAAGACCTCAAACCAATTTCATTGGAAAGATAACTCAAATATTCATCCAATAATACTAGTCTTAGACCCCTATTCATTTTTATAGATCCATACCATGCAAAAAACATGCTCAAAATGCAAAAAAAAAGGGCATTCTTTATTGATTTCAATGCCAAAAACTTACATTATGCCTTACACCTGCCTAAAAGGGCTATATGAAGGACTTCCCCAACTGATCCAACCAAATTTTAAATTTTTTAACCATTTGGGGATTGATTACAAACATTTTTTCTTAGTTATGCAAAAGGTTGCAAAGTTGCATAGCAACTTTTGCACTCTCCTTGCATTTTTTACATTTTAAAGCCTTAAAGGCATTGTAACTATTCAAATAAGTCCTAAATTACTCAATAAAAATAATAGACCCTATATTATAAGAAAATTCATCCAATTACATAGATTTTTTCCCTTGTGACCTCATTGAGCAACGAGTTTATAAAATACCCAAATTGCTAATGGGCCACACAAAAGGGTTAAAAGTGAACCTAAAAGTCTAGAATAATTGTCTTATTAAAAACATAGAAAAGTAAACTTGAACAAGGTCATAAATGACCCAAAAATCCTTAGTTCATTATTCCATAAGAGAGTGCTCCTACACCAAGGTGTTACTCTATCTACCTAGAGCACATCGTGCAATTTCTTGTGCCAGTTCTTTTGGTTCTCAAAAACTAGCTTCTTCACCTCTCAAAGGACCATGATTTAGATCCAGAGTATCTATAGCTATTGGGAGTTTCTAGAGCCAAAGAAAACCTCACCATTGCATTTGGAGTGTCAATCCAATAGATTTTGACTATAAATTTTCCTACTTGAGGCCATGATCAAAATTGAGGCAAAATTTTTTTGCAAATTGACACATGAAAGCCTGATTTGTAGAATTTGGTATGATCTTTTAGATCTGTGAATTTATTTTTTCAAGTTGGCAATTTTAATTTGCATCTCTACAATTTCAAGTTCTCTACAATTATTTTTTGAATTTTTATTATTTTTCAAAAATTTTGAGAAAAAAAATTTGGCCATCAGGTCTATAAAGAAGGATTTTTTTGTAAGCAATCTAGGTATTCAAATCCCAACACCAGCGACCTAATTTTTTACATAATCTAACAACTTCATCACAACTGGTAGTTATACCTTCATAAATTGGCAGACTTCCCAACTACTAGTGGTCTCTACATTTATTTCAAACTTTGTGGCTTCTCATTTTTAAACAAACTTTCCCACCAAAATGAGGTGCATGTGGGACTAAAGTCACACACACACCCAATCGACCATCCTACGCCAGTGGGTTCTCCATCTTTCAATGAGCTTTTCATTCACTAATGCCATTGACTTCCATCATTACTGTCATCCTATCAACACCCATCAACTCTTGCTGACTCATTCATCACCTCCCATTGGTGCTACGTCACTCGCCATCGATAGTCACCTCTCTAGTGACCACTCCACACGTCTCCACATGATGCCACATAGATTGTTGCCACCTCAACCATCGAAGGCCATGTCATCCCACTAGCTCATGATCTGCCACAACACCCAATCTACCACATCAAATTAAACTCATCCTATCATGCATTCTAAGTACAATTCATACAATTCTATACAATTTTGTACAGTCTACACTGCCATGACAACTAGACTATCATTTTTCACTGACATTAGCATTTCATGAGCCTAAATTTGCCAATCATCTGACTATCACAAGCAGGCCAAATTGCACTACCACGACAACTATTTGGATGTCAAATTTAACATAGTTCTTTGTTGAGAAAACCTCTCATCATATGTAGTTTTGATTTGATAGCCCAAATTTGGGAGGCCATATCTCAATCATCCGGACTCTAAATTAGGTGCAATGTTTTTTTATTTTGGCTAGAATTTCCTAAAAATTTAGTGGTTCTATTTTTTTCTAGGATTGGTTGATGGATTTAGAAAAAAATTTATTTTTTTGGTGACTATACCTATCCAATCCTACATTTTGCAACTTCAAACACTCTATATAGGCTCATCTAGACACATTTTGAGGTTCCTTTTTTTTGAAAGTGCTTAATTTTTTGTCTACTTTCCAAATTTGTGATCAGATTATAGGCTTGTGTGGATAGAAATATCACTTTCAGAAATAGGTCTTTTTTTTGCAATGTATTACTTTGATTAAACTTCAAAATTGTTGAATATCAGAGCTACATTGCTAAGTACCAGATTTGAACTCCAAGAAGAGGTTGTAAATAGAAAAATTAGAAGCCCACTTTTGTCCATTTTGACAAGTGGCCTATTGTAAATGCACTACATATAAAGTGCTAAAAGCATCACTTTTGGGGAGGTTCTTTGATTAAGTGAATGGGGGGGGGTGTCTTGTGTTCTTGTGTCTCTCTTTCTCTTATGCCCTTTTAATTTTTTGCATCATGGGTTCACCTAAAACTCCACTTTTAACTTCACACAATTATATTAGTGTTGACTAATAGAAAAAATTTTAAATCTATATGTTGATGGTACAATTATAAAACTCGCTGATGTTGATTCACAAGTTGATTGGCAAGTTAAAGATAACCTAGCTTTAGGAATTATTAGGAGTTGTGTTCATAGAGATCTCTTCTTCAACATTTCTAGCTTTAAATATGCCAAGAGTGCTTGGGAGAAACTTGAAGGGTTGTATGGTAAGGTGGATGAGGAAAAGGATTCCAAATTGAGGATTATTTACTTCTATTGGATCCTACGAATTTTAACACAATTCAAGACTATGTCAACAAAGCCAATGAATTGAGAACACTACTTAAGGATTGTGGTAATCCCATGAAGGATGATAGATTGATTCATCACATCTTGAAGAGGCTACCTTCAGAGTATGCATCTTTTATTTTGAGTTACAACACTCACAAGTTGACCATGTGAAGTGCCTTCACTAAGCCTTCAATTGATGCATTTGCAAAAATGTTGATGTTGGAACAATCCAAGTTGATAGATATGGGAATTCACAACTCATCCAAGTCTATAGCATTGGTGTCTAGTAATGAGAACCAACCAAATCAAGGAAGAAAAATTTTCACCAACAACAAGAAAAAGAAGTGGAAGCCAAAATCAAAATTAGAGACACAACAATCTTCCTTGATGCAGGAGCATCCAGAGGTATAAGGGCAATCCTGTGTCACCCAAAAAAAAATGTACTTAGACTTAGTTTCTATTTTATGTCTTTGCATTTTTGGATACCCATTTGGCTCAAATAAAGGTTCCAACTCTCATAGTTCAACTATCAGTGCATTTAAAAATCCCAAAAAGTAAGGAGCATGAAATTTGACCATCATTTTGGTGACCTAGAAGGTGTGACTTGGCCAGATGAATGTAATCAAGATTTAGAGCATTCCAGAAAAAGAATCAGGTCAAAAGGCCCCACGGTTTGAAAGTTATTGCAGTTTTTCAGGTTTTGGAGACCCCCTAAGAATGCTTCAAAGTCAGGTTTGGGGCATTAAATGACCTCAAAAAGGGTCAAAAAATAGGGGATGAGCGAAGCTTTTCGAAAATGTAAACGGTTCGTCAATCAGAGCTACGGTTCAAAAGTTATGCCTCCCGGAAGTTCGGCTACCGTTTCTGGATTCTTCTAGAATTGCACCGACTTCTAACGCAGCTTCCGGAACCTTCTATTTTGTCGATGGATGCCTACTAGCACTTTCTAGAATGTACTCCTAGTCCTTAACCCTCCGGGGTCTATTTAAGGAGATTTCTGGCATTGTAAAAGGCAGTTCGGATTGGAGCTTGAGAGGAGGTGCTAAAAGGAGAAATATTCTCCAGATTTATGCTATTGTAAGCCCGCAGGGCATGTTTTGAGTTTATTTTCTCTGCACTATTTGTACCAGCTTATTTTCTCAGTTAATATAATTTCCCCTTTCTATTGTTTCTATTCTAGTTGTTGGGTTGTGTCCCCATCAAGTGGTATTAGAGCGGTTTTTCCTGAGTGTGTAGACAGTGCGCCGACTGTGAGGCAGTTTGCACCAGGACTGTGTGGTTGTGGGTTTGAGTTAGAAGATGCATCCACAAAGAGAGCATGGTGGAAGGGCCAGAGCTGTTGATCCTGAGGAGGTTAGAGCCCTCCAGAGACAGGTACAAGCATTGCAAGAGGAGCTTCGTAGAGGAGCAAATATTGCCGCAGATGACAATAGTGAGGATGACAATGAAGAGGAAGTAATCGAAGTTGACGGGGAAGTTCTGAATCCTGTAGACGAAAGGCTTTTTAGGGCCATTTCTAGGTTTGGGAAAAGACCTACAATTGAAGTGGGTATATTTTTGGGAAATTTGAAACCAGATAAGTTGATCGACTGGATCAATGAACTGGATGAATACTTTGAGTATGAGGATATAAGGGACCCAGATAGGGTTAAGTTTGCAAAGGCCAAACTAAAAGGCCATGCCAAAATCTGGTGGCAAGAGGTTCAACTGGAAAGGCTTAGAAGAGGAAAGGAGAAGATCACAAGATGGGATCACATGGTGGACAAATTGAAGAAGCAGTTCGTTCCTGTGGACTACGACCTTGATCTGTTTAAGAAGATGCATGGGTTAAAGCAAGCAGGAAGATCAGTCCAAGAATATAAAGAGGAGTTTTACCGACTCCTGATTAGAGTGGGGCATGCAGAAGAAAATAAGGAGAAGGTTTCTTGTTATATCAGTGAGTTGCGACCTAGCATCCAGGAGGAATTAAGTCTGGTAAGAATGACCAGCGTTGAAGAAGCATACCAGTTTGCCCTACGAGTTGAAGAGAAGTTGAGTAAAAGGTTTGAAGGAAGACAAAGAGGGCATGGTCAAGGAGGAAGGGGAAGTGGTAGATCATCTGGAGGCCACAATGAAACTCAAAAGAAAAATGAAGATGAGAGTACTAGCAGGAAGCAGAGGAATGATGGTTTCAACCGCTCCCGCGATCAAGACTTTGGAAATCAAAGAGGAAGAGGTAGAGGACGTGGGCAAGGAAGAGGAGGCTTCCGTGGTACCTGTTTCCATTGCAATGAAGAAGGTCATCGTGCCTTTGAATGCCCTCAACGACAAGGAAGGACAGATAGGAGAGCTGAGGGCCAAGCTAGGGTTGCTCATGTGGATGAGGATGCACAATCATCACATTTAGAGGATGCAGAAAGAGGAGAGACCTTGGTAAATGAAAGAGTCCTACTAAGTGGTGAAAATGAACCAGGACAACGGAGGAGCTTGTTCCGTACCAGATGCAAGTGTGAGGATAAATGTTGTGATGTGATCATTGATGGTGGTAGCACTAATAACTTGGTATTCGAAGAGATGGTCTCTAAGCTGAAGCTCAAGAGGGAGAAACATCCCCAGCTCTATCGGATTTCTTGGGTAAAAGATGATCATAAGGTCCTGGTAAGTGAACAATGTTTAGTAAAATTCAAAATTGGGAGTTACCATGATGAAGTTCTTTGTGATGTTATTTCGATGGATGTTTGCCATCTATTGTTGGGTAGACCATGGTAGTTTGATAGACATGCAATACATGATGGACATGCAAACACATACTCTTTGATAAAGGATGGAGTTCACCACAAATTGAAGCCCATGAAAAAGGAAGGTGAAAAGGTATGTAGCAGTGCTAGGATTTGTCTTGTTGATGGAAGGAAGTTTTTAGATGGCATGAAACATCAGCGTATGTGCTATGCTTTGATTCCTAGGAAAGATAAAGAAGGTAGTAGTGAAATACCATTTGAAGTTTCAGATTTACTAGGAGAATTTGGAGATATTATCTCTGATAATGTTCCAGATGGATTGCCACCAGTAAGGGAAATTAGTCATCAGATAGATCTGATTCCAGGAGCTAGTTTGCCTAACAAGGCTGCTCACAGGATGACTCCTACTGAAACAGAGGAGCTAAATAGACAGGTTCAAGAGTTGTTGAGGAAGGGCTTGATTCGAGAGAGCCTGAGTCCATGTGCAGTACCTGCAGTACTTGCACCAAAGAAGGATGGAGAGTGGAGGATGTGTACAGATTCTCGAGCTATAAATAGGATAACCATCAAGTACCGGTTTCCTTTACCAAGGATGGATGATCTTATGGACTGCTTGAGTGGAGCTCAGTACTTCACAAAGATAGATCTGAAGAGTGGCTATCATCAGATATGGATTTGAGAAGTAGATGAGTGGAAAATAGCCTTCAAGACCAAGGAGGGTCTTTATGAGTGGTTAGTCATGCCCTTTGGATTGACGAACGCCCCAAGCACCTTCATGCGGCTCATGAATGAGGTACTTAAGAAGTTCTTGGGAAAATTTGTTATTGTCTATTTGGATGATATTTTAATTTTCAGCAAGACTTTGGAAGAACATTTACTGCACATTCGTAGTGTCCTTGAAAGGCTAAGGGAAGAGAAACTGTTAATTAATCTAAAGAAGTGTGTCTTTGCAAAAAGGGAGTTAGTCTATTTGGGATTTGTTATATCACCTGAAGGTCTCAAAATGGATCCAGAGAAGGTAAAAGCCATCTTGGAATGGCCTACTCCAAGGTCTGCTACTGAGGTAAGATCATTTCATGGTCTGGTTAGTTTTTACAGAAAGTTTATTAAGAATTTCAGTGGCATATGTGCACCTCTAACTGATACAATAAAAGGGGATAGAAAAGAGTTCAAATGGACTACAACAGCTGCGAGAAGTTTTGAATTGCTGAAGAAGAAGGTGACTGAATAGCCTGTGTTGGCACTTCCAAATTTTAGAAAAGTATTCCAGCTGGATTGTGATGCTAGTGGTAGTGCTATTGGGGCTGTATTAAGCCAAGAAGGTAAGCCTATTGCATATTTTAGTGAAAAATTGAATGATGCAAAGAAGAAGTATTCTGTTTATGATCAAGAATTCTATGCAATAGTTCAGGCCTTAAAGAAATGGAGGCATTATTTATTGCCAAAGGAATTTGTTTTGTATACTGATCATCAGGCATTACAGTACCTAAATAGCCAAGGTAAATTGAATCAGAGGCATATGAAGTGGGTAGAATTCTTGCAGAGTTATACATTTGTGTTAAAGCATAGAAGTGGAAAATCTAACAGGGTTGCAGATGCATTAAGTAGGAGACAGTTGTTGCTTACAACAATGTAGGTTGAAGTAGTTGGGTTTGATGAACTCAAGAATTTGTACCCCGAGGATCCTGATTTTGCTGAAGCATGGAAAGCTTGTAAAGAACCTGTTGCTGTAGATAGAACCAAGTGGTTAGACTATTTGATTCAGGATGGCATGTTGTTCAAAGGTAGTCAATTGTGCATTCCAAGGAGTTCCATGAGGGAAAATCTGATTAAGGAGAAACACAGTGGAGGGATGGCAGGACATTTTGGTTGGGATAAGACCATTGCCATTCTTAGAGAACATTATTTTTGGCCTCAAATTACACAGGATGTGAAGAAGTTTGTACAGAGTTGCCAGGTTTGTCAAGTTGCCAAGGGGTTTAGTCAAAATACTGGCCTATATCAGCCATTGCCTGTTCCATCAAGGCCATGGGAGGACATAAGTATGGATTTTGTTCTTGGATTGCCAAGGACACAAAGGGGTAATGACTCAGTATTCGTGGTGGTTGATAGGTTCTCCAAAATGGCACATTTCATTCCATGCCACAAAACTCATGATGTTGTCCATATTGCAGACTTGTTTTTCAAAGAGGTGGTAAGACTACATGGTCTTCCAAGGAGTATAGTTTCTGACCGAGATACTAAATTTGTGGGGTATTTCTGGAGGACATTGTGGAAGAAGTTGAGAACAGACTTGAAATTCAGTTCCACGCATCACCCACAGACTGATGGCCAAACAGAAGTGGTAAATAGAAGTCTGGGCAATTTGCTGAGATGTTTAGTTGGAGATAAGCCCAAGGGATGGGATTTGATTCTACCACAGGTAGAGTTTGCTTATAATAACTCTGTAAATAGGAGTACTAGAAAATCACCATTTCAAATTATATATGGAAATAGCCCAAGGACTGCACCAGAATTGAGGAAGATAGAACAAGGGGAGAGAACAAGTGCTGAAGCTGAGGATTTTGCTGAACACATCAAGTGTCTACATGAGGAGGTCCAAGCACACATTATCAAGATGAATCAAGAATATAAAGCTAGGGCTGATCAAAGGAGAAGACATAAGGAATTCCAAGTAGGGGATCTTGTCATGGTGCACTTACGAAAAGAAAGATTTCCAGTTGGTACTTACAACAAGCTGAAAATGAAGAAATTTGGCCCCTGCAAGGTTTTGATGAAACATAACTCAGGAAATGTATATGAGGTGGAGCTGCCAGATGGTATTCACATTTCTCCCATTTTCAACATTGTAGATTTAACAGAGTATCATGATAATGGTGTAGATGAGGAGCTGGTTTTAGAGCCATGCCCAATTCCTGCTTCTAAGAAGGAGGAGATAGAAGACATTCTAGATCATCGTGTGGGTAGGAGTACCAGAAACAGGCAGTATGAAGAGTATTTGGTCAAATGGAAAGGACGACCGATCGAAGACTCAACTTGGATTTCAGCAGCTGAGGTTTCCCACTTGGGATTCCCTCTACCATCCATAAAGTGACAGGGTCACTTTTCAATCTACCCTTGGTGTCTGATGCAGGAGCATCCAGAGGTATAAGGGCAATCCTGTGTCACCCAAAAAAAAATGTACTTAGACTTAGTTTCTATTTTATGTCTTTGCATTTTTGGATACCCATTTGGCTCAAATAAAGGTTCCAACTCTCATAGTTCAACTATCAGTGCATTTAAAAATCCTAAAAAAATAGGAGCATGCAATTTGACCATCATTTTGGTGACCTAGAAGGTGTGACTTGGCCAGATGAATGTAATCGAGATTTAGAGCATTCCAAAAAAAGAATCAGGTCAAAAGGCCCCACGGTTTGAAAGTTATTGTAGTTTTTCGAGTTTTGGAGACCCCCTAAGAATGCTTCAAAGTCAGGTTTGGGGCATTAAATGACCTCGAAAAGGGTCAAAAAATGGGGGATGAGTGAAGCTGGTCCATAGGGCTATAGAGCACTTCGAGAGCTTTCCGAAAATGTAAACGATTTGTCAATCGGAGCTACGGTTCAAAAGTTATGCCTCCTGAAAGTTCGGCTACCGTTTCTGGATTCTTCTAGAATTGCACCGACTTCTAACGCAGCTTCCGGAACCTTCTATTTTGTCGGTGGATTCCTACTAGCACTTTCTAGAATGTACTCCTAGTCCTTAACCCTCCGAGGTCTATTTAAGGAGATTTCTGGCATTGTAAAAGGCAGTTCGGATTGGAGCTTGAGAGGAGGTGCTAAAAGGAGAAATATTCTCCAGATTTATGCTATTGTAAGCCCGCAGGGCATCTTTTGAGTTTATTTTCTCTGCACTGTTTGTACCAGCTTATTTTCTCAGTTAATATAATTTCCCCTTTCTATTGTGTCTATTCTGGTTGTTGGGTTGTGTCCCCATCATTCCTCCTTAGAACAAGGCAATTCTTCTTACAAAAAGAAGGGAAACAACAAGAATGATAATCTATTTTGTGCATATTGCAAGAAACCAAATCATGTTTAGACATTGTTAATGATATACATCTTCTCTTTGATTAAGACAATCCTTCTTCAATTTTTTTGAGGGAACACTTTAACCCTCTTGTCCATTCTCTACATGATCAGTATTACAAGGTTGATATGATTATGGATCATTATGTAAAATATTTGTAGGAGATCTCTTTATTATTTGAGGAGACAATTTTTTCTTTGGGATATGTTCTACACCAATCCCTACTATATTCAAAATTTTTCTTTTCAGTAGTGTTAGAAGGGGTGATAGTTAGTATCGAGATAGGGACAATTGAGTAGGTTTCAGAGACACCAGTCATCTTTAGGATTCTTTCTACACATTGGGGAAGCATCACATATGTACCTATGACAATTTTTTCGTCCTAGGGGAGGAACATTATTTAGCAGTCATGGATTAGCTTCTACATTCAACTTAGAGCAACTTTACTGATTGGAAATCTATATTGGGTAGGGTAGTACCTTCTCTCCTATCTACTTCTTCTTCTCTTATGGGGAGGACTTTTTCCTCTTATGGGGTTTTTTCCTTCTCATATTTCTCTATTTTATGTACATGATGTATGTTGTAATGGGGAGGTTTTAATTACTCCGTCCATCCATACATCTTTTTTTTTCATCTCTCTTTTTGGGGGAGGGATTTTCCCAGGAGGTTTTCCCTCTTTCTCTATTTTTAGAGAGATTACATTGCATTTTTACATGGGTACCTAACATGGCCTAGTAGCTTGGACCCATCTTGCATTTTCATTATAGCTTTCATAAGCTTAAGTGCATTCCCCTAAGTTGCACTTAAGGGGGGGCATTAGTGTAAATAATTAATTATTATTAAAATTTACTTAAGTTTACTTAGGTTAGTGTATTATTTTATTATTTATTAGATTAGACACCTAGGAGTATGTGTACTCATATGAGTTGTCTTGTTGACAACGCAAAAGTTAGCAACTCATTTTAGCACATGGTGTCTACAACACAGGAGTTTGCATATCATCTAAGTTTTCATGTAGAAAACATAGTTGTTCACACTCTAATTAAGCACATGGTGTATATAACATCTCTTTATGAGATACACTTTAGTATTCTTATCCTCTCATCATCACACTAACTTTTATGCTTAATGGAGGATAATCTACTCTTGGTGGACATGTGCTTAGTTGGGAGACTTATCACTTTGCTGACTCATAGTCATTCTAGAGGCCTTTATATATAGGAACTTCTAGTGTGTATGTACATCAATTCATTCTCATATTGTTATTCTGATCATACTTTATTGGTCCATATTGTGCTAGTGCTTGAGCTTCTTGATCTTGGTGATTTTTCCATAAGCCAAATTCTTACAATCTTGCATAACTCATTCTTGCACAACAATTGTTTTGGCTTTGGGTCAATGTCATACTCTTGAACCTTTGCTATCAATGCACCTCTAGTGTTGCAACCTATCTCTCGTTGGGTCAATATGCTTTTGACAGCCAAATTAGGTACAAACACAATAGAATGAGAGTACAATACATAGAATCTAGAATTTTTGAGTGCCCTTATCACTACATAGGTGTGATTTTCTATTTGAGAGTATCTCAACTCATGCTCCTTAAGTGGGTTACTCATCAAAGCAATTGGTGCTTGGATACCTTCCTTATTCTCTTACATGAGTATTGTAGATAGCATATGAGATAAGGCATAGCAGTATAGTATGAACTCCTTAGAGTAATCTGGATGGGCCAGAATGGGTTCTTTGGCTATGGCATCTTTAACTTGATTGAAAGCCTTTCTTTTAGAGTCATTCCATTTGAATCTTTGACTTCATTTCAACAATGCACTTGGTGATTTTAGAAAAATTTAGGACAAAACATCTTAGCAAGTTCACCTATCCAAAGAATGATTTGACTCTAGATTTTCTTCTTGAAAAATTTAGTTGTTGAATGGCTCTAACATGTTTTAATGATATTAAAATAGACTAGTCAAGAAACAAAAATTTCTTTGTTTCTGAGTTGTATCTTTTGATGCATTCCCTTATGAGCTCAGTTGCATGCACTGCCATGGGAAAACTAGCTACTTCAACTAGTCTGCTCTCTTTCAGTTTCTGAGTGATTGGGTAAACGGGTTGAGAATTAAGTCTTCTATGAAGATCACCCAAATCATATAATTTGAAGGATGTGTCTATAAACTCTTTAACTCACTCTCTAGGCCAATTAACTTATCATAACCAATAGCTTTAATTTCCATTCACTATGATTGTATAGGATGAAATTCTTGATAAATCGTTATTTTAATATACTTTAAGAAACCAATTACATGCAATTCCAATAAAATAGCTTTAGGAATTAGAATGTTGGCACCACATGAATGAAATTAATTTTAGCTAATGATTATTGTTGTAGGATTTGCATTTAATTCCATGAGTAATGGCTATTTAAAATTTTTGTTCATTTGCATGTAAAATACTAAATTCGCTAAATCTCTCTTATTTACTTAAAGTAAAGTGATATGATTAAGAGACACTTAACAATACAAATGCTTTAGCTTTTTGGAAAGTGCCTTATTTTTCTTCAAAATATGGAATGTAGCTATACTTGATAATGTTAACATATACCAGAGAGAGAGAGAGAGAGAGAGAGAGAGAGAGAGAGAGAGAGAGAGAGAGAGAGAGAGAGAGAGAGAGAGAGAGAGAGAGAGAGAGAGAGAGTTAAATTTTTTGCAAACTAATTTTCCTTATATTTGGGATCATAGCACAAGGAGTAATCCTTTTGCTAGCTTGTGACCTCATTCTTTCACTTTCAACCTAAGGCTTTTAACATTGTATCTCCTTCATAATAAGTTTGCATTTTCATCACTAACTTCTTCAAAAGTATGTTTTGAGTATCCAAGGAATATTTTCACTATAGAGTAACTTGACTTTCTATTCTCAAAGCCCCCAAAGAAGTATCCCTTTTCATTTCCTTGGGGCAGAAAACTCCTTTCCCAATATAAATTGGAGCATAGCAACAACACTTCATCCTTTCACCTCAATCTAATGGCCTTGAAGCTAGATCTCAAGCATGCCTTATTAATTACAAGCCCAAATATGGTTCATTCAACATCATGCTCACACTATTTGGCCGTTGGGATTGATATTTGGCTCAAGTTCATATATCATCAAAAGTAGAACCAAATCAACTTTACTTCCATGAGTATGCAACAGAAAACCCATATACTTATGTTTATTCATAGCACTTGATCTTATCTTAAAAAAATTGAATGAGATTCATTTTGGCTTCAATCCATGGCTTAGTAGGCCTTCCCAACATAGCATAATCATACTCTAAGCTTGTTAACCATTTCCATGGCTTCATCCTTTGGATTCATACTCAATGTAGTTCATTACAGGGGAAAATCAGTTTGAAAACTAAAAATATGTGGGATATGGAATTTTAGGGAAAGATAGTAGATAATGAAGTGTAGAAAAACTTACCTCTTATTGGGACGATGCCAGAACACATCCTAGCCATGTCTAGCTTACCTAGATGCCATGCACACCAAAAAAATAGGAAACTTGCTTAGATGGCAAGTAAAGCTAATGCAAGGGAGACCTATAAAAAAAAGAAAGTAGATTACTTTGGGAAAGATGAGAAGTAAGTGACCTAAAGGGAATTTAGACATAACACTTGGAGACACACTCACTTTCATCCAATGACTTCAAGATTTAAAGGAGTAAGACTAAAACTTTGCAACATAATCCAATCTCAAGAATGTCAAAGTGCACACATATAATAGTATAATTATAAATAGTCTGAATAAGTTCATCAAAAAATCATAAAATTATCAAGTCTTAACCATATAAAGCATATTAAAATATGAACTAAATAGGTTTTAGATTGGCCTCATCATTTCCCCCCAACTTTTCTTTTTTCTAGTCCTCTAGGAAGCATGAAGCTCTTTACCCTAGCTGACATTATGTAATCTGCAGTAGTCTTCTATCATGTACCTCCTTATGCAAAGTCCCAATAAAATCTCTTTATGTCTCTGAACTTTTACCATCTTCTCACTTCCTCTACCATATCATAATCATTCATATTTTTAGCATTATCTAGAAAATGAAAAATGAGCATAGGCATTTGAAAGGTAAGAGGAATCCAGGAACTCTGTCAAACCTTACCTAACATTATATACCAAGGAGCTCTTTTGTTAGGTAAAATGAAGTTAAGGGGTGAATGTGGATCCCTATTTTTGATATCCTCTATCATACTAATCCTTCAACACTGTATTTCTTTCATAGCCTTAGGCCATCAAATGATGCATCCCTGGGGGAATAGATTGGATGATTTCCTATATCTAATGGGGAAATCTTTAACGAATCATAATAACAAGTTTTGGGATCTCTAGCTTTAGGTATTTGGTATGGAGGAATCTCTTCCTCTAATTACCTATAAGATTTAGCATGTACTTCCCTACTCATTTTAGTTTGGATCCATGATATAAGGGCTCTTTGTTAAATATCACCAACATACAAAAAGGGATTCCATTATCTATTGTCGAGTACTACAAGGTTATGTAGGAAAAATTCACACAAAAAAAAATATTGTTGCAGGAGAACAATGGAAGGCTTGTGAAAAACTCAAGGGATTCAACTAAGGATGGATATTTTTCTCTCATTACACAAGTCATCTATGATGTAGGGGACTCCCCTTACTACCATAAACTCATAATAGAAACAAAGAAACAATAGCAAATGTGAAAAAAATATGGACTTATTATTATCACCAAAAATTTCAAATTATAAAATTTTCAATTACAATATGCTAACCCAAATGGGTGCCCTCATTACAATAATCTACAAGATAGTGCTGCAAACTATCACCCAGAGCTCCTCTAGACAATGTTCAAGCCTTTCTTAAATAGGTAATTTTATGCTACTTGGGAAGGTTCTAGACACTAAAACTTAATACCTAGGTCCAATAGACCCTAACAACACATATTGGGTCAGCCAAATACATCTTTGACAATTATTTTAGATATTTTGGATGGCCCAACTTTGAAAGGCCATAACTCACAAACCATTGCTCCATTTGACTGTTATAACCACTTTTCAAAAATGTCAACTCCTAATCTACAAGCTCAAAATGGTGCAAGAACCCTTCCATCAAGTTTTTGGACCTCATTTGGGCATCCTAAGGCCTCCAATAGTGAGCTTGAAGATATTTTTGCAAATGTTTCCACCAAAAATGTATAATGACTTCTCTAATACTTAAGCTGGAGCAATGAGATTTTTATGGTAGGCTTATATCTCTAAAATGAACCTTCCTATAGAAAATGAAAACATTCTAAGCTCATATGAAAAACTTACTAAAAATAGCAAGTTCCCATAAATAGTAACCACCTTGTCTACTAGTCCTTATTAAAATAGAAAAGACTGAAAATAAATATTTTTTTGGTGATGCGAGATTGCCCTCACACCCATGATGCTCTTGCATCAATATGGTAAGCTTAGTTTGTGACTACTCTACTTCTTCCTCCTTTTCCACAAGATCTTGATAATGACTATCAATAATTGTTTTAGCCTCTTATGTTGATGCCTCCATTTTTCTCGTTCCAAAGTTAACTAATTGGAAAACTAAAAGATAACAGAGAGTATTGGCATAGAATGAGAGGTACTAGCTTTGTATTCATGATAGGAACTAGTAAATTTAATTTTAACTAGAACTTCAACCCCTTCAGGGTGTATCTCTTCTACTCTTATCTTTAGATGTTTGTCAATCTACTAGATAGTTGAGGCCAATGCATCTAATCCTTGTTTAAGTATTTTTTCTGCCACTTCATTCATGAAACTCATGTCAACCCCAAAATATGCTTCAAAAAATTATCTTCCTGATGCTACAGGAGGTGACTCTAGGATATCTTCTTCCATAAGGAAGTCTTCTTTTGAAATATTGTCATTTTTTGAGTTCATAGAGTCATTAACTAACTTGGGCTCATGAGAAGATGAGCCCATCATCTTAAATATAAAGTTATGTTCATCAAAACTAGAATCATCTTCAATTACTTTCTATTCTTCACTCTTTTTATTTGCAAGGTGTTGCTCTATTTCAACCTCAGGTGGTAAATCAGATGGACGTTGTTGAGGACTCCTAGGTTCATTTGCTCAACTAGCTTATATGCAAAAAAAAATTTCCCCCTAGGGATTCTCCTTACTGGTGTCTCCTCTACTTTTAAATTCTTATTTCACTTCCTATGAACATCTTCCTTTATCTTTTCATAGGAACCAAAGGGCATTTCACTTATGTTCATCTTCATAGAAGCCCTAGCTTTTGTGGAAGAGGGTGTAGCCCTTTCTTCAAAAAATTGTACTTTCTTCTTTCCTTTAGCCTTGTCTCACCTAAAGGTAGAGGCTTCCAAGGAACTCTTGGGGTTTTTATGCCTAGAGCTTCTACACTTCCTAGAGGAGGATGTTGATTCTATCTCCTCAATTATCTTCATAACCCCATGTTCAGTATGAACCCATTTTCCTACTTTCTATCCTATAGGACTTAGGGTTTGATTCTCACATTCTCATAAAAGAAATTATTCTCATGGCATGTATGTTTTTTTCCTCAATGACTTTTCCACAATTAAATTAATTAGATAGTGATGAGAAACAAGGTTAAGCATTCCTTCTTGTACGAGTGAAGTGCTTTTCTTCAAAATATGAATTAATAAATTGGGAACATTTACTAGCCTATTATCATGGCACAAAAAACTTAAAAATTTGAAATGAATAGAATGGAGAAATATTTGCCTCCATTCACAAGTAAAATATCTAATGATATATATCACACATGTGAGGCCTCAATTGATCTACCATAGCATAGATGACATAATTTCATTCTAATACTTCTAATTCACTATTTTGATACACTTTTAAGATTATAGGGTTATGTTATTTTAATAGCTACATTTTGATGATCCACACTTATGTCTTCACATTATAACCTAATGGATATATTTAATGATTTTATTGGTCTCAGATTAGTTTTGACAATTGAGTGTCAACACACTTACAAAATTTCTAAGTTGATATTGAGTATAATATAGATGTCAAGCTACAGGTTTGTGTCGAGCAAGTTTCAAGAGCCAAGTGACAATTAATGTTGAGCTAGTATAGATGTCAAGCCAGTATATGTGCCGAGTAAAGTATACATGCCAAGAAAGATAGAGTTACTATAGAAGCCAAGCAAGATAGAATTCCTATATGTGTCAAGCATCAGCAATCAGTAAGTGTTGAGTAACACATAATGAACATAAGAGTGTGTGTCTTCACAAGCTCAAATGTAAACCATTTTTGAGCTAAATCAAGATGAATCTCAAAGGATCTAAAAGATAAGATCAAATCTATTATATTTCTTATGTAATTGGCATGAAACCAATAAAAAAAATGGAGATAACATGCAACCAATTAGAAAAATGAAATGAATTAAGTAGGAAAGATGGATAAATCTCGATCGTAGATTCATACCTAACCCTAAGTCTCAAAACCTTTTTAAGAAGGTTGAAACCTCATAATTCAGTGTCATATGAGAATGAAAATTTTTGAAGTAAGTAAAAAGGGTATGAAGACTTAGAAGAAGAACAACATTGTAGAATCAATTTTATCAGAATAGAGTTTTAGCACTTCAAATGGAGTCATATCATATCAAAAAGGATCAAATCAATTTGGATAGAACAAGGATCTAGAATTAGCAATCGAAGATTGTAAGTTATCAAGTCAATACATTCTACTATAATTTCTAACCATTGTATTAGGAGAATGAAACTCCTATGATGATAGGTTGGTTTAGCATCCATATTGTAAATCCTTAATAGGGTTATAAATCCTTTAACAAGGTGACATTCCAAGTGATTGTTTGTAAATCCTTTAGATAGGTCACTTTTAATAGGGTGTAGAGTATTTAACAAGGTAGGCCTCTCATAGGTCAAACCATTGATGGTGGTTAAACTTTATAACCTTAACTAGTTACATATTGTTGCAGTGATAAGTTATGGGTGTCATCCCCACCCCAATCTTACCTTCTCATTTTGGAGAGTTTTTGGGTGATCAAATATTGTGTTATCTATTTTCATGTATGTTTTTACTTCATGTTTATTAGGGATGTTAGATGCATGTAATTAATTTCAGCTAAATGTTTTAGAGGTGAAAATATTTTCACTTTTGATTCACCTCCCCCTAGAAGTAAATCTCCCCACTTGTAAATTCCAACAATTGGTATTAGAGCTAAGTTATCACAATGAGAAGCCTTATAGCTTGGAGAAAAATATCTATAAATGGAAGTCTATGAACTTGGGGAGATAATAGAGAACAAGGAGATTGAGATACATCTCATTCTACATTCTCTAGAAGAAGCCAGGGAAGAATTGAGGAAATCTTTAAAGAGAAGAAGAGAGGTTTCCATAGCTGAGAATGATACATAGTACAAGGAGATTGACACCTCAAAATTATTTTCCAATGGATATTTCAAGGAGTTTTATGTAGCAATAGTAGATTTGATGGAGAAGAATAGATCTCAAGCAGAAGAGATCGAAACTCCCAAGATTGAACAAGAATCATAAGCCATGATGCTTTGTGAAGTGACTGAATAGAAGAAAAGAGCCATTGAAGATAAGGCTATGATAGATGATGACAAGAGAAACCTTGCTAATAGATTCAAGGAAAATTCAATTGAGCTTGCAATAATTTCCAACATGCAGCTAGACACCCTAAGCCAAATTATGAATGCACATCATGAACTAAATGTTAAGGACATTGAGATTTCCACACTAAAGATGCAAAATGAACTACTACAAAATGACTTGAAAAGAGAGAAGGAGATTGCAAAAAGCTTCAACAAACCTAATGAAGTCATCAAGTACTTTGAACAGCTTCTAAAATCACCAAGATTTAGTAATGACACTTCAAGACTAGGATACATCAGCACTAAAAAATGATAGTCATCCAAGACTATAGAAGAAAGAAGTGACAAAGGTAAGACTACTAAACCTACTTGTCATTTTTGTGGTAAAAAGAGACATACCTCTAATGTGTATAGGAGCAAGAATGCCAATCAGCATGACAAACCTAAAAATGTGGGTCACAATCATAAGTGCAACAAGAAATGTCATCATGCACATGATTGTAGGACTAGAACCATCAAAACACCAAGATTTGAAGGTCACTACTACAATTTCAAAAAGTACTAACATAGAGCCTTTGAGTGTAGATCAAAGCCTATCTAGACATCTAACCAACCAGTAAAGACCAAAGTCATGGACATCACTATAATTGGGACTACAACACTAGGCAAAGTTGTCACTACTGTCAAGAGTATGGACACATTCCTGAAAACTGCATAAGAAAACATTTTAGTGGAAACTATAGGAGATGGTTGAGTCAAACTACATGCTTTAGTTGTTTGAAGACTGGTCATGGGTAGAAATTATCCAACAATGTTAAAGGCACCCAATGCAAAGTTCAACAAAGGAAAAGGAAAGGTTGATGTTGAACACATCAGAGGAGAAATGAATAAAACATGGAAGAAGAAAGATGGAGGCATCACATCCAATGGAGGGATCACTTCACCTAAAGGGTCAAGTGGTCACACTTCATCCAACTAAGCAAAAGAAGGTATGTGGGACTAATATTTAAATTCTTTATCATACATCAGTGCCAAGACAAGTAAGTACTGAAAAGGATAGATTAGCATGAATAGAGATGCAAAGTTAAAATTTCAATTTTTCACAAGTGTTACCGAGTTACCTTCAGATGCCAAGTAAAATCCTAGTACATGCCAAGTTTTCTACCAAAGTCAGTAGAAGTCAAGTGATTAGTTGCAACTGAGTTAGTAGAGGATGTCAAGTGAAGGGAAATTCTAGTTGAAGCCAAGTAAGGGAAACTTGAGTATATGTTGAGTGTTTGGAAAGACAATGGAAGCCAAGTAAAGAAAAATTACTTAAGGAGCCAAGTGGATAGCTAAAAACACACTAAGCATTAAATGCTATGAAACAAGGGAAAATGATCATATTTTGAATCATTTTTCACCATCATGAGCAAAGAGAAAAGATGATAAGATCGTAGAACAATTTTCAAGCAGAGTTCCAAGCATTTGAGTAGGTTTTGACAAAGAATCAGCATAGTTTCATTTATTTTAAGGTACTCATACTTGTGTCAAGCTACGTAGTTTCAAAATTTCTTCATGTTGAAACCCTAGATTGCACAAATAGTATCTTGCTCTAGAAAACCTCAAGATAAATAGTTTTTGAAGTTTAGTTAGTGTCAAATGAAGTTAAACAGCCCAATTTTTGACCTATCCCTAAAGTTGCATCCAAGAATGACCTTGCTAGAGCCCTATCCATAATTCCTTCTAAAAATGTAATGGTTCAGGATGTTAGGAGATGCTATAACTATAAGATTGGTGCTATAGGAGACATGGAAATTAAAGAAGCATATGTTAAATTGTGCAAAAATGGAGTCTTGAAAGAACAATTCCAAATCATTGAGAATAAGGGCTTAACCCATACCTTAGAGTTTCCAACCATGTTCAAGACTAAATGGATCAGAATTGTGTTGATTAGGATACATGATGGTATTTTGTGGTTGGAAGATGGGCCAATCAAAATCTCAAAAAGGATTATTCATAGGTATCCAACCCTAGACCGGCCCAAAACCCTAAAAAGTGACTCCAAAGAAGCCATTGAGAAGAATACTGGAGCTAAATGGAACAAGAGAGGCATGACCATTGATACCATTAAGGATCCTCTTGTTGGTTTTGTTGTTAGAGTCATATCCCATAAATTCTACCAATCTAGCAAACTTGATAGTGTTCCATGTATTCTAGTGGATGTTGGTTATAAACTTGTTTAAAAGTATCATACTTATGGTCTAGCAGAATTGCAATTACAATAGATCAATGAAAATTTGGGAGCTATAAGAAGAACAAAGGGAGATCAATGCAAATTCAAAGCAATTTCGATATGCATATTTTTCTATGTATAGAATGAATTACCCTCTTATGGAAAGATAAGATAGAAAGTAACAGGTCTATAGTAGCTCAGGTGAATGAATACATTGAACAAATGGGAGCTAGTTTTGAGACAATCATGACTAGCTATTTTGAAGATTTCAAGAAATCAATGAAATAGAGACTTAGGATTCTAGTCTCACTTGTGGAGAAACATATAAATGATATTTTTATTCTTGTTGATATTGACTATACTTACCTCCAAGCAGCCATACCAAGGGTAAGATGGCTTAGACCACTTGGTTATGAGATAAAGATTAATGAGGTATCTATAGCAATAAAAACTCTACTTGCAAAAGAAGCAGATAAGAGTGCCCCACACTTTGGCACATATGATGTAGTAAGATCTAAAGTAGATATGGAATTGAAGACTACTTCTAAACTCAAGAAAAAGGATAAATTAGTGAAGAAGCTTAAAGCAAAATTTGGAGAAGGCTTAGCAGAAGCAGAAGAAGAAGAAGAAGAGTAGGGCCAAGACCCACTAGCATTAACCCAAGGCATGGGTGAAGATGTTGAGGAACAAGAAGGTGCTGAGCAAGAAGAGGAAAGCACAAAAATAGCCTGTTACATAGCCTAAAGGCAAGAAGAAACCAAATCCAAGCCTAGCAAAACCTACGACAAGGGTAGATACAAGGGCTACAAAAAAAGTAGCCAAGGAACAAGAAAAGAAGAAAGCCATAGAATAGGGAGGACCAGCAGAGAAGAAACAAAGAAGAAAATATGTGGCACCTCTAGAGTCAGATGAAGAGAGCACAGAGTTAGATGACAACAGACAATTTAGAGTGGTAAGTCACACCGCTAAGTCTGATTAAAAGAATATATGTGACAATATAAGAGATAATGCAGACTTTTCTAGATTAAAAAGTATTTACTTTAATAAGTTAAGTAGAGAAGAACAAAACATAGTAGAAGAATCAGTCTACACTATGATGGCCAAGTTCAAGAATCAAGTTGATCATAACAGAGTTTCAGCACTTTGAACAAAGTCATATCAGATCAAAAAGGATTAGATTAGTTTGGAAATAACAATGATCTAGAATCAGCAATTGAAGATTGTAAGTTATCAAGTCAAGACATTCTACTATACTTTCTAACCATTGTATTAAGAGAATGAAAATCGTATGATGATAGGTTGGTTTAGCAACCATATTGTAAATCCTAAATAGGGTTGTAAATCCTTTAACAGGGTGACATTCTAAATGAGTGTTTGTAAATTCTTTAGACATGTCACTTTTAATAGGGTGTAAACCTTTAAAAGGGTAGGCCTCTCATAGGGAAAACCATTGATGGTGGTCAAACTTTATAACCTTAACCAATTACATATTGTTGCAGTGATAAGTTGTGGGTGTCATCCCCACCCTAGTTTTACCTTCTCATTTTGGAGGGTTTTTGGGTGATTAAATCTTGTGTTATATATTTTCATGCATGTCTTTACTTCATGTTTATTAGAGATGTTAGATGCATGTAATTAATTTTAGCTAAATGTTTTAAAGGTGAAAATGTTTTTACTTTTGATTCACCCCCCCTCCCCCTCTCAGAAGTAAATCTTCCCACTTCTAAATTCCAATAGATTCCATTCATGTTCTAATCTATTATATTTAAAATTGTAATATTTAACTAGAAATTAGAGTTAAAGGATAGATTGTGATGTGCACTAAGACCTAATTCACATGCCTAGGGACTAAATAATCATGGATTTGATATTTCACCACTATGCTATAAAATATATTATGAAGTTATTTAGAATATTAATTTGATCATGTTAAATAAAGTTTAATGTTGATAATCATAATTTGATGTCAAATATTTTGAATATTTTATGTGAGAACAATTAGGAAAAAGGTTAATTGGAAATGATGAAGTATGAAACCCTAATGTTGAATGTGATAATGATTTATTGCACATATTTACATATTAATTACATGATTTTCTTGGACTACTGATGCTCAAGTTTAGTGTGCAGGAATTTAACCATGGAATATAATTGGGAACAAAGGCTCAAGCCCATGTGAACATGACATAGCCAAGGTTGAATCAATGGAAAAGATTGAAACCTCATTTTAATGTGTTTTGTTTCATAAACATGAATTGTATGTATTATGTATGATTAGATACAAGCCAATATAAATGTAATGTGTTATTTTTGTGTCACTTGACACTTGTGTCGTCCATATGTTGATGACTTGTAATTTAGGGTTTTGGGAAACAGTCACCTAACCCAATGTAGTACCCAACTTAACCCCTTATAGTAGAGTGTTATGAGAAGTCTCCATCAAGGGAAATTCAAATTCCAACTTCCTATTAACGTTTAAGGATCAAAAGGTGGTCTTAGGAGGTTATTTTGGTGAAAAATAAGTGGTCTCATGATAGTAATATGGGTTGGAGGTCTAAATTTAACTTTTAGTAGAACTAGATGACCTTGGGAACCCTCCCAACAAGTCACTTTCTTAGAATTTTGAAATTGAAGAGTTCAAATGTTTCTCCCTCTTGGTCAATATTATAGTTTTAGAAAGGGTCAAGGATGTAAGAAAATGGAGGCTTCTTGTTTGGGTCATTTTTAGCTAAGTGAGAAGTTGGAGGCTTTTTAGAGGGCTTGGGGGAAATTAATGGGTTGTCTACCCAGAATACAATTTGAGAGATTCTTAGGGTTTGAAAGCTTGGAGGGAGCTCTTCTACAACCTTTAATTACCATTTTGCAAAAAGGATTTAAGGTTGGTGTTTCTTTCCATTTATTTATAATTTGAATCATGGTATTGCATTCATGAGCATGTAGGAAGTGAGAATTCCATTGTAAGAAAAAAATGTGGTATCATCTTGTATTACCTTGTGTTATTTTGTGATGAGAATGAATTTTGTATTCTCATTGTTTTCTTTCTTTTTTTTCTCATAATTTTGAGCATGAGTTTTTCTATGGGTGTCAAGACTTCTCTAACTCTTTGGGAAGGGAAGAGAAGTCTTAGGTGAAGGCATCAATTGGGCTTGACAATGTAGTTGAGAACCTTGGAGTATGGGCTCCATTGTATATCATAATCATTCATTTCTTTCTTGGGGTTGATAAGGGAAGTATGGTGGAGATGAGGAATTTATGGAGTATGGGCTCCAAGGATGCTATAGTGTATGGTAGTGTGTTTGGAGGATGGTTGTGAAAGCCCAAAAGGGCATGGAATTTGTTATTGTAGATATTGTTTGATATGAAAAGTCTCCTATTTGAAAAGCTCACCTTCACCCTGTTCATGGTTCCATTTGTGAACCATTGTGAAATATCCTTGGGATCAAATTGTTCAAATATTGTAATGTGATTTATATGCATTTGCAATATCATATGTGAAATCCCATTTGAGCCTTGTTCCCCTAGCTAGGGGGTGCTTTCTTTGGAGGCCTATGATTAGCAGGAGTGCACATGGTCTTTTCTATTTTATTGTGATGTATTTGTAGATTTTGTGCTCAAGGGAGAAATGGAAAAAGCTTGGAAAGATCATCTTGTAGATGTTGCTTTAAGGAGAAAAATTGCCATTGTGTATTGTACATGCATTGGAGAATCTCTCTCTATCTTATTCATGTTGTTGAAATCAATGATTGCATTGATGTAATAGGGAAGGGAAACCTTTGTGCATTTAATTTATAAAGTTGAAATCTTGACCTATATTATTGTGTATTACATTTGTAAGGTTAGAAATCTTCATTTTATGTACATTATTGTGACTAGTGATTTCATGAAAGATATGAAGAACTTGGGAGATGATCATATGTATTGTCGTCGTAGTTTCAATAACATTCATTCAGATGTTTTAAAATGGGAAGTTTATTTTATCATGATAGTCACATTTGGATATAAAAATAGAGTCATCCACAAGGATAAAATATTACTTTTGACACTCAATGGATGATCATGCATACATAAAATCATATTCATTCGAATCATAGATAAATGTAAGTGAATGCATTTTAAAGGGATTTTTATGAAAAGAAAATTTCATAATGCATTATTTTAATGGGAAATGTTGATTAAAGTTCCATTATTAATGGTAAAGGATTAATCTAGAAGTCTCATGCTTGATTGTGTTTCAACTAGAGTTCATGTATTAAGATTATTATTTAAGGATTTTCAATCTAGACATATTCATTTCAATGTTAATGGTAATATCAAACTAACTATCAACCAAGGTTCATGGCTAAACACATTAAAGTAAGGGAAGTTAACCTAGTAGAATTCATAGCATAGAGGAAGAAAATATACTAACAAATAGGTATGTACATGCATAATAAACTCTCTAGAATTTGTATGGGAGAGGAAATAATTCCCCCTCCCAATTACAAACCAATGTTATAATCCAAAGAATATTCCTAGAATCTTCAAATTAGTGAGCAATAAAGCTAAAGAAATATATAATATCAATGACCTATTGCAATCAATCATAGAAAGTGGTCATATTATAAATAAATTAAAAATAAAAAATATTATAGAAACATATTCCCTAGACCACAACACATTATTTTTAAACCAGCACACTTTCCAAGTGAATTGACACAATGTCATTGGGATAAGTTTTGCCATGGGATCACATGGGTTGATGGAACAACAATCACCATCAAGGCACCTAGGAAACCACATGGGAATGATAAAAGTGGTACCCAGACATAAATAGTCCTTGGAAGGTGGGAGACCCAAACACTTATCCCAAACATGTGCCTTTACAAACTCCTATGCCTATCCCAAGGGATATATGACCTGCACATTTCCCACCTCCATGTTGGTAGTAGGGAGTCCTTGGAGGACACATGGAGTGTAGGGGAAAGGGGTAGTTAGATAGGCTTGAATGGACTAGGTGGGTCTGTGGTGATGGGACATACTTTTTTCTAAGTTAATAAGTTATAATAGGGGTAGTGGCAATAGGTTAGAAGTTTCGATATCGAGGTCAGTTAAAAAGGTAAGTGTAGTTGCCTATGGTTAGGGTTAGCAAATAGGTGGATGTAATTTAATTTAGGGCATGGTTAGATAGTAGAAATCAGTTAGTAGGTAGTATATATTGGATAACTTGGTAGGATCTTTAGTATTTATGTTATAAATTATACTCATATGAAATAAATCCTCTATAAGTTTACTTGGTAGGTCAGTAAGATGTTAGAATAATATAGGGAAGTAAGGATTGGTATTAATATAAGTTAGATTTAAGGTGGTTTAATATGAGTATATTTTTAGATTGTTATATATATAATGGGCATGTGATAGAATTAAAGGTAGATTAGATATGTATTTTTTAACTAGTAACTAACAATGTAATAGTTAGAAGGTAAATATTATTTATATTCGATAGTATATAAAGAGTAATAGAGATATTTAAATAGTGATTTGGTCTTAGGACTTAGTATATTTTTTTAATATAGATGATTGGTATCACTATTATTATTATAAGATAGTGTATAGTTGATTTTTGGATTAGTAATAATTAGGCATTAAATCAAATTGTTAGAGGTCAATGATAATGGTTAGTAGTAGAAGATAGAAGCCAATAAAATGGGTATAATTTTATTAAATGATTAAATGTAAGAGTGTAATTAAGCAACGATTATTAGTGTGTAAATTAAGGGTTGATAATTACATAGTAATATAGGTTTTTAATATTATATTCCCATGGTGGTAATAATGAATTTACGCACTTAAACGCAATATTAAATATGGATGCAAACACTATACATGCCAATAATGTATGCATTTGCATATCTAGAAATGCAAGAGTTCATTAAGATATTTATTTTGAATCATGGAATTTGGAATAGAAAAATAATGATTTGAGATTACTTTATAAATGTTGAAAACATATATACTAGGATGAACATGATTATTTATCTTCAAATCACCATGATTAAGTTGTGATTCTATATGAGGACTTGATATCCAATATGTATGAACATTGTGTTACTTCCAAGTTAGGTTATGGAATTAAAATTGATATCGCTTACCAATGCATACACAAAATGGCCTCGGGACAAACATATTACACTAGAAGAAATTATAATCTAACCCATGTGTTATAACCTGAACTCCAATAAATGTTATATGATCTCCCATCAAATTATCTATGTAGTGATACTAAAGTATTGAATGAGTGAATCATCTAGAAATGTCACCAAACTATTTGATAACCTAGTTGCAACATTAACACGTCAATATGTGATTCCTTAAGTTTAGATTTCAAGAAAATTTATATAAGCAAAAATTGTAGTGTTTTTACCCTATAAATTTTGGGCATGATAGCACAATTCTTGTAAGGGTCTAGTAATGCCAATCTTTTTGTACCTTGTTTCTTTTTGACATCCAATGGTGGGTCTAAATGCAATGCAAACTAAGCTCTAGCTGATATAGGATAAAAAATCCTCCCCTTCTTGTAGAAATCCCATAACTTCTACTATAATTTTCTCTATTAATGACACCCTTAACCCTTTGACCATAGCTACATAATTCCTTAATGAGCTTAAAAAATGACTAGCCACTTCATTATCCCAACTAGTAAGCCTCTGAAAGTAGTCAAGCCAGCCTTTGGCTTGAAAATTTGGTGATGCAAGGTGCTCCCCTTAATACCATAAACTCGTAACAGAAACAAAGAAACAACAAGAAATGTGAGAACAAAATATGGACTTCTTATTTGTGCCACAAATGCGGGATTACAAAATTCATAACTACAATATGCTAACCCACATAGGCACCTTCAATACAATAATTTGCAAGATAAGCTACAAACTATTACCTAGAGCTCTCTTAGACAATATTTGGGCCTTTCTTAAATAGGCAGTTTTATGCCACCCAAGAAGGTCCTAGATGCTCAAACTTAATACCTAGGGCTGATAGACCCTAGCAAAACATATAGAGTTAGCCAAATACATCTTTGATAATTATTTTAGAAGTTTCAGGTAGCCCAAATTCAAAAGGCCATAACTCACGAACCATTTCTCTAATTGGCTAATATAACCACTTTTCAAAAATCCCAACTCCTGATCTACACACTTAGAACTATGCCAATGCCCTTCTGTCAAGATTTTAGACCTCATCTAGGCACTCTAAGGCCTCCAACAATGAGCCTAAAGATTTTTTTGCAAATCATTCCACCAAAAATCTGCAATAACTTCTCTAATACTTAAGCTAGAGCAATGAGATTTTTATGGTAGGATTATATCTCTAAACTAAACCTTCCAATAGAAAATGAGAATATTCCAAGCTCATATGACAAACTTACTAAAAATAGCAAGTTCCCATAAATAATAACCACTCTATCTACTAGTCCTTATTAAAATAGAAAAGAATAAAAATAAAATATTTTTGGGTGATGCAAGATTGCCCTTACACCCAAGATCCTCCTACATTAGACACCCAAAGTAATTTGAGAAGTGACCTTGTCACATCTTAGGTGTTTAGAGGAAAACCAAGATGGTTACCTCCTTCTTTGCTAGCCATGATGAATCTTCAACTGGTCTCCCTTTCCATTTGACTAGATATTCCTCATAAGTTTTATTTCTGGTACTTTTGCCAATATGATTGTCTAGTGTCTCCTCAATCACCTGTGTAGCCAGACTAGCTACTGGAATAATCCACCATGCTTCTACAACTTCATCTCCATCACCTCCTTCATAATACTTTGTCAAATTTAAAATATTAGATATTGGTGAAATATTCAATTTAGTAGACAACACCACTTCATACATATTTCTAGAATCATGCCTTTTCACTATCTTGCATGGTCTAAACTTCTTCATCTTTAGTTTATTATATGTACCCACTGGAAAATGCTCCTTTCTCAAATGAACCATGACCTCATCTCCAATCTAAAATTCCTTATATCTCCTTTTCACATCTACCTTAGCCTTCTACTATGTATTCATATTTATGATGTGCTTCCTTACCTCCTCATGGATGTTCCTCAAATGTTTAGGAAAATCTTCTACTTTAGCACTACTTATCTCTCCTTTTTTCAACTACCTCAATTTAGAAGCATTTATGGGACTACTCCCATATACAATCTAGAATGATGATTTACTAATACTCCTATTGGTAGAATTATTATATGCAAATTATGCCTATGGTAAAACCATATCCCATCCTTTTGGTTTATCTCTAACCAAGCATCTCAATAAGTTTCCCAAATTTTGATTCATAGCTTTTGTCTGTCTATCAGTCTATGGATGATGTGATGAACTAAACTTCAAATCTATCTTTAAATTCTTCCACAATGTATGCCAAAAATACCCAAAAAAATTGGCATCTCGATCTAAAACTATACTCTTTGTAGACCATGTAATCTCACCACTTCTCTGAAAAACAACTCTGCTACATAAATAGCATCACTAGTCTTCTTGCAAGGAATAAAATGTGTCATCTTTGAAAACTTGTCAACCACCACAAAAATAGAAACATACCCATGTTGTGTCCTCATCAATCCAAGAACAAAATCCATGCTAACATCCTCCCATGGCTTCTCTAGTATAGGTAATGGCTGATACAACCCTGTATTCTACTTTACTCCTTTCACCATCTAACATACTCAGCAAATTTGTACAAAATTCATTACATCTTGTTTTTGAAATTAAAACGCAACCAAAAATAAGGGAGTCAACCCTTAACAGTCAAAAGGCTGGTCACCAACACATTACCAGCCAGTAACAAAAATAGACAAATAGAACATGAGTACCAGTAGGCAGAGACTTATACCCAAAACTAGAAAGCTAGAACTAGAAAGGAAATAACCTAGCTACTAACCACATAGTCCATAAAGGCACCCAGGCCTAATAAAAACTTAAATACAGCTGATTACTAGCAAAACCATAACTACCATAAACGTATAAAAGTCTTTTGATCCTTAGATCCCCATAACTGAACAGAACAAAAAAAAAAGACTTAGATTTCTTTTTTCCCTTTTCCCCTTGCATGAAGTAGAATCTAGGCCCAGTCATTGGCAAGAAAATTGAAGAGTAATTTGTTGTCCTCCATGTCCAAGCCAGCTTCCTCCTTCTCCTATGTTAGCAATTGAAGGGTAGTAGCAACAGCATGAGTAACTTTAAGTCCAAACTTGGAGAAGGTGAAAAACACCTCCTCCAAAGCTTTGACCCTTTCCCCCAGGTTCATGTAATGCTCCTCTACTACCTCAATCTCCTCTTTATGCTCCTTGACCTTCTTTGCAGCAACCTTCTTCATTTTTTGTCCCTGTGGTTTATCCTGTAGCACCCTTGGGTAAGAGGAGATCTTCAAATTTTCCTTAACAAGGGAAGAAATGGTAATTGGGGAATTATTCCTTTTGCTCATCTCATCACAAAAATTAATAGGTTTAAGAGAGAAGCTGGCTAAAACATGGGTTGTCTCAGTATTCCTTTTTTTGCCGTCTGACACTTGAGTTTGAGTATCATCCATCAAAATCTTCCCAGAATTGAAACTTTTTTCCCCCTCCTCATTATCTTCATCCTTTTTGGAGTTGGAAATATTATCCTCCTCCCTTTTGTCACTATCATTGCCTAAGCTATCTTCTTCAACTTCCTCAATAGGGTATCTGATGGACTTCTGCTTAACCCTAGCCTAGGACTGAGCTAACCTACCAGACCTTCTTCTTGATTTTCCCCCAATATCCTCACCAAAATCCTCTCCAACAACCTCCACCACCTTATCAACTTTAATTTTCTTGTTTCCCTTTTGTTCTAGGGCTATGTTAGTTTTTTTTCTTTTTCTTAGTATCCTTGCTAGGAGATGGCCTAGGAGTATAGATTTTTGTCCCCGTATTGGAGCTCGGGGGGGAAACTAGACTATGCCGGGAGTTTTCCACTACAACCTCTCCAGGGGGACACAAAGTTAAGTGGAATTGATACAGATGAAAAATTAACCCCTGACGAATAATGGTGAAGTTTAAGCCTTTTCTCTTTTCTTCCCTAATATCATTGATCATATCCTCAAGCAAATGCAGAAGGAAAAATAGAATAGAAATGAAATCCTTATTTCTAAAGTGATTCAACAAAGGAAAATGATAATAATAGCACACTCAAAACCTACCTTCTAGTGTGAGATACTTCATCAAGACCAGACACACATCATCCCAGGGCTCAAGTAACTTATCCCTTTTAAACCCTCCTCTGTAGCGAATTGGCTCCTCCTCTACAAAGAAGTTCTTCATGCTAGCCTCATCTGAGATTTTAGTGACTTTCTTCCATTTTTTGCCCTTCACTGTCAGTCTTGTTGCTATGGCAATTACCTCCTCCATGACTTGAAATGTAATGTCATTGATTGTAACCTTCCTATCATTCCAATTATTCACAAATTGTAACGTGCAATTTTCATCATACCCAGCCATGGACATCATATAGGGCAAAAAAACCCTTCTTTTAGAAGATACTAGGTCACCATCCTGTCCTTGAAGTTCTCTAATCTTGTTGGTTCCAACCAATTTAGATCACCTCCCATTTCAATTCCTCCACTATCTGGCCTTTCTTTGTCTGAAATACGCATCAGAACTTTATCATTTTCAAATTCTTTGTGGCTACTCTCTTGCTCAAATCCTTTGAGGAAATAGCGATCAAAATTACAGACCCGTGTATGATGTGCTCCAGAATCCCATAACATCTTATTATGAGGTTCGTGGGTATTAAAAAACCTACTTTTCTCTCCCCGTCGATTTATGACATCCCAATCCATAATATCTATCATACTTCCTTTTAGAGAGCGATTTGAATCTTGCAACAAATTTCCATAATTATGAAAAGACAATTTCCTTAATTCATAATTACTCCACTTTTCATTTGTATGGCCACGTCTATCTTTTATTTCCAAAATGCTAAAGTTTAATTTAGCGACAAAGTTCTCCATCTTGCCAAATTTGGCCTTACTTTTAAATTTAGTGATCACCATTTTGAATTTTTTCGCTTTTTTCCTTGGATATCAACATCCTTAGATTTTTGTTGATATCAACTAAATTTTCATAGCACGTGATTTCCCTAATGTTAAACTTCATGGCAGTTGCAGCATCTACCACTTGATTACCCGCCCGGTAGATATGCTATAGGTGGACCATTCTCATTTCCTCCAATATATTTTTAATATCCAAGATGATATTTCTAATCTTCCATCCCAATTTTACCTCCCCCTTTACCCAATCAATCACTAGTTTGGAGTCCCCTTCTATAGTTAACTCTAAAATGTTTCTTTCCCTAGAGAGTTGAAGACCCCATAATAGTGTCATAGCTTTTGCCACATTATTGCTACCGATCCCCACCTGGCTTGCATAAACCAATAGCACATCACCATTCTTATCTCTTAGAACACCTCCAGCCACTACTTGTCCTCCTTTCATAGCTCCATCAAAATTCAATTTATACTGTGTGATGGTGGGTGGTTTCCATATTGTCTTTTGTCTCCTCCTCCTAGCGAAGTTATCAAAAAGGAAGAAATACTCTTGACAACCCCATTTCTCAACCACTATGCCTTCAAGTCTTTTGGGTTCCTCCTTTGGCATCTTGTATTTAGCTACCCTTAGATTTTCCTTCAACAGTTTGTTCATCACTCCAAAAACCACTTCAACCATCCTATTTTCTTCCCTGAATATCCTGTTATTCATTTCTTTCCATATGTGCTAGTATACATATGGTGGGATAATTTTCCATAAAAGGATTAGTCTTGGATGATGGAATGGGGAATCCCAATTGTCCACAAACTATCCCACGTTATCTTTCATGACCCAAGCCACCCCCAATCTTTCCCAAACCTTAGTCCAGATGTCAACTGCAAACTGACATTCAATGAAAAGGTGGTAAATACTTTTTTCCTTTTGTTCACAAAGGAAACAATGGTTTGTTATGTAGAATCCCCTTTTTTTCAAATTATCAATTGTTAAAAAATTTCCATGTTGAACTGTCCACCAAAAAAAATTAATCTTAGGTATAAGGTTATTGATCCATACCTTGCTCCATGTAGTTGGGCATAGTTCCTTATTGAACATTAAGGTATAAGTAGATTTGAGAGTGAAGTTCCCATTCGAAGTTAAATCCAAAGAAATGATATCCTCCTATGGCAATAATGGGAGTCTTAGTTCCTTTATTAGTTCTTCTAGTTCCTCTATTAGAATAACTATCTCACACGAATAGTCCTCCTTATATAGCTTCTTCGATCTACTCCCCTAATCAATGTAGTCTCCCACTTTAACCCCTATGTCCTCTTTAAGGAGTTCCATTAACCCACTATATTTACTTAAGGCCAGTGGTTTCCCATCCGTCCACCTGTCTTCCCAAAACCTTATATTGAAGCCATTGCCCACAATCCACCTCAATCCTTCTCTTAGTAGCCCTCTATTTCTAACAATGTTCTACCAGATCTTCGAACCTCTCGGGAGGTCATTATTATATAGGTTCCATTGAAAGGATTTATTCGAAAAATATTTAACTTTCATAATATTTCCCCATCTCATGTTTCCTTCTACCAGTTTCCATCCAATTTTTGTGAGAAGAGCTTTATTAAGGTCTTTCATTCTTCTAATCCCAAGCCCCCCTTTAGCTTTTGGTTTACACACCTCCTCCCAGTTGACCAGATTCAATTTATTTTTCTCTTAGTCCCTGACCACAAAAAATTCCTTTGAATTCTCTCAATTTTCTCAGCCATATTTAGATTAATCTTAAATATGGATAAGAAATAAATAGGGATTCCCTGAAGAGTAGCAGCAATCAATTGTAGTTTTTCAGAATTTCTTAATATCTTCCCTTTCCACCTTGCAAGCTTCTTTTGAATTCTCTCCACTATTTTATTCCAAAATTCATTAGAAACCACCTTGGTAGTGAGGGGGAGGCCTAAATAAGTGTCTAGAAGGCAAGAAAATTGGCAATCCAAGATTTTCCTAGTCCTTCTTTGAAGTGAAGAATCAGTGTTCAAGAAATAAATCTTTCTTTTATAGTAGTTCACCCATTCCCCTAGCTTTCTTCATAATTATGTAAAATCATTGTCCAGGCTTTAGCCTCCATGATTGAAGATTCCCCAAATAGGAAGGTATCATCCACAAATTGATGTATAACCTTAGCTTTAGCATTAGTGGCTGGTTTAACACCTTTAATGTAGCCCAAATCCACTAATTTACAAAATGACCTTCCCAAGACTTCTGCTACCATGATAAATAGGTAAGGTGAGAGTGGGTCACCCTGTCTTAAGCCTTTTCCTACCATTATGTTACCCCATGGGGACCCATTTAGTAGGAAAGAGTACTACACTAAGCTCACCATCAACATGATCAAGTTTATAATCCTATTGTTAAATCCAATTCTTTCTAGTACATCCTAAAGGAAGTCTCAATTGACCTTATCATAAGCTTTGGAAATGTCCAACTTGAATGCTATTCCTGGTTGCCTGCTCTTTTCCATTGAATGGATAACCTCATGGGTTGTAATAGCCGCATCAAGGATCTACCTTCCTAGCACAAACCCCTTCTGAGGACTACCAATAATTTTTTCCAAGAAAGGCTTTAATATGTTCACTAAAACCTTGGCAAAGACCTTGTAGATAGTATTACATAGACTTATAGGCCTTGTTGGTCTGACTTTTTCTGCAGTAAAAATTTTTTTAGTTAAACAATAGAAAAGTCAGATGTTCTATGTCTAAGTGAAGTATAAGGTTTTGGATAAACCATCTATAAGAAATATTCACCACATAAGCCCTATATTCATCCCTATTCATAAATGGTCGGGCGCAAAATTTTCAAATTTCAAAAGAAGCGAATATGCTTTCGTATTCCTTTTCCTTTCTTCCTATTTGTCCCAACCGTCAGATCCGATTAGATCTACCGCTGGCGTTACCTCGCTATTGAAAGTTGCATGCTCATTAAGTATAGCGAGATAGCAAGTGTTGAGTTTTAAGCGGTGGGACCATGAAGTGAAGGTGCGGCGATCGGAGATTTGTTTATTAAATGCTTTATTGTGCAGGTACACTTTGCAATTCGCCATAAAAAAGGGGGAGAGGGACCCACAAGAATATTTGACATCGGAGCTAGAATGTTGATCTTTCCAGAAGTTCCGCCACCTCGCTATCGGAAAATTCAGGCACTTCACCGTTAGCGAAGTAGCGAGGCCACGTGAAAATCTAAAAATGATGACATTGCATCTTGCTTGTATCATAATTACACCAGGTGGCATAACTAGTCATAAATACCGTTGTCAGAATCAGTTTTAATTAACAGAAGTAATTACTGGGTACCCCTTGCATTTTTCGGCACGGAATCCTTTAAAATGCCGAAGCTCGCTACCTCGCTATCAGAAAATTGAGGTGCTTCACCGTTAGCGAGTTAGCGAGGCCCTGTAAAATGGCAAAAGATCGGCAAGATCTTTAATGACGTGTAATGACAGATGACTGTGATAAATTTTGACATGTGCCAGCTATGCAGAGATCCGATTCTCATTAATACCTATCTGACTAAATGTACAAGAAATCTAGAACATCAGCTTGAAGTGAATCAACGGAGCTCGCTACCTCGCTATGAAGAGTTGCAAGGAAGATAATTACAGCGACATAGCGAGATGGGCCCACCGCCTTCTTTCTTAAGAAGTCCTGTAGCGTATCTTTCGATCATTTCTTGATCCGATCAACAGTTGTCACCACCTCGTTATGGCAAGGTGCTTGTTCTTTATGCATAACGAAGTAGCGACATGCTGACACGTGTTCTCCGTCGTCAGTAGGTCTAAAGGTAAGCGCCATCAAAAGAAAGAATTATGTACGTGGCAAGCTCTCATTGGGTAAAATAACTGACATGGCAAATATAACTCCTAGTTGTTCTCTTTGTACCTCATGATCGTAGGATCTTTGAAGATCAACGGCGCAGTTTTAAATTAAAAATATAGTGCCACTCTCTGTATTAATTAGACAAGAAAGCTTTGTCCGTGAGAAAAAATAGAGTATAATACAGAGAGATTGCATCAGTTTCATTTCACGCAAGAAAAGATTTGAAGCCATTCTTGTGCAGAAGCTATTACTGAAAGAAAAGCATGCCAAGGTTGATAAAAAATTGTCAAGTTATCTGTTCGCTGAAATTTTGCAGGAATACAGAGGAGAATTGAGACAGAATTCAAGTAAGTAAAACTGCCATCATCTTTGTGAGCTTTTAATTTTTAAAAAGGATAGCCCAAGATGCCTCCTAAGAAGGGATTTACAGGAGCAGTAAACTACCTGGATAGAAATGTGCATGATGATTTGCTTGAGTTACTTCCTGAGTCCACTGTAGAAACGGTGCAAGTTAAGAGGTTAACCTCACTCAACACTAGGCTTAGGGTAGCTAATGGATTGTATGATAAGGTTAATTGGGTCTGGGATGCTCAAACTGCTCAAACTGGTTTGAGTTTATTCAAGAAATGGTTTGCAGAGAGAAAGTTATATGCCCCTCATGCCAACATTTGGAATTTTGATCTTGGGAAGCTTGTTGTCCCTAGCGTGTTTATGGATTTTGACCTGCTTGAAGCCATAGCAAAAAACTATGACCAAGCCACTAAGGTAGTGAGGAGAATAGATGGTGAGGCTTTAGTTACCATCAGTCCCGAGGAGATTAGGAAGGTTTTCAGTCTGGGACCCCTCACCATGTATCATGTGCCCATTAATCTGATAGATTTAGAAAAAGAATATATATCCAAGAGGGATGTAGTTAGACAGGGTGCATTGAAAGCCCACATAGGCCGAATTGGAGGCCTCCCAACCATAACATCATCTTCTAAAGAGCCCTTCAAGAAATCATGTTTTAATGCCAGGGCAGTGGAGATATATAGGACCCTGTGCAGAGTCTTCGGAGAGGGTGAAGAAGATTTTATTCCGGTGAGCTTCATGTATATGATCACCCAAATCTCTTCTTTTGGTGTGGAAATAATTTTTGATTTTGCATCTTACTTGGCAAATGAGATCCATCATGGATTGGTGGGGATTGCACAGGGCAAGGTGGAAAAGGTTTGGGGTCAGTATTCCTTACTGATGCATATGTTTCTTTTTAAAGGGGCCACTTATTTTGGTAAAGAAATGGTTTTAAATAGAGAACAAGAAGGGGAAGCACTACCAGTCCAATTATGGAGTGCAAACATGACCTGGGAAGCAGAAAATGCTAGCTTCGTTAGATTTGATAGGCACTTTGCCTCCAAACTAAGGTGCCTCTTATTGAGTGATAATCCCAGAATCCCTAAGGCATTAATGCACCTTATCAGGCCTATGGACAAAACCCACAATCTAAAAGTTTCACATAATTGGGGAGATATTATCCCATATTCAGTCTCAATGGTCATCAGGGTCTATGGTTTCAAAGGAACACCCCATGTGTTACCCTATCAGGTACCTTTAAAGGTAGGGATAGCTGAATTTTTTTGGCAGTTGGGAGGAGTGGAGGAGGCCTTTTTGCACAAAAGGGGGACAGGATCAATTTTTCCTACTTGTACTATAGCCCACCAATTTGTGATAACTAAAGAAGGGTGGGTCTTTCTCCATAAATTTTTGGATCAATACAAAATGGCAGTGTCTCACTCTCGTTTTTGTGATACAGAAGGTTTCTTTAACTCTGCCCTTAGATTGAGAATCAAGCTGCGTCCAGTTCAGCATGAATTCTATTTTCCAGAAGATGTAATAAGAAATGAATATTCTCTCCATGAGCAAGAAATAAAGAAAGAAAAATGGAGAGTCTATTCAAAAGTTTTGGAATTCATTAATTTTTTTGATAAAAATTTCAGTCCTCTTAGTAATGTTGCAAACAATGCAAATAAAATACATAAGCTCATGAGTAATTTCTCTGAGATAATGGAGGTAATGAATGAGAAGAAACAGCATTTTATTAATTCTTTTCTAGATAAAGCCAGAGAAATTATGACAAAATTGGGTTTCACTCCCAACATTGGAATAGGTCCACTGGTGGTACGAAAGAAAATAGGATATACTATTGTCCGACAGCAGGTGCCCGTTGTGCATAAAGAAAAACAGATTGTTGGATCCTCCAGCACTGTCCTAGAAGAAAGACCCCCTGAACCTTCCCCCAAAAGAAGGAGAATAATAAGGGAGGAAGAATCCCCTGATGAAAGTGGCTCACCTTCTCAAACCCCAATAAGAGTTGAGGAAGAACAGCTCACCAATGAGCAATTCGAACAAATGGGGTCACAAGGAGAAATTTTTGTTACACAAGCAGAGATTGATGAAGGGAACCCTCAGGAACCCCTTGTACCAAGTTTTGAATTAACTACAGCAGATTTCAGAGGAAGGGAATTGGACCCTGTTTTGGAACAAGCCAGTCAGCATTTTTTGTCTGATAAAAATTTTGTAAGATCTAGGGCTTTCCATCAGTTTGCGTGGAGAGTAAACATGCACATTTTTGAGCAAAGGTGCAATAATATGAGAGCAGAACATCCAGAAATGGATGAGACCTCCATTCAAAATCTAATAAAGGAACAAATGGTGCAAGAGTTCCAAAATATAACCCCTGATGAGGGAAGACAGATGGTAAAAAATGCTAATGTTTTATTATTGCCCAATTGGGACATTGCTGACGCATTAGTTTTTAATTCTGTTTCAAATAATTTAGGACTCCAGGATCCAAATAAAGAGGAATTCTTGGGTACAGCATTCAGCAATGATCAAGCTTCCCTTGTTATGTGGTCCCTGAGAAGAGGATCCAGAGTTACTTCATCACAGCCTGATGATTCAGGATTGACAGGGAGTATCATTGTAAGAAGAGTTGCTGACACTTCAAATGTACAGGCAGCCCACATGAATGTGGATTATTCTAAATTTTCCCTAGCTACTGCGGAAAGAGAAGAGAGGGAAATGATGGATATGCATAATAAATATGAAGTAGTGGTGGAAGCCTATAATCAAGAGGTAAAAAGGAGAATTGAGTTAGAAAACAGGGTATCTCAATTAGAAAAGGTACTTGGAAAGAGAAAAGTGGGAGAATCCAGTACATTAAGAATTGCATATCCCCCACAGTCATCTATGGGATTAACCCCTATTATTGAGATACCTGACACCCCTGAAAGACCCCAATTCTATACTGCAGAGGAATTTGAAGCAGAAAAAACCAAATTACATGAGTGGCAGATAGAATTTAGAAATCAGCAGGAAGAGAAATGGAGGCAGGGTGTGACATACTTGAGGGATAAAATACAATGGTCAAATTTTTATGACCAGTTGACAAGGATTGTAACCCTCATAGATGAGTTAAATAAAGAAAAGAATGGACTAGATTCTCTTGCACAGAAGTGGAGACAGAGGAATAATGATGTTACAATTATTTGTATATCTACAGTTCAAATGCCTTATCATCAGGTTGAGAGGATTTTTGATTTATTGAATCAATTAGATAATTTTGAAAATAAAAGAGATTCTTTACAGAGGAAATTGACACTCTATTTTTCAAGATATTTTGCTAAAAAATTCACCCTATTTCCTTGTGCCTTAGAATCTGTTGATACAGTAAAGGAAAAGGAAAAATGGAAAAAGGAAATGGATGAATTATTTGATAACAGAATAACAAACATCATCAGTGAGACTGGCTATTGATTTTGGGCAAAGACAAATGAAGAGCTGGTAAAAATACAATTGTATTATGCTGATATAAGAAAAGAATTCGATGATTTAGAAGAAAATGTCAATTCTTTAATAAAGATACAAAGAGAAACCCTAAGTTTTGATTGGCCAGATGATGATACTTTCAACAGATGGAAAGATCAGTTTAGTGAACAGATGTCAGGAGAAGATGACGAGGAAGATGTAAGAGTAATAGTTACTCTTGTAGTCAGCAATGATGACATAGAAAATCCCCAAGTTAAAGTGATTTTGCATATAACAGAAGATGATACATCACTTTCAGACCTTATGGGTATGTACTCTGAAGATGAGGAATGATTGCGAGAGCAGATCATAACAACCAAGAAGCATAACAGAAAGGGACCCGCCAAGAAGTGCTATTGTAATCAACCTTTCTATTATTCTTGTTTTTTGATTTTCAAAAGAAGGACACCTGTCACCTACTGTAGCCTGAAGCTTGTTGCATCTCACATTATTTAAGTGAGATCCCAAGGCTAAAGATGGGTCCGAATTTGGTTTTCACTAAGTATTATGCTTAGTTTTGTTTTTGGTCCAAACATTTTTGGGAAAGAAATTTATAGTATACTTTTTCTGTCAAAATTTCTGATATATGGATGAATGTAGAAAGAACTGTGCTTCTTCTAGGAAGGTTTTCTGAGTCTTTTGTAAAGGATATATCATTTTCAAAGGAAATGAATACAAGTTATGAACTGTCCCCATATCTGTTCTTCTCTGAATTTTGTCTCCTTTTTAATACTGAACTACCTTGATGTTGTGTGAGTAAAAGCTTATGCAATTGATTGCAATTTAGTAAGACTGTACATCCATTTGTTATTGTTGTTAATTCAATGGATTAAGTAAAGGCTTTGATGGATGTGATGAGGTTGCTCGAGTGTTAATAAGGATTTTTGAATGATAAATTTTGGTAAGAATTGCTAATGAAAATTCGTTGCAACGCAACAAATTAGATCTAAGAATTTACTTGACTCTGAATTCCCAATGGATTAGGCACTGATCGAAAGTTTTTCAGCCAAAAGAGAAGTATATTATAACTAGCTTTTTCAAAATACATCATAAAATCAAATTTTATTTATCTTTCCTGTAAGATTTTCAAAGTTGGCCAGCACTTGCCTGCCTGGATTGTTTTAGCTTCATTTAGCCATTGTTGTTGGAAACATCTGCAGAGCTATAGAAGATTTCTTGGCCATATCTGTTCAAGGGATGTGTTTATCAGTTATTTACCTATATGTTTGAGGATTTAGAGATGAGAATCAAAATGAAACTAAGGATAATTTTCATACAATTATTCCATCTTTGAACCATCCCCGAGTGCACCCGCCTTGGTTTTACAGAGCCAAAAGAGTAGAAAACCGTCTAAGGTTTTGTTGAAGTTGGGCCCTAATACTTTGCATATGCAAGTGATAATGAGAATTGGCTATTCTTTAGGTTGTGTATGTACTGATATCTAGGTACTAAGCCTTTTGTCGCCTAGTAGTTTTAGTACTGTTAACATCAAAATAAAACACCAACAAAATGGCGACTCTACTGGGGAATCTCTAACACATCTGTAAAAGGTACTGCAGTTGTCTTTAGTCTTACTAAGTAAGTTTGTGTCGTGTGATCTTTATTTTGCCCATAGCTATAGGGGAATATTTAGTGTCAAAACTTGAGAATTTAAAGAAGATATAAACCCAAGTACCATTGCTACACACTGACGCATCCAGCTTATCCGAGTGTCTTATCTAACAAGCAAGAGTTGCAGTCTTACAACATCAGTGATTGATCTCTTTGTGCCATTTTTCTGTTTCCACTTGTGTATTGTTTTCTTTTTGTCAGTAAGAAGTGTTATTATATTTTCTCGAAAAAGGGTGGCGACTCAGTTAAGGTTTTGAAGCTAGTGCTTATTGTAACAAAAGGAGAATATGGCTGACAAGAGAAAAAACACAAGGGCTTACATGAGAGCCAATCCCGATGTATCAATGTATACTGATTTACCCCAAGGTGGTAGGAAGAACCAAAATAAGAAAAGAATAGATCCAAATCCTACTTGGAAGCCTAGAGGTAATGCCTCTATAAATTCCCATTATCAACCGATAATAGCAAGAGAATCATCTTCGCTTAATTCTGAATCCGAAAATACAAGACTTTTAGGAGGTATTTTCAGTACCCCATTACCAGATCAGAGAGTTTTTCAAGATAAAGACGTATCTACTATGGGAATTGCTTCACCCAGACCAGGGCCTGTAGCAGATATAAATTGTAGGCTAGGATTCAGGAGTTCATCTGATACCCTTTTTAATCCCAGAGTAGCCCCATATATGGAACCAAACCTTATAGATCTAGATGATCCTGCTGATTCCGAGGCAACCTCTGCTGATTCTAAAGAAGTGCAATCTGAAATAGGATTTTTGAAGAAATGGATTGCTGAGGAAGAAGCTAAGCGCATCCGTCTTGAAAAGGAAAGGGAGCGAGCCACTTTGGATGCAATAATAGAAAGAGATAATTTGCTAAGAAGGATGGCTGCTTTGAAAGAGCAAAATAAAAAATTAGAAGAGAATACCCCCACTCTCCATCAGGACATCTTTGGAAATATTGATAATCTAAGAGCTAAAGTTCAACAACAGGAAAAACTCCTAAATCAAAGACAAGAACCAATTATTGCTCAAGTTCAAGCTTATAAACCCATTAAAGTTAATCCAATAGAGCCCACTGGAACAGTTCCAGATAAAGGGAAAGGCAAGGCTATAGGAATCCAAATAAATGAGCCTCAAGCCATACCGAGCAAACCTATACAACCCTCCATATCAAAAATAGATCTAGAACTAGAGAAGGCTCGAAAGGAGAAGGAAGACCTTGCAAAAGAACTTGAGAAGGTTGAAAATGAAGCTCAGGCCTCAGAAACCAGAAGGAAAATTCAATTCATAAAGTCTAATTCTGCATTGAATTCATGGCCTAGTTTGTCTATCCCACCTACAAATCTTGCACCAGTTAATGCTCCCATAATCCCGACTCAGAAAGCACCCCAATCTGCTCCTACCTCATCTTCCAATATTGGCACTCAAGTCCCATTTGTCCCACCACAGCTATCCCAAGCTGCTCTCCTAACTCAAGCTAATGCAGCTAGTACCTCTAACGCTCTTGGTTTCCAGAAGAAACCTATATACCTCAAAAAATATAGACAAATATCATTTTCCAGTATTCTTGGTGCCCCCCATCCCATATCTTTTGATTTAAGGGATAAAGTGGTTAAGTTTTCTAGAAATAATGCTGTTACTGGTGAAGAACATTTGAGAATTTTCATTGACATGCTCAATGATTATGAAGTTGAACATGAGGACATGGTGATGAAATTATTTGTGCATTCACTCACAGAGGATGCAAGGGATTGGTTCAGGAGGTTGCCTGATGATAGTATTACTTCATGGAGTGATTTGGAGAAATTGTTCAAGGAACAATATGGGGACAATACTAATGCAGGATTCATGTTGAATGAGTTCAACAATATCAAGAAGAATCCAAATGAATCCACATTTGATTTCAATGTGAGATTTCAGAAAGGGATGTACAAACTATTTCAGTTTATGCGGTTAAATGAAGACGTCTGTCTTACAACCTATTTTAATGCCTTTGATAGTAAAATGGCCTACCAACTGAGAGATAAGGATCCTAAAACTCTGAGAGATGCCTATAGAGTTGCAGTGAATATAGAAAATAATAGAAAGGCCTCTGGCAAATTAGGGAGGAGGGATGATCCTAAGCTTTTCAACCCTAAGAATAATAATAAAAGGGAAGGTGACAAAACTCCCATAGGAAAAAGGCCTGAAGAACCTACTATAGGCCATGTTTTGGAAATGCTTAAGAAGATGAATCCCACTATTTTCAATAAGACAAATGTTACTGAGAGAACCCTTATGAATAACAACAGTTTCAATAGATAGCCTAGGATGCAAAATTACCCTTACACCACCCAATGGAAAGATGATAAACCAGTTCCTAACCAGATCCAAAATATGAAAGATAAGGGTACCCTAGACCCCCTGCAAAGGAACACTGTAAATATGAATGATGATGTACCTTGGTGCATTATATGCCAATCACCTCATTCTACTGATTATTGTGTTGTTGCCCAGTCGTTCGCCCAAGCTCAAGGAGTGCAAGCAGAAGAAGAAATAGAAGAAAAAAACCATGATGATATAAGCTGCAATATGGCGAATACATCTGATGATTGCATAGATTCTGATTCAGAAGAACCTGAGAATGATGTTACCAGCCAGAGAATTGCTTACCAGTTACATCATCAGCAAATATTTTCAGATGATGAAAAGAATGATACAGATAAGGTATGCAATACATTTTCTGAAGTAGGTTTCACAAACCTAAGAATCCCCTCCAAGGAGGAAATTGATAGAATTACAGCCGAAATGATTTCACAAGTCCACAGTAATTACAATTTGAGAAATAGAGCAATAAATAATGAGGCAGGAAGGCAATCTAGTATGTTCATCAAAGACACCACTCATAAGACAGATGATCAACACAAGAAAGTCAGTATAGATGTGTCTAAGATCAAGGAGAACAAGGGTCAGAAATGGGAACCAAAAAAGAAGGTTCAATTTCAGAAAGGTGAAGCAACAAAGACCATAGTGCAACCAGAGAAATCAGAATCGGATGTTGTCAAGCTAAAAGTGGTGCCCACTACTCAAAAGACTCCGATCCCAGGTACTATTGTAAAACCTACTGTGGTTGAACCTGTTGATATGATTGCCATGTTATCTCAAATTACTGTGAAAGTACCCTTGTCTGAGCTTTTTAGAATTGAAGAGCATAAAAATAAGGCTTTGTCATGGTTGGGTGGAATAGCAAACAACAATAGTATTGATAATCAAGCTGTAGCCCAACAGACCCCATTAATAATAGAGGACAATGGTATTATATCCCAGATTCCTCAGATGTTCTTAGATGATTCATCAGTTGCGTTCATACAAGATATTGATCCTTTTTTCCTTAGTTTAATCATAAAAGGGAAAACCTTGAAAAATTGTATGATAGATTCTAGAGCTTCCAACACTATAATGCCTCTTAAAGTAATGGAAGCCCTAGGATTGAAGGTGGATACTAAGCAAGGTAGATGCCGAGGGATGGATGCTAGAGAGGTTCCAGTAATAGGTACTATAAATGCCTTACCATTCAAACTGGCTGCATTTCCTGAGGTGGAATTAACCATGTCTGTCCTTGTAGTGGATATACCCCCACATTACAGGATGCTACTTTCCAGAAAATGGAGTGCCGCCATGGGGGGAAGCCTACAATGTGACCTTACTTATGCCACTTTCCATATAGGGGACAAAGCTGTCAGGGTAAATAGGGAACCAAGGGTTAACCACATCTTAGGTGAAGAAATTGACAAAGATACCACCTGTTTCCTAGACACGGGGATTAATGCTTTCAGGGCTGAATTAATTATTCAGGAAGTGGAAAACTTACCTGATATCATTGAAAATGAGGTTGAATGTTGCATGAATTCACCAAAATTGTGGACAATGTTCTTTGATGGGGCTAGTTCTAAAGAGGGTGCAGGGGCAGGTGTAGTCTTTGTGTCCCCTGAAAATAACACCTTCAGGTATTCATTCACCTTGAAGTTTGCTTGCACAAATAACATTGCTGAATATGAAGCATTGCTGCTAGGTCTCAAAGTGGCCACACATCACAAAATTAAGAAATTGTGTGTCATAGGGGATTCTGAATTGATCATCTCTCAGATTAAAGGAACATACTCCTCAAAAAATAGGAGATTAAAACAATATAGAAATGCGGTCTGGGATCAAATAGAATTGTTTGATGCATTTGGGATCTCATGGAGAGATAGAACCCAGAATAAAATGGCTGATCTTCTGGCCAATGTAGCTATCAAACCAAAAGAAATATCATTTGCAGGAATCTCCCAAATTGAGATTCAAAACAGACCTTCTATACCTGACAACATTGACAATTGGCAGGTGTTTGAAGATGACAAAGATATCACAAATTTTTTGCTAAATGAAGACAAATACCATGGGCAGGAGATGGACTGCAATGGACTGATTGAAGCCATAAATGGGAAGGAAACCATTTTTGGTCAAGAAATCATGCAATTAAAAACAAATAAGATGCCTAAGGGGTTGGTAGTCTTGGAGAATATTTTTGATAACCAAGACAGAGTAAAATCGGGAATAAAGGACCCCAAACCACAGGAGCTAGAAGAAATGAATTTGGGAATGGATGAATTCTCTAAAAAGGTTTACATCGGCCAAGATCTGCCAGCTCAAATTAGAAAAGCATTGATTGACCTACTTAGAAAGTACAGGCATGTTTTTGCTTGGTCATATGATGACCTTAAAGCTTATAGGGAGGACCTTTTCCAGCATGTCATACCGTTGAAAGAAAATGTAAAACCTTTTAGGCAAAAACAGAGGCCAATCAATCCTACCCTTGCCCCAAAAATGCAGGAAGAACTGACAAAACTGAGAGATGGTGGAATAATCAAACCAATTAGGCATTCCACTTGGGTTTCAAACCTTGTTCCTGTAAGAAAAAAGAATGGAGATATTAGGCTTTGTGTGGATTTTAGAAATCTAAACATTGCATCTCTAAAAGATAATTATGGCTTACCTAATATGGAAGCCATGTTGCAACAAGTGACCAGCTCTGAATTGATGTCAATGATGGATGGCTTTTCTGGATATAATCAAGTTCTGGTAAAAGAAAGTGAACAGTTCAAAACAGCCTTCACAACCCCTTGGGGAACGTATGTGTATGTGAGGATGCCTTTTGGCTTGATTAATGCAGGAGCTACTTTCCAAAGAGCCATGGATGTAGCATTTCATGAATATATTGACAAATTTATGGTTGTGTACCAGGATGATCTTACAGCGTATTCTAACAAGGCTGAAGATCACTGCAAACATTTGGAAAAAAATTTTGTAAAAGCCCTGGAATATGGGGTATCCCTAAACCCAAAGAAATGCTCGTTTGGGGTCACAGAAGGAAAGTTATTAGGACACATAGTGTCCAAGGATGGGGTAAAAATAGACCCAGAAAGGGTAATAGCTATTGATAAAGTCCCTAAACCTAAAAATGTGAAAGGTATACAGTCCTTTTTTGGCCAGGTTAATTTTCTGAGGAGGTTTGTTACCAACTTCGCTGAAATCAGTAGACCCATTTCGAAAATGCTCAAGAAAGGAGCTGTTATAGATTGGAATGGTGAACCTTCACAAGCATTCCAGGATATAAAAACTGCGATAAAAAATGCTCCAGTGTTGAGGACCCCAGATTATACAAAACCCATGCATATTTTTTCTTTTGCATCATTCCATACTGTAGCTGCAATTTTATTACAAAAAAACCAAGAAGGGTATGAACAGCCTATTGCCTTTTTTAGCAAATCCCTGCAGCATGCTGAACTGAAGTATGAAATAAATGAAAAACAAGCATATGCTTTGGTAAAGGCTGTAAAAGCATTCAGAAGTTATTTGGTAGGTGCTACTATTATTGCCTTTGTACCTAGTGCTGCAGTTAAAGATATTTTCTCTCAGCAGGAAGTGTTAGGAAGGAGATGCAGATGGATCAATAGAATCCAAGAATTTAACATTGATATGCAGATAACTAAGTTAGTAAGAGGTTAAGGTTTGGCCAAACTTATGGCCAAAACTAACCTGGAAGCTAATCAGATAAACCTAGTAAATGATGATTTCAGAACTGATTTATGCGACATGGACCAGTGTGACTGGTACATTAATGTTATACATTATTTGCAACACATGGAAGTTCCTCCCCATCTGCCTGATAATGAAAAAAGGAATATTAAATTGCAAGCCATCAGGTATGTAATTGTTCAAAATAACTTATGGTGGAGAAACTTTGAAGGAGTTCTGTTGAAATGTGTTGACAGAGAAAGGGCAAAAGAGATTTTGAAAGAAATGCATGCTGGAGTATGTGGAGGAAATTACATGGCCAAAACTACTGTGCATAAGATAATGAGAGCTGGTTTCTGGTGGCCCACTTTGTTCAAAGATGCTCAAATTATGGTTAAAAAATGTGATCCTTGTCAGAGATTTGCTGGGAAGCTGAAATTCTCAGGAAATACTCCACTGAAGCCAGTTGAAACTAAAGCACCTTTTCAACAATGGGGTCTGGACTTCATAGGAGAAATTTTTCCCAAGTCCAGTACTGGCTATTCTTGGATTCCGGTTGCTACTGACTACTTTACAAAATGGGTAGAGGCTATCCCTACCAGAAATGCAACGAGTAAAGTAGTAAATAATTTCTTATTGAATAATATCATTTTCAGATTTGGATGTCCACAGAAAGTTGTCACAGATAATGCTATGTGTTTTAGGTCTGAGGAATTCATCAAGTTTTGTGATAAATATGGAATGACAAGAACAACGTCTGCCCCATATCATCCACAAGGGAATGGACAAGCTGAGTCCACAAATAAAAGCCTGTTGAAAATTATTAAGAGAACCTTGGACGATAATAAAAAGGCATGGGATTCCAAGTTACAGTTGGCAATATGGGCTGACAGAGTAACTGTAAAGAAGGCAATTGGGGTGGCTCCTTTTGATTTAGTGTATGGAATTCAAGCTAGAATGCCCCAGAACAATTTGATGGGATTATACAATTACATCCAGTCATATGATGAAGATACTACTGATGAAATGAAAGAAAGAATGAATGAATTGGTAGGATTGACCGAAGCCAGAAGAGAAGCATCTCTGAGAAATCAAAAATTGCAGTTACAAGTCAAAACACTCTATGATAAAAGAACTGTAAACAAGAAATTTGAAAATGGAGACCTAGTCTTAATGTGGAACGCCAGAATTGAAGATAAAGGAAAACATGGCAAATTTGATCCCATTTGGTTAGGCCCATATCTCATTGAGAATGCTTGGGGTGAAGATTCCTACATAATCAAAGATGTATTTGATAATATTCTTGAATTGCCAATTCATGGACAGTTCTTGAAGAGGTATTTTTCTTGAAAAAATACTTATTTTCTTCCATGAACATTAGTTTTAGGTTTTCCTGGCGTCCTGTTTTCTGTAAATCCTTGTACAGTCTGAGTTTTTGTTTTTGTGTGTTGCTCTGTGCTCTCTGAAGAAGTTGTCATTTCCCGAATGTGTGGTCTGCTCTCCCATAGATTCTGAATCCTTGCATAGACTCAAGTAGTCTATCATCCCCAGACAGAGCCACTGTTGGTCTGACTTTTTCTGCAGTAAAAATTTTTTCAGTTAAACCATAGAAAAGTCAGATGTTCTATGTCTAAGTGAAGTATAAGGTTTTGGATAAACCATCTATAAGAAATATTTGCCACATAAGCCCTATATTCATCCCTATTCATAAATGGTCAGGCGCGAAATTTTCAAATTTCAAAAGAAGCGAATATGCTTTCGTATTCCTTTTCCTTTCTCTCGGGTTACCTTTCTTCCTATTTGTCCCAACCGTCAGATCCGATTAGATCTACCGCTGGCATTACCTCGCTATTGAAAGTTGCATGCTCATTAAGTATAGTGAGATAGCGAGTGTTGAGTTTTAAGCGGTGGGACCATGAAGTGAAGGTGTGGCGATCAGAGATTTGTTTATTAAATGCTTTATTGTGCAGGTACACTTTGCAATTCGCCATAAAAAAGGGGGAGAGGGACCCACAAGAATATTTGACATCGGAGCCAGAATGTTGATCTTTCCAGAATTTCCGCCACCTCGCTATCAGAAAATTCAGACACTTCACCGTTAGCGAAGTAGCGAGGCCGCGTGAAAATCTAAAAATGATGACATTGCATCTTTCTTGTATCATAATTACACCAGGTGGCATGATCAATCATAAATACCGTTGTCAGAATCAGTTTTAATTAACAGAATTAATTACTGGGTACCCCTTGCATTTTCCGGCACGGAATCCTTTAAAATGCCGAAGCTCGCTACCTCGCTATCAGAAAATTGAGGTGCTTCACCGTTAGCGAGTTAGCGAGGCCCTGTAAAATGGCAAAAGATCGGCAAGATCTTTGATGACGTGTAATGACAGATGACTGTGATAAATTTTGACATGTGCCAGCTATGCAGAGATCCAATTCTCATTAATACCTATCTGACTAAATGTACAAGAAATCTGGAACATCAGCTTGAAGTGAATCAACGGAGCTCGCTACCTCGCTATGAAGAGTTGCAAGGAAGATAATTACAGCGACATAGCGAGATGGGCCCACCGCCTTCTTTCTTAAGAAGTCCTGTAGCGTATCTTTCGATCATTTCTTGATCCGATCAACAGTTGTCACCGCCTCGTTATGGCAAGGTGCTTGTTCTTTATGCATAACGAAGTAGCGACATGCTGACACGTGTTCTCCGTCGTCAGTAGGTCTAAAGGTAAGCGCCATCAAAAGAAAGAATTATGTACGTGGCAAGCTCTCATTGGGTAAAATAACTGACATGGCAAATATAACTCCTAGTTGTTCTCTTTGTACCTCATGATCGTAGGATCTTTGAAGATCAACGGCACAGTTTTAAATAAAAAATGTAGTGCCACTCTCTGTATTAATTAGACAAGAAAGCTTCGTCCGTGAGAAAAAATAGAGTATAATACAGAGAGATTGCATCAGTTTCATTTCACACAAGAAAAGATTTGAAGCCATTCTTGTGCAGAAGCTATTACTGAAAGAAAAGCGTGCCAAGGTTGATAAAAAATTGTCAATTTATCTGTTCGCTGAAATTTTGCAGGAATACAGAGGAGAATTGAGACAGAATTCAAGTAAGTAAAACTGTCATCATCTTTGTGAGCTTTTAAGTTTTAAAAAGGATAGCCCAAGATGCCTCCTAAGAAGGGATTTACAGGAGCAGTAAACTACCTGGATAGAAATGTGCATGATGATTTGCTTGAGTTACTTCCTGAGTCCACTGTAGAAATGGTGCAAGTTAAGAGGTTAACCTCACTCAACCCTAGGCTTAGGGTAGCTGATGGATTGTATGATAAGGGTAATTGGGTCCGGGATGCTCAAACTGCTCAAACTGGTTTGAGTTTATTCAAGAAATGGTTTGCAGAGAGAAAGTTATATGCCCCTCATGCCAACATTTGGAATTTTGATCTTGGGAAGCTTGTTGTCCCCAGCGTGTTTATGGATTTTGACCTACTTGAAGCCATAGCAAAAAACTATGACCAAGCCACTAAGGTAGTGAGGAGAATAGATGGTGAGGCTTTAGTTACCATCAGTCCCGAGGAGATTAGGAAGGTTTTCAGTCTGGGACCCCTCACCATGTATCATGTGCCCATTAATCTGATAGATTTAGAAAAAGAATATATATCCAAGAGGGATGTAGTTAGACAGGGTGCATTGAAAGCCCACATAGGCCGAATTGGAGGCCTCCCAACCATAACATCATCTTCTAAAGAGCCCTTCAAGAAATCATGTTTTAATGCTAGGGCAGTGGAGATATATAGGACCCTGTGCAGAGTCTTCGGAGAGGGTGAAGAAGATTTTATTCCGGTGAGCTTCATGTATATGATCACCCAAATCTCTTCTTTTGGTGTGGAAATAATTTTTGATTTTGCATCTTACTTGGCAAATGAGATCCATCATGGATTGGTGGGGATTGCACAGGGCAAGGTGGAAAAGGTTTGGGGTCAGTATTCCTTACTGATGCATATGTTTCTTTTTAAAGGGGCCACTTATTTTGGTAAAGAAATGGTTTTAAATAGAGAACAAGAAGGGGAAGCACTACCAATCCAATTATGGAGTGCAGACATGACCTGGGAAGCAGAAAATGCTAGCTTCGTTAGATTTGATAGGCACTTTGCCTCCAAACTAAGGTGCCTTTTATTGAGTGATAATCCCAGAATCCCTAAGGCATTAATGCACCTTATCAGGCCTATGGACAAAACCCACAATCTAAAAGTTTCACATAATTGGGAAGATATTATCCCATATTCAGTCTCAACGGTAATCAGGGTCTATGGTTTCAAAGGAACACCCCATGTGTTACCCTATCAGGTACCTTTAAAGGTAGGGATAGCTGAATTTTTGTGGCAGTTGGGAGGAGTGGAGGAGGCCTTTTTGCACAAAAGGGGGACAGGATCAATTTTTCCTACTTGTACTACAGCCCACCAATTTGTGATAACTAAAGAAGGGTGGGTCTTTCTCCATAAATTTTTGGATCAATACAAAATGGCAGTGTCTCACTCTCGTTTTTGTGATACAGAAGGTTTCTTTAACTCTGCCCTTAGATTGAGAATCAAGCTGCGTCCAGTTCAGCATGAATTCTATTTTCCAGAAGATGTAATAAGAAATGAATATTCTCTCCATGAGCAAGAAATAAAGAAAGAAAAATGGAGAGTCTATTCAAAAGTTTTGGAATTCATTAATTGTTTTGATGAAAATTTCAGTCCTCTTAGTAATGCTGCAAACAATGCAGATAAAATACATAAGCTCATGAGTAATTTCTCTGAGATAATGGAGGTAATGAATGAGAAGAAACAGCATTTTATTAATTCTTTTCCAGATAAAGCCAGAGAAATTATGAGAAAATTGGGTTTCACTCCCAACATTGGAATAGGTCCACTGGTGGTACAGAAGAAAACAGGATATACTATTGTCCGACAGCAGGTGCCCATTGTGCATAAAGAAAAATAGATTGTTGGATTCTCCAGCACTGTCCTAGAAGAAAGACCCCCTGAACCTTCCCCCAAAAGAAGGAGAATAATAAGGGAGGAAGAATCCCCTGATGAAAGTGGCTCACCTTCTCAAACCCCAATAAGAGTTGAGGAAGAACAGCTCACCAATGAGCAATTCGAACAAATGGGGTCACAAGGAGAAATTTTTGTTACACAAGCAGAGATTGATGAAGGGAACCCTCAGGAACCCCTTGTACCAAGTTTTGAATTAACTACAGCAGATTTCAGAGGAAGGGAATTGGACCCTGTTTTGGAACAAGCCAGTCAGCATTTTTTGTCTGATAACAATTTTGTAAGATCTAGGGCTTTCCATCAGTTTGCGTGGAGAGTAAACATGCACATTTTTGAGCAAAGGTGCAATAATATGAGAGCAGAACATCCAGAAATGGATGAGACCTCCATTCAAAATCTAATAAAGGAACAAATGGTGTAAGAGTTCCAAAATATAACCCCTGATGAGGGAAGACAGATGGTAAAAAATGCTAATGTTTTATTATTGCCCAATTGGGACATTGCTGACGCATTAGTTTTTAATTCTGTTTCAAATAATTTAGGACTCCAGGATCCAAATAAAGAGGAATTCTTGGGTATAGCATTCAGCAATGATCAAGCTGCCCTTGTTATGTGGTCCCTGAGAAGAGGATCCAGAGTTACTTCATCACAGCCTGATGATTCAGGATTGACAGGGAGTATCATTGTAAGAAGAGTTGCTGACACTTCAAATGTACATGCAGCCCACATGAATGTGGATTATTCTAAGTTTGCCCTGGCTATTGCGGAAAGAGAAGAGAGGGAAATGATGGATATGCATAATAAATATGAAGTAGTGGTGGAAGCCTATAATCAAGAGGTAAAAAGGAGAATTGAGTTAGAAAACAGGTTATCTCAATTAGAAAAGGTACTTGGAAAGAGAAAAGTGGGAGAATCTAGTACATTAAGAATTGCATATCCCCCACAGTCATCTATGGGATTAACCCCTATTATTGAGATACCTAACACCCCTGAAAGACCCCAATTCTATACTGCAGAGGAATTTGAAGCATAAAAAGCCAAATTACATGAGTGGCAGATAGAATTTAGAAATCAGCAGGAAGAGAAATGGAGGCAGGGTGTGACATACTTGAGGGATAAAATACAATGGTCAAATTTTTATGACCAGTTGACAAGGATTGTAACCCTCATAGATGAGTTAAATAAAGAAAAGAATGGACTAGATTCTCTTGCACAGAAGTGGAGACAGAGGAATAATGATGTTACAATTATTTGTATATCTACAGTTCAAATGCCTTATCATCAGGTTGAGAGGATTTTTGATTTATTGAATCAATTAGATAATTTTGAAAATAAAAGAGATTCTTTACAGAGGAAATTGACACTCTGTTTTTCAAGATATTTTGCTAAAAAATTCACCCTATTTCCTTGTGCCTTAGAATCTGTTGATACAGTAAAGGAAAAGGACAAATGGAAAAAGGAAATGGATGAATTATTTGATAACAGAATAACAAACATCATCAGTGAGACTGGCTATTGGTTTTGGGCAAAGACAAATGAAGAGCTGGTAAAAATACAATTGTATTATGCTGATATAAGAAAAGAATTCGATGATTTAGAAGAAAATGCCAATTCTTTAATAAAGATACAAAGAGAAACCCTAAGTTTTGATTGGCCAGATGATGATACTTTCAACAGATGGAAAGATCAGTTTAGTGAACAGATGTCAGGAGAAGATGACGAGGAAGATGTAAGAGTAATAGTTACTCTTGTAGTCAGCAATGATGACATAGAAAATCCCCAAGTTAAAGTGATTTTGCATATAACAGAAGATGATACATCACTTTCAGACCTTATGGGTATGTACTCTGAAGATGAGGAATGATTGCGAGAGCAGATCATAACAACCAAGAAGCATAACAGAAAGGGACCCGCCAAGAAGTGCTATTGTAATCAACCTTTCTATTATTCTTGTTTTTTGATTTTCAAAAGGACACCTGTCACCTACTGTAGCCTGAAGCTTGTTGCATCTCACATTATTTAAGTGAGATCCCAAGGCTAAAGATGGGTCCGAATTTGGTTTTCACTAAGTATTATGCTTAGTTCTGTTTTTGGTCCAAACATTTTTGGGAAAGAAATTTATAGTATACTTTTTCTGTCAAAATTTCTGATATATGGATGAATGTAGAAAGAACTGTGCTTCTTCTAAGAAGGTTTTCTGGGTCTTTTGTAAAGGATATATCATTTTCAAAGGAAATGAATACAAGTTATGAACTGTCCCCATATCTGTTCTTCTCTGAATTTTGTCTCCTTTTTAATACTGAACTACCTTGATGTTGTGTGAGTAAAAGCTTATGCAATTGATTGCAATTTAGTAAGACTGTACATCCATTTGTTATTGTTGTTAATTCAATGGATTAAGTAAAGGCTTTGATGAATGTGATGAGGTTGCTCAGGTGTTAATAAGGATTTTTGAATGATAAATTTTGGTAAGAATTGCTGATGAAAATTTGTTGCAAGGCAACAAATTAGATCTAAGAATTTACTTGACTCTGAATTCCCAATGGATTAGGCACTGATTGGAAGTTTTTCAGCCAAAAGAGAAGTATATTATAATTAGCTTTTTCAAAATACATCATAAAATCAATTTTCATTTATCTTTCCTGTAAGATTTTCAAAGTTGGCCAGCACTTGCCTGCCTGGATTGTTTTAGCTTCATTTAGCCATTGTTGTTGGAAACATCTGTAGAGCTATAGAAGATTTCTTGGCCATATCTGTTCAAGGGATGTGTTTATCAGTTATTTACCTATATGTTTGAGGATTTAGAGATGAGAATCAAAATGAAACTGAGGATAATTCTCATACAATTATTCCATCTTTGAACCATCCCTGGGTGCACCCGCCCTGGTTTTACAGAGCCAAAAGAGTAGAAAACCGTCTAAGGTTTTGTTGAAGTTGGGCCCTAATACTTTGCATATGCAAGTGATAATGAGAATTGGCTATTCTTTAGGTTGTGTATGTACTGATATCTAGGTACTAAGCCTTTTGTCGCCTAGTAGTTTTAGTACTGTTAACATCAAAATAAAACACCAACAGGCCTAAAATCATTCAAATTGAGGGGATTGCAATTTTTTGGAACTAGGGCAATAAAGGTCTTATTTATGCTCCATAATAGTTTACCTGTTCTAAAAAAATCCCTAGTCACCCAAATTACCTCTAATTTGATCACCTCCCAGAAATGTTGAAAGAAAGCAGGTGGGAAACCATTAGGGCCTAGGGCCTTGAAAGCTTTCATTGAGAACACTGCCTTTTTCACTTCCTCTTCTATGATCTTACCAAGGATCAGATCATTTTCCTCTTCTCTTATACTCCTTGGGATTGAATTAATCAGACTTCTCCTGATCACCTAGTTCCCTGAGAAGTTATCTTTCTTAAGCGCCTTACTGAAGTGGTCTACCAAAAGTTTCCCAATTTCCTCCTCCTCTTTCAACACCCTTCCCCCTTCTTCATTTAGTTTTAAGATAGTGTTTCTTCTTTTGTGGTTAGAAGCAAATCTATGAAAGAAAGTATTATTTTTGTCCCCTTCCTTCAGCCATTGAATTCTAGATCTTTGTTTCCAGAAAATTTCCTCCTTTTGGAGGATCTCTTTCCACCTCGTTCTAAGTTTCTCCTCTTCCTGAATATTCTCCTCTGAGTTATTCCCTTCTACAATAACCCCTTGGATTTTTTTTATCTTTTCCTCTACTTCTCCTTTACTTTTAAAAATCTCCCCAAATGAACTTTTAGCCCATACTCTGACATTTCTTCGAATATTATCAAGTTTCTAGGTAAGTTTGTACATTGCAGTACCTTCTACTCTTATATTCCACCACTCCTGAATCTTATCTTTGAATTCTGGATGTGACTCCCACATTATTTCATATTTGAAGGGTTTCTTTCCCCCTTTAAAGCCATCCTCATAATGGAATAAAATGGGTGAGTGATCAGACACCGTTCTGTTGAGATTCTCCAAGTAGGAGTTACCCTTGCTATTCCAATTCCCTGATAGTAATAATATGTCTAGCCTAACCTGAATGAGATCCTAACCTTTCCTATTATTAGTCCAGGTGTATGGGTTACCCCTTAGCTCCACATCCATGAAGTCCAACTTCCTCGTAAATTTACTTAGGTCTTGCAAGCTCTCTTGACATTCTCTATTGCCTCCCCTCTTCTCCGAATGGTAAAGAGGAGTATTGAAATCACCCATACACATCCATTTCTCTTCAAACATATTTTAAGGTATCCTTATCAAATTGTCATACATTTTCTTCCTCCCTAATCTACTATTAGGTGCATAGATATTAATCAATTTCCAAATGTGGCTATTCGATTGGAAATGAGTAATTATAAAGTTTTTTCCTTCCAGATCTCATAGCCCTTAAATGATTTTAGACTCCACATGGTAGCAATTCCCCCCGATGCTCCATCTAAATCCCTATGTAAATACCCCACCCCTGGCCAGATATAGCCAACAATTTTATCAAAATTTGAGCTACACATTTGTATCTCTTGAATTAACACAGTCTATTTTTTCCTGAGATATTAATTTCTTAAGAGCATACTACTTCTGGAGATTATTCAATCCCCTTATATTCCATGAAAGGAGTTTCATTTCTTACCTTTTGTTACTATCTCCAGTGTAAGTTGTTTACCACTAGCTACATCTCTAGCAGTTTTCTTTGTCCTGGTAAATTTGCTTTATGGTCTTCCTACTGTTCCTGATACTCCAATATCTATTCCCCCCCCCCCCCCCTTCTCTTCTTCTTTTTCACTTCCCATTCACCATTATCCTCCTCTTGAGGCAAGGAGGGGCTCATCTCCTTATCTATATTATCAATGCTTGCCATTACTCTCACCACTATCTTAGCCTGTGAGGCCTTGACTATCCTCACAGGGGTACAAACTAACTCTCTTAAATCCCCTTCCTTAGGCTTATGGTCCCCCCCACTGTGTTGTTGAGGAGCCCATAATAGAGGGGGTTACCCCTTTCTCCTTTGAAGGGGTTTAAAGCTTGCTCCCCCCAATCTGGATTGTTGTCAAGTCCTATAGAGTGTTGGTTCCCTCTATTTCTCCATCTTCCAGACACTCCTCCTCTGAATTCCTCACCAAAGGTGAGCCCAAAAGATCCTCCAAATCTCTTTTGAAAGGGTATTCCTCCAGTGCCTTCTCATCTTCCTTAGTATCCTTTCCCCTAGGACTCAAATAGTTATCCTACATGGAGGTCATATTGGGCAAGGTCATAAAAGGTTTTGTAACTATCTTTTTAGTCAGTACTGAAGGTTCCCCAATGGTCTCCATAACTATCCCTAGAGAGCTCTCCTTCTATTTATCTTTTTGCATTTTAGCTTTGCAATCTGCGATAAGATGACCAAATTGCCCACATCTCTGGCAAAACAAGCCTGCATTCTCATATTCTATGGGTTGAACTCTCTCATCCCATTTAGTTTTTAAAGTGACCATAGTAGGTAGTGTTCTATTTAGCACTACATTCACACAGAATCTAGCATAGACTAGTCTCAATTTTTACATTGTCACTTTGTCGGTAGTAACAAAATGACCAACAAAGTTCCCCACCCATCTTAATAACCTTTCATCCCAAAATTCTAGAGGGAGGCCAGGTAATCTTACCCATACTAGGGAAAGTTTTTTTTAGCTCCAAACTAGCATCAAAGCCTAGATGCCACCTAGTCAGGGTCAGACAGTGCTCCCAAAATACCAAGTCCCAGAAAGAATCGCATTGAGATCTTCTTCGGTGATAAATCTGAAACAAAAAAGACCACTTGGCATGGCAAAAACATTTATAGTTCCTTTGACCTTCCAGTTATGGTCCACCCATTTCCTTATCATCTCGATAGAAGGGCAGAAAGCAACAAATCTGCCTACAACACAAAGTTTGAGGCCAGAAGTCACATTATCCATCATACTATCAAGGAGTGCAATCATAGGACCTTCTTGTCCATGAGTTACCTTGGGATTCTCTGTGTTGGGGTTGGACATCTTGGTACCCACGAGCGCACTCTTCCATCTCGACAGAGAACCCACATCCAACTTTTGGGCACCCCCCTATTGACAGCAAGCAGAACTTCCTCCCCTTAGCTCAGGGATGTCCACTCTTGATCGTCCTTCCTCCAAAGCTAACTTGACATTACCTGACCCATCTACATCAATGGACCCACCACCAATCAACTAGTCTACATCTCTACACACCACAAGCACCAGTTACAGGTTCGAGCATGGTGGCAAATCTGAAGGTTTAGAGCTCTCCATCATTCAAAATTCAAAAAGAAAATGGGCGAAAAAGTTGTAGAGCGAAAGTTGCAAAGCAAAACTTTCTTCCAAAAATCTCAACTTCATCATCACATCTTGTTTTAACTGTGGCTAGTAATATTTTTTAGCAACCAAATTTATAGTTTTAGTTCTTCCAAAATGTCCATCCAATCCTCCACTATGCTTCTCTTTGATGAGGTTCTCTCTCATTGAACTTTTGGGAATTCACAACTAGTTTCCTTTGAACAACATACTATCTTGGTCATAAAATCCAACCACATTATCCTATCAAGTGTAACAAATTTTGTACAAGCCTTCCATGCTTTACCAAAATCAAGATCATCTAGATACAAAGTATTGAGTTCCTTGAACCCAACCACCTCTATCTATATTTCTATCAGCATAAGTTATCTTCTACTAAGAGCATATGCAATTTTGTCAGACTTCCCACTCCTATGTTTCAAAATAAATGTATAACTCTACAAAAATGCAACCCACTTTAAATACCTTTGGTTCAATTTTCATTGACTATTCAAATATTGCAAAGCTTGATGATCAATATACAAAAAAAACTCCTTGGGAATAAGATAGTGTCTCCACTTCTTCAATTCTTCAACTATAGCAAAAAATTCTTGATCATAAATAGAATATTTTCCTTTTACATCATTCAACTTCTCACTAAAATAAGCAATAGGTCTACCTTCTTGACTTAAAACAACTCCTATTGTAGTACCACTAGCATCACAGTCTACTTGAAACACCTTGTTAAAATCAAGAAGTACTAAAATAGGCTACTCAGTAACTTTCTATTTCAACATATTAAAACTCGTATCTACTCTTATAGTCCACTTAAACTCTTTCCTATCTTGTCTCATTGTTTTAGTCAATGGTCCAAAAATACTACTAAAACTTCTTATGAACTTTCTGTAAAATGTAGCCAATCCATGAAAAGATCTCACGTCTATCACACTCCTTAGAGTAGGCCATTTGAGGATAGCCCTTACTTTCTCTGGGTCTATTTTTAGACCTTCTTCTAAAACAACAAATCCCAAATACACCAACTCTTTCTTTACAAAAGTGCACTTCTTTATGTTTATCAATGACTTTTCTTCCCTCAACTTATCAAAAACCTTGTGAATATGAATTAAATGCTCCTCCAATGTCTTACTAAAGATCAATATATCATCTAGGTAAACAATGACAAACTTATAGAGAAACTCCTTCAGTGCCTCATTCATGAGCCTCATGAAAGTGCTTGGTGTATTGGTTAGCCCAAAAGGCATGACTAACCACTCATATAGTCCTTTCCTTATCTTGAAAGCAGTCTTCCACTCATCACCTTCTCTGATAGAAATCTGATGGTACCCACTCTTCATATCTCTCTTTGTGAAATATTGAACTCTACTCAGACAATCCATAATATCATTCATCCTTGGCAAAGGAAATCCATACTTGATAGTGATCTTGTTGATAGCACAAGAATCTATGCACATTCTCCATTCTCCATTCTTCTTTGGTGCTAACACTACTGGTACAGCACATGGACTCAAACTCTCTCGAATCAACCTAATGCAAGAGCATCCAATGGTGTAAGGGGAATCTTATATCACCCAAAATATGCTTAGAGATAGTTTCTATTTAATGTGTTTTTATTTTTTGATACCCATTTGGGTCAAATAAAGGTTCTAACTCTCACAGTTCCACTATTAGTTTTCTAGGTTAGAGTTTTTAAGCACCTTAGGATACGTGTAAATGCAAAAAAGAGTTATTTTGTAATCATAGAGGGTTTAAGTTGGAGGGATGATTATACTTTTAATTTAAAGCACTCCAAAAAAAATCAAGTCAAAAGGCTTTACGGTTAGAAAGTTATTACAGTTTTAATTTTCTTGGAGACCTCCTAAGAGCACTTCAAAGTCAGATTTGGGGCACTAAATAGCCTTTTACAAGGCTGAAAATTGGGGGATAGGTGAAGCTCAATAGTGATATAGAGTGCTTCAAGAGCTTTCTATAAATGTAAACAATTTGTCAAACGGACTCCCAGTTCAAAAGTTATGCCTCCCGAAAGTTGGACTATCATTTCTGGATTCTTCTAATTTTACACCAACTTCTAACGTGACTACTAGAACCTTTTATTTTGGTGGCGGATGCCAATTATCATATTCTAGAATGTATTCCTAACCCTAAACCATTTGGGGCTTATTTGAGAACACTTTTGGCATTGTAAACGCAGTTCTCAGTGGAGTTAGAGAGAAGGTACTGTGTGGAGGATTTCTTTCTCCAAAATCATACTATTGTAAGTCCATAGGGAATTTTATTTCATTGATAATAATAATTACCTTTTCCTATGTGTTCATTTTGTTCTTTGGTTGTGTCTCCATCACAACCCCTTCTACAACAACTCATGAATTTTCTTGTTCAACTCTTCACTTTCTACTAGTATCACTTTGGATGCTACCTTGTTTGTCAAATTGGCTCCTAGAATCAAATCCATCTGGTGACTAATCTTCCTCATTGGGGGCAATCCATTAGGTACATTATCTGATACAATATCAGAAAACTCTTACAACATATCTGCAAATTTTACATGTACCTCTTCTACTTCTTCTTTATTATCTTTAGGAATTATGGAAAAACACATATGCTCATGTGTCATACCTTTAAGAAACTCTTTTCCATTGACAAAACATATTCTAGTAGCACTAATACCTTTTGTTCTTTATACTTCAATGGCTTCAACTTATGTTTCACTCTATCCTTAGTTAGAGTGTAGGTCTGTTCTCACCCATCATGTACAACATGCTTGTCAAACTACCATGACCTACCCAACACCATATGACATATGTCCATATGTATGATATCACATAGTACCTCATCCTAGTAGCTTCCAATCTTGAACTTCACTGAGCACTACTCATTAACCATGACCTTATAGTAATCTTGCACCCAAGCAATATGGTATGGATGCAGGTGTTTCTGCCTCTTTAGCTTCAACTTGGTGACCATCATTTTTGACACCAAATTTTTAGTACTTCCACCATCAATGATCACATCACAACACTTATCTTCACATTTTCACCTTGTGCAAAACAAGCTCCTTCTTTGCTCAGGTTCATTCTCACCACTCAGCAAGACTCTTTAGTTAACTAGAACTTCTCCTCTCTCAGCATCTTCAAAATGTGAGGATCTAGCATCTTCATCAACATGTGCAACTTTGGCCTAGCCTTCTATTCTTCGATTTGTCCTTCCTTGGCATTTGGTACATTCAAATATTGTATTCCCTTCTTCTCCACAATGAAAACATTTCCCACGAAAGCCTCCTCTTCTAGATCCTTGTCCTTTACCTCTTCCTCTCTAATCTCTATTGTTCTCATCATGGAAACAATTATAATTTTTCTCCCTCTAGTTTTGATTGCTACTTCTAGTCTCATCCTTGTTCTTTTGATCATCATTATGACCACCATAAGATCATTCACTAGATCTTCCACCACGACATCTTCCACTATTCTTAGTGTCAAACTTCTTGCTCAGTTTCTCGTTGACTCTTAGGGAAAATAGGTATACCTTCTAAATACTACTCATTCAAACCAAACTTAACTCGTCCTGAATGTTGGGCCTTAACCCACTAAGATAACATGCAACTTTCTCCTTCTTAGCTTCTGCATGGCTAATTCTAATGAGAGCTCGGTAGAACTCTTTTGTATACTCTTGAACAAATTTTTCCACTTGCTTCAACCTTTGCATCTTCTTCAATAGATGAAGCTCAAAATCCATAGTAATGAATTTTCATTTCAACATCTGATCCCATTTGGTGATTTTGTCCTTTCCCTTTCTATTTTTTTCCAATTGAACCTCCTACCACCAAATCTTCGCATGCCCCTTTAGTTTTGCCTTTACAAACTTGACCCTAAAGGATCATTAATATCTTCATACTCAAAGTACTCCTCTACTTCATTGATCCAATTGATTAGCTCCTCTAGATTAAGATTTCCTAAAAATGTGGGAACCTCAAACTTAGGTGTTTTTCCCATCTTTGAGATGGCTCTAAAAAGCTGCACTTCCTCTGCTTCGGCATTTTCTTCTACTTTTTCCTCATCCTACCTTTCATCTCTTACAAGAAGATTTATTACTCTTCACATTTGTTCTTCCAATGCTTTCATTTTCCTTTGGAGGACTTAGAAACCCTCAAGTGTAACACCTACAGCTCTTTCACCATGCTCTCTTTGTGGAAGCATTTTCACACTTCTACTGAAACCCTAGTACAAATTGCCTCACAATTGATGATCTATCTACACACTCAACCCAAACCATGATCCTTCTGCAAACTACCTCACAATCATCAATTTATCCATACACTCAAGAACTCTATCTTTGATACCACTTCATGTAGGGTGCTCCCCTTAATACCATAAACTCATAACAAAAACAGAGAAACAATAACAAATGCTAGAATAAAATATGGACTTATTATTTGTACCACAAATATGGAATTACAAAATTCATAAGTATAATATGCTAACCCATATGGGTGCCTTTAGGACAATAATTTGCGAGACAAGCTACAAAATATTACCCAGAGCTCTCTTAGACAATGTTCGAGCCTTTCTTAAATAGGTAGTTTTATGCCACCCGAGAAGGTTCTAGATGCTCAAACTTAATACCTATGGCTGACAGACCCTAACAAAACATATAAAGTCAGCTCAATACATCTTTGACAATTATTTTAGAAGTTTTGGGTAATCCAACTTTGGAAGGCCATAACTTAGGAACTATTGCTCTGATTGGCTATTATAACCACTATTTGGAAATGCCAGCTCCTAATCTACAGGCTTAGAACCTCACTAGCACCTTTTGTCAAGTTTTTGAACCTCATCTGGGCACTATAAGGCCTTGAATAGTGAGCCTAAAGATTTTTCTGCAAATTATTCCACCAAAAATTTGCAATAACTTCTCTAATACTTAAGTTGGAGCAATGAGATTTTTATGGTAAGCTGATATCTCTAAAATGAACCTTCCTATAGAAAATGAGAACATTCTAAGCTCATATGAAAAACTTACTAAAAATAGAAAGTTCCCATAAATAGTGACCACCATGTTTGCTAGTCCTTATTAAAATAGAAAATATTGAAAATAAAATATTTTTGGGTGATGCAAGATTGCCCTTACACCCAGGATGCTCTTGCATTAATTGGCATACATGTTGTTGGTTTTTTTTACAGTACTAGGTAATAAGATACCTAATACCAAGATGGTGAAGATAAAAATAGCCTAAAGATTAGCTACTTCCTATGCTTAGCTATATGGTCTTCAAATCTAGACCCAACTTCAAATAAATCATAAAGATTTTCTACTCTTTTGGCTCTACAAAACCAAGGCAGGTGCACTTGAGGGATCAAAATGTTAACCTCATAATGGTTTTTGACACTTGAGTGTCAACACACTTAATCACATTCCACATTGGAGCCGAGTACACCATGCATGTCGAGTCACAACAAATGTCGAGTGATCTTCATGTGCCGAGTAGTTTTTAGATGTCGAGTGAAGATTAGATACTGAATGAAGATCAAATACTGAGTGAAGTTTAGATATCGAGTGAAGTGTAAGTGTTGAGTAACACAAGTGTCGAGTGTTAACAAGTGTTGAGCAACACAAGGTGTCGAGTGTTAACAAGTGCCGAGTAACTTAAGGTGCCAAGTGATACAGTTTTGTTTAGGTGCCGAGCTATCCAAGAAATAGCAAGTGCCAAGTATCAGCAATACTTTAGGAGCCAAGTAACTCAGTATATCAGCATAAGAGTTTGTAATTGCACAAATTATGATGTAAACCATTTTTATAGCCGACATAAGGTAAATTTCAAAGGATTTAATGATGAGATCAAATATTTTATTTTTCCCATGCAATCTTCATGCAACCAATAAGAAAAATGATGAAGGCATGCAACCAATAGAATAAATGCAAATAATGAGCGAAAAATGGAGATTGAATATGGATCGTAGATCCATACCTAACCCTAAATCCTCAAATGTCTTTATAAGGAAGACAAATTTTCATTTGTAAATATATGAGTGGATATACAAGGGTGCACAGGGAAATCTATTTCCAGAAGTGAGGGTTATCAGATCACAAATGATCAAGATCAGTGAAAGCAAAAAGGTGCCTGCATTCAGCAATCAAGGATTATAATCTATCAGGTTCATTATACCTAATACTTTCTGGCAATTGTATTAGAATGAAAATCCTATGGTGATAGGTTAGCTTAACAGCTATTTCATCAGATCCTTTATTCAGGTGATTAAATCCTTTAACAGGGTGACACTTCATGTTAAGTGTTTGTAAATTGTCTAACCAGGTCACTATTAATACAGTGTAAAGCCTTTAACAGGGCAGACCATCAGAAGTGGTTGAACAATATTGCTGCAGTAATTTTTGTTCGTATCATCCCCACCCCAGTTTTACCTTCTTATTCCTGGAGGGTTTCTGGGTTACCAAATTCCAGTGTTATGAGTTGTTGATGCATGTGTTTAATTTCATGATTACTTGATGTATTTACATGCATGCAATTTACTTTCAGTTAAAAGTTTTATTGGCTAAAGTGTGATACTTATGATTCACCCCCTCCCCCTCTCATAAGTACTCTTTCCATATTTGAATATTCCAACAGAAAAAGATTCAAAACTTGACACTATCTTCATAATTCATTCATTCAATGATATTTTATTACAACACTCATCTCTATAGTAGATGTTTGGTCATATTTTTTCTTAGATCTACAAGAAATTTTGGGTAATAGTAGCTAACTAAAACTCAAAGATTAAATGCAAATAAGTATTGACCAGCTATGATACTCTTCATACATTTAAATAAAAAATTATTTTGATTTTAAGATCGTGCTTGATGCTTATCCATGATTTCTTCATATGTAAACTAAACTAATTGATTAGTGCCTCATCCATTGGGATTCAGAGTTTATCCAACTATTTTGACCTAATTGATTGTATTACAATCAATATCATCAACAATCCTCCCTAAAACTCATTCTTATGTTCATCCTTATTATTGCCTAGAAATCCTATCAAATCACTAAAGCATTTACTTAACTCATTGAAATAAAAGCAATAGTGAATTGGCATACAACCTATCCTAGTTGCATTAAGTTGAACAAGCTTTACCCATACAATCTCAAAACAACCAGTCAATAACAATGGAGACAAGCTTCAAAGAAAAAAGATATGGGGATAGTCTATCTTTGTATTAATTCTCTTTGAAATTTATGTAACATTGGATTATAACTCAAAACAACTCAAGATAAGACACCATGGTCCTAGAAAATTAATGTATTCTCAAAATTATAGAGAAAATACATCACAAAATTGGCACCAAGAAAATCAGACTGAATAAAACTAGTAAAACTAAAAGTTGTACAACAGCTCTAGCCTTGGAATCACAATTATATAGTGTGAGATGCAACAAGCTTTAGGCTTAAAGAATTTTGACAGTTGTCCTTAAGACAGAAAGATATTTACAAGGTTTCTATCAAAAAAGATAAAAATTGGTACAACAAAATGATTTACATCATGAATATTCTTTTGTGGGGACCACCTCTACTACACTGTTTGTTGTTGAGAGGTTCATGATTGGCTTTATTATTATTTTTATTCCTTGAAAGATGTAACCAATGGACTTTCTTGTGGTGTACCTTGTTCTAATGTTTGTAGACTTAATTAAACTCAAGGCTCTCCATCCATGTCATCATGCACTAACAAACTAATAGTTATACCTAATTTTCATGCTGCCAAGTCATCAATTTGGGTATCTCTACTTGTTACTATAGTTGATTGCCAATCTTTTTCTTCTTCTACTTTAACTAATTTATCAGTTGTTTGCAACTCATCTTGGTCCATCTCCTCTTCATTGGTCTCACCAATCATTGACTATTTTGAATGCACAAAATCCTCCATCCATTTGTTAAAAATTGTGCCATCCAGCCAATCAAAACTCAAAACCTCTCACTGCTTCTTCAAAACAATGTCTCCTAACTTATTTATTTCAAAAAATCTTCCCTGACAGAGTTATAGAACATTTGAACTTTAACAATCTCTTCAGTTTTTGTTACCCACAAAATATGCCCCTTTTCATTTATAACTCCATTAATTCTAAGGCATAATAAATCATCTATTTCTCTAGCCCATTCATCCTTATCTTTTAATTTATCTACTTTTTTAAGTGCATGGGGAAAAGTTCAAATTTCTCAACAAGATACTTTGAGAAACAAATTATTATTCTCTTATGTACTAAAACCCTCTTATCATCAAAATTAGATAGATCATTAGTCATGTCAAAAGTTTTTTCTATATGTTCACAAGATAGACTAATGACTGAAACATATAAAAGAGTGACATCCTTATCCCTACTACCCCATTTACTCATAATGGGCTTCAAAGCATCTTCACCACTTTTTATTTCATTCCACATTTCCATTATTTTTACCAATTGTTCATAAAATGTTGGCTAATCAATCTTATCTACCAAATACAATATTGTTTTCCTAATCTTTTCCTCGTATAGGTCATTTACTTCTACATGTAATACCTAGATTTTATTCTTCTCTTCTTCAAATCCCTCAACTGTATAAAATTCTAGTCTCTGTAGGGTATAAGGTATTTCAATAAGGGGATTTGATTTAAAAGCTTCAATTATGGGGCAAGGATGATAAGCAATCCTAGGTTGGCTAGATTCTCCCACTTTTCTCTTTCCAAGGTGCTTATCCATTTGAGCCACCTGAGCTTCCAATTGGTGTATCCTATTCTCTCTCTCCTGTATGCTTTGAGCATCTCTTCAAATTTAGCATTAAGCTCTAGAAACTTGTTTTTTTCCTTTGTTGCAACAACAACCCCAAAATCCACCATTTCTTTGGTCATTTTGGATACTTTCTCACTATCCACCTCCTCTGCTCTATAGACCATTAGGCTACTTGTATGCTCAACATCTAAAACTTCATGTATTATGGTATTGTCCCTTTTCTCAATGGACCATATCACCAATGCTTAATAATCATTACTAAATTTCAATCCCTTATGTGCCTACAAGACCTCCTCCTCAATTTTAAACTAAGTATCCTTTTCTTTCCTCATAACATCAAAAATCATAGCATTGGTTATGTCCCATTAAGATAGAATTAAAATTCCTGAATCTTTCAATAATTATATTCCCCTTTCAAGGGTTACCTATGCAAACTCTTCTATGAAATTGGTTTTAACATCCTTTTCAATTTTAGAGTCCTTTTTAATAGTTTTTTTTTCTTTGATTAGTTTACACTTAGCCTCAAAATTATCAATATTTATCCTCCACAAGAATTGAGAAAATGCTCTAGATTTTACAAAAATCTCATCATCAATAAAAAATTTAGTAGCCTATGCTATTGTAGGATCTATTTCCTCACCTTTATAATCTTCCAAAGTGAGAGCTAGTGTAGGCATAGGAGGTAATTCTTCAGGTACTCCTTCTTCAATATCTATAATTGCCACCACAATATCCCTCTCCCCTCCAATTTTTCTCACTTGCTCTCCCCTCCAATTTTTCTCAGTTTTTCTCTCAATGATACTTCATCATCTATCATGAGTGGGGCCTGGGTAGGTGAGTACTCTTCAACATTAGAAGATGGTTCTTGCTCCAATTTTTGTTTCTTAGGAGTATGTGTGTCAGGTGGGCTCTTAGACCTTAGTCTTTTGTATGGAGGAACATACTGTACACTCCTAGCCACTATGTACTTGGCTCTTTTCTACAGTATATACTACCCTGGGTTCAAAATATTTTTTCTTGTAAGCCTCCTTTCCACCTCAATGGCTTTGTCTAGGTATGCTTGTGTCAAAATTTCTTTCTTTTTATTCAATGTTTGCATAATTCTAGAAAAATTATCCATTAGCATATATAATTTCATACCCCAATATTTCCTATTAGCTAAGGGATCATAATCTAGCTTGAAAGCATTTATAAATCTAGGACCTTGATGTCTACTTTCCATTTTTCCTTCTTGAGCTCATGCTCTTGTAATGAAAATTTATTTCTAACTATGTCTTCAAGAAAGTATACCATTTTCTTATGAACTTTTTCTTTAATTATTTCTCTAAAGATGCCATAAAATCCTTTTGAAATTATGAAGTGGGCATGGGATTGAGCCATTTGATATTTATCTAAGAATTTCTCCAAATCCCTCCATCCCTTCTTGACAAAAACAAAATTATGAACAATAGTAAGTTGGGGAAAGAATGTACCTTTAGATTTATCGAAGAGTTCTCTCTCTTCCACTGATCTAATTTGCCACAAAATTTTAGCAATTCCTACTTTTAGAGGCACTTGATAGGGTAGCACATGTGGTTTTCCCAAAAAAAAAAAACCTAAAAATAGTAGACATTCTATAGGGGATAATATCTCCTCAATTATGGCTCACCATCAATTGTTTGGCATAATCTTTAGTCTAATCAATTCTAGTAGGGGTTGTGGTATCCTTGGGCTATCCCCTATTAACAACATTCTAAGCCTAGAAGAAAAATATCTATCAAATCAGAAAAAGATGGCATCAATCACCTCCCATGTCATATCTACACTTCATAGTTGGACAAGGAACTTTTCTCCATCTCTTTCTGATTCCAACTTCATTTTTCTAGAGAAAAAGATGACTCCTTTGTACAAACATATGTACATCAGCATGGAGTACTAAAAAAGGGCTTATCAACCTTAGCCTTTGCAATTCCTACTAAGCCATTGTGAGTTTCTTCTACTAAGTGAGTAGCAAAGTCAAAAATTGAACTCATACCATACAAAGTTTGAGCAATAGTGAAAAAAATGGAGCCTAGGATGTGGTCTTGCTCATCCATGCCAAATATCTTGCAAAGAGAAAAATACAAGGCATGTGCTCTAGGGTTGAAATATTTTTTCAATAGAAGCTTGGGAGTGTTTTTTGTAACCAAGGGAAATGATCCAATCTTTACAAAATGATCCTACAATGGTCCTCCCCTTAGATATATTCTTTGTGCATCACACCTACCTTGGAATTCTTCCATATCTATTTTTTCATGAACTGCATGGTTAGGGTTCAACTTAAAAACTTCTCTAATTAGTTCTGGTGAAACCCTAAAAATATTATCACTAGCATGATTCTTCACAATTCTAGTAATTGGGTAATATTTCTTTGCCATTACTACCAGCAAATCATCATTGAAGAACACTCTTGGAATGATCAATTTACCTATATCAAAATCCCATACATTTTTCAAGGGAGTATCTAATTTTCTTTCTATAAACCATTTTTGGAAGAGCCCTAATCCTCCAACAGACACTTCAGCATCCCTTAACTAGTTTTCTTTATCATAAAAACCCTCACTGACCATTCAATGATTAAATACTTGATGAATAAACTTACCATATTAGGAATAATATCTAGATGGCTTCTGCTTATGCAAGAATTTGATATTGCCATTGTGGACAAACTTGGTAGAGCCTATGTAGTAGTTGACTTCCTATCTTGTTTACATGTCTCTGAGGATCTTATAGTCATTGATGATAATTTTCCAGATGAGCATCTTTTCTTACTATCAACACAAAATCCATGGTATGATAACATTGAAAATTATCGAACCATAGGAAGAACACTTGTTCATTTTTCTCCCAAGCAGAGGAAATTGTTAGTAGAAAAGAGTTTCATTTTTTCTTGGATAGCTAGATTTATGTTCCATTATTATGAATATGAAATGGCAATCCATAATTGGGACCTCTTAATACTGGTAATTTTGTAAGTACTTCTTTAAGTTCTAGGAAAGACTTATTGAAATCAGAGTCCCAAGAGAAGTCAAGGTCCTTTTTCAATAAGTTCTAGAGAGGTGTGGCAATTTAACTAAAAATTTGGATAAACCTTCTATAATAACCAGCATGCCCCCAAAAATCTTCTTGCATCCTTTTTCTTCTCAGGAGTAAGAAAAGTACTGATTACTTCAAAAAAAAATGGAACCACCTAAATACCTTGTGATGAAATGAAGTGGCCAAGACAACACCTTCCTCCATCATCATAAAATAATTTTCACTATTAGGAGAAAGATTATACTCTCGAAATATTTTAAGGACCCTTTCCAAATTCATTTTAGCCTCTTCAAAAGTGGTCCCATAGGGAGTGGATTCATCTGTGTATATTTCTATGCATTCAACAGATATGTCAAAAATGTAGTTGGAGCATTACATAAGCCAAAAGGTAAGATTGAGTATGAAAAGGTTCCGATTGAACATCTTAAAGTGGTTTTCTCCTAGTTTTCTAGAGCTATTTTGGATCTGATTATAGCCACTAAAACTGTCTAAGAAAGAGAAATACTTTTTTCCAGCTAAATTGTCAAGGACTTGGTCAATAAATGGCAATGGAAAATGGTCCTTTTTTGTAGCTAAATTCAGTTCTTTGTAATCTACACAAACTTTCCATTTTCCATCTTTCTTTTGTATAATGACTAGGGGGGAAACCCACTGACTATGAGAGACTAGATAGATAAAACTAGCATTTGATAGTTTCTACAATTTAGTCTTGACTATGTCACTTAAGATAGGATTAACCCTTCTCTAAGGTTGTCTCACAAGCTTATACTCTAGACTAATGTAAATCATATAAGTACAAAGATTAGGATCTAGGTCCTTTATGTCTATGTAATCCCAAGAAAATTCATGTTGATTCTCTTGTAACAACTTTAATATACTTTCTTGATGTGTAGGGGATAAAGCATTACTAATATTCAGTTATTTTCTTGGACTCACTACAATCCATCTTACTTTTTCCATCATGCATATTTGAGAAATTTTATTTGAATGCATCTCATGTGGGAGTAATGAATGAAGGAATTAGGAGGATGCTAAATATTCAGGTGCACTTAGAGGTGGTAGAATTTTTTCCAAGGTACAATCATGTTGTGAACATAACTAAGAACTAACTCTATATTCATTTGTGATAATTGATGAGATAACTTAATCATCTTCTTGAGGGATTAAAAATGGATCTTTGGTTATCGTCATAAGCTAATGGAGTGAATTAAGTTTTGGTTCCTCATCTCCTAGATTAGGCCAAACTACTTGATCATCTTGTAATAAAGATTGAACAGGGGAGTATAGGGTCAAGTTCTTGGTATGCATCCCATTAGATATTATCATCTTTCCAAACCTACAAGCTATATAGGCATCTACAATAGCTAACCATGGTCTCCCTAAAATGAGAGGATACCCACCCATATTGGCCTTTGGGGAAAGGACAACAAAGTCTACAATATATTCTCAAGAATTTAATGAAACTATAACATCCTCTATCATTCCATCTGGTTTAATAATGGAACTATCAATGAGTTGCATAATGGTTGGCTTTTCTATGAGGCCAATAATGTGCAAGTGAGATAAGAATTCATTTTTTATTATATTAGTAGATTGCCTAAATTAACTAGGGTGTTTTATACTTGAATTCCATGAATAGTTACAGTAACTATAAGACTTCATGGGTCAAAATATTTAGGTACTATCAACTTTTCTAACATAAGGTCTGACAATTGTCCTACAACATGGATATTTTTAGGATCTTTCCTTTTTCTCCCTAGTTCTTTTATGCAAGCTTCTTTAATGGATTTATTTTTCTTTTATAGCATCTAGTAATGGTATCTTCACATTCATTTTCTTTAGTTGGTTAAACAAATCTGTCACACTTTTCTTTTGCATAGGCATAGTTGATTCTACAAGCCTTTGAGGAAATGGTAGATCTTTTGCTATAGGAGAAAATTGTTGAGAGGAAAAATCCTCCTTTTTAGTAGAAGGCTCTTCAACCTATTTGATTATGGGACCTTGAGGTGAGGCAAGAGTGGTTCTTGACCTTAAATGGACATCATTCAGAGAGATAGCATAACATTTTGTTTGAGTTGGTGGCTTGATATTATTAGGATTAGGATTAGGCTAAGCTAGCAAAAGGTTTGTTTAGTCTAGTTGTTATTGCTTGCAAGAAGAGGCATTATAGTTTGTTGCTGAGGTGGTAGCATTAAGGTCCTCTGATTGGGCTAGTTAGACCATTACTGAGGTTGTTTCCAACCTTTTTGGGGTTGATGCCAACCTTGATAGGGTTGCTATCAACCTTTTTAGGGTTGTTTACAACCTTGCTAAGGTTGTTTCCATTTACCATTAAAGCCTTGAGGACCACTATTGTAATAATTTTTCCATTGACTATTATTACCATAATTTTGAAGAGGATCTTGTGGCATACCTAGTCTTTGGGCCCATGGCCTTCATTGAGAAACATAGAGTACCTCTCCACTTCATCAATAGCTTTGAATTTAGTAGGCATTTCTTGTGGCTCCAAGCTTACAATAATCTTGAATTTGTAGTTCATTTTCCTCTCTTTGCAGTGTGGACAATATTAAGCTAGCATATTGTCAACTTCTTCCTTCTTCTTCCTTCTTCTTCCTTCTTCTTCCTAGCATGTATGTTGTTGAGCTGAGTGGCAACATCGTTAATGATGTCTTTTTTGAAATCAAACAAGAGATCAAAAAATTCCACCTTAGATACTCCTGAACTATTAGTCTTACTAGTCATGGCCCTAAACCCTCTACCCTTCTTCATAATAGCTCTTGTTGTAATTGGTCCTCTGCATCAGCAAATAGATTTTCAAATAGTTCTTCTTCTTCTTCATTCTCAACTTGGGGTTCCTTGGGTTTAGGATTAAATATATCTTCTATTTCAAAATGAGTAATTTAGGGGAGGAATCTCCCAAGGTGATCTCTTCTTCTATGCATAAAAATGAAAAAAACTAAAGCAATGAATTCAAATATGGATTGAATTTGCACCATCCCTGGCAAGGGTGCCAAAAATGGTTTGTTAGTATAATGACTATGTATCTAAGGATTGGAAATCCTTTTTACATTGACTCTACATCTTATCAATGCCTAGTAATGTACTAGAATAACACACTGAACTCATTAAATTTTTTACCAAGGATGTAAACTTGAAATCATGCCCGCAGATTATATGATTTAATTCATCTACTATGTCATTGAGACTTTGTTACAAAAATGTTAAAAGAAACACTAGACTAGGAAATGAAGTAACAATCTACGCTAATATTCAGAAATGAGGCTACAAGCATGAAATTAAGCTATTTACTTATGTTGTAGGAAACAACCAATATTTTTGTCACTATATGGTTGCAAGAGCAATAGAGTTCTAAAATTCTTCTATTCTATGGAAATGAAAGGTTGATTATTACCTAGATATGAACTACATTCACCTCTTGTGTGGACCCTCATAGAAGAATAAATAAATAACAACTTGGAGATTAAGAATTGTAAGTATCATTTTATTCATGAGAATCTCATAAGTACATATTGAAATAGCATAATTCTATTTATCACTACTGTTGAATTACAAAAGAGATCTTATTGAATAACCAAACTCAAGAATATAAACTCCATCTTATTTATAACATCAACATAAAATAGAACTCCTAAGATCTAGGATCCTCCAATGCTAGGGATATGACAAGATTGACAATACACATCATCATTTAATACAAGAATAGGTTGCACTTCATTTGCACATGGATTTAGGAGTTTGTGGCTTCTAGATCCACTCCATAGTGATTTGACAACCACTTTGACTCAGTCTATAATAATAACTAACAATGAAAGGTCATGGGATCATTATGAACTCAAAATAGTCAACCATTTCCTTATCAACACTTTATCTTTTGATGCTGACCTATTCCTCCATTGTTGACTCATCATTTCCCTACAAAATATTAGTGTGCACATACAAAAATGACAATACACATCCAAGATAAATTTCATAATAAGTTTTCTTATATTAGCTTTTCTCTTATCACATAGCTATAGGAAGAACTACCTAATTAATGTAAGATAGAAAGTTACATCATTTTATTCTATGTAACCATATAATATATAGCATGTTAATCCAATCTCAAGAATGTAAAAGTGCACACATATAATAGTATAATTATAAACAGCCTAAATAAGTTCATAAAAATTTCATAAAGTTCTCATGTGTTAACCATATAAAGCATATGAAAATATGAACTAAATAGACCTTAGATTGGCCTCATCAATGAGTATGAAGGAGGAAATGTATGAATTAATGAGTGATGTTGATCAAAAAAGTATTTTTGGAAAAAAATTTGATAAAACATGTTACAGTGAGGGATATGATGATCAAGCTATATGTATGGGGTAACCCTAAGTGGAAGTTAACATTTTGAAGTTATTTTATGATAGATTTTGAGAATGATAAGTATTTTTTCCACTAATTCCAAAGGGGAAGATGTTGGAAATATGGATAAGTTAGTAAAATTAAGGATTGTCATTTATGGAAACATATTATTCTAGAATAGAAGGTAGAACTTACAACTAGAGATCCCATGATCAGAGACATAAAATTATCTAAGTGTTAGACCATTTTGACATCAGTTCAGAGGTAATTTTAGTATTATAAAGTCTACAATAACAATTAGCATGTGTGCAGTCAAGGATAGGTAGAACTAAGTATCATGATGATGTACCTAAGTGCCCATATTAGTATGGACTAAATTATATGTAAAACACTAGTAAAGGCAAAGAAAAAGACAAAATAGAGTATATCATAAAAGGGTTAATAACAAGTTAAGGAATTATTTTGGCCATAAAAAAATTACTTAATTATTTAGGGATGACATCCTAGATGTTTTCCCTAAGTTAGCATTGGCTAATTTTGTATATAGCCAAACATGGAAAGCATCAAGCCAACTCCACAAGAGTTTTGTAAATAAAAAGGATATAAGTAAGAAATCACTACTTTTGAAGTGTGTGATGTGAATGTGAAATATATGGTGCATATGTGAACTGAGTATGTGATGTGCAAATTTATGTGAGATATCTATGATGTGAGTTATGATGTAAGATCATAGATATGAAAAGTAAAGTAGTTAGTAGATAAGAGGTTATTGTATCTATCTTATTTTGTTTAAGGCACTAAATTGTATAATTGCATGTTTGGGCCATGTACTCTTCTTACATACATATGTATTTGTAATACCAACTCCTAATAGAGTTGAAGCAAATCCTAGCAGGGTTAAGGCTTTTAACAAGGCCTAGTCCTCTAACAAGGAAAGACACTATATGTAATTCATAGACACCTAACAGGGACAATATCCTTAACATGATTATTTTTTTTAGTGGATCATATTGTGGGTACCATCCTAATACAGTGAGAATTTGAGGTACCACTACCAAAGGAAGTATGAATCCCTATAAATAACCACATAATAGAAACACAACACAAGATACACAATTTGATACCAAATGCAACTCTTTAATCATAAAAATAGTTGATTACATGCAATGTGCCCAGTTATAAGGCCTTTCAAGTTTTGGCCAGATACAACAACAATTACAAAAAAGTCCTGCAAGATCCCTGAAGATCAAGTCTGAACACTAGCTAGTCTAGATCCACGCTAGTGGAAACCTTCAAGGAAGATCTAAACTTTTGTTCACAAGCCCACCAAGAAATCTTCTTATTTCCCAAGCCTCAACTACTATCCCTTCTCAAACTTCACTCATTTTCCATATCCTCTTCTCCAAGTTGGATGAATCTTCCTTAAGACTCCACAAGGCACCCCTACTTATACCCAAATATGTCACAAGTTAGCCTAGCCCATTAAAATTTAAAAATAACCCTTACATTAAATATATGCATAAGCTACAAGTCAGCTACAACACTCATTAAATACCTACAACCCAGATCAAATGCCAAAAGGTTGACTCATAGACAACTCAAGGAACACAAAAAACCAAGACATGATCAAGTGTTAGTAACCACCACCAAGTATTAGAAAATCCTCAAGCATAATCAAGCCCCTTCATTGACCAAACCACTCAGTCAACATAACCATTGAAACATGTTATAAACTAAGCTCTCCATTACATGTTAAGTTCTACTCCTTCATAGACTAAGTTCCTCCAGCAACCAAAGTCCTTCAAAGACTGAGCAACTTAAACAACACTGTAACCAAGCTTCATCAAGCTCCCAGTGTGTGTCAAGTTCCCACAAGCATCATTGAGCACCTTCAACAACCAAGTGCCCCAAGTTATGTTGAACTCCTTCAAAAATTGAGCACCTCCAGGATCATCGAATCCATTCATCCATCAAGTTCTCAACCAAGAAATGCCAAGAGATGATCAAGTAACCTCTACCAAGCACCTCTTCTTCAACCAAGTACCAGTCAAAGCACCCTCCAAAAAAACTACCAAGCCTCTTCCTATGAACTCCAAAGTAGCCCCCAAGAAAACCCAAGATGCTCCTGCATCAGACTTCCCAAGTAAATAGAAAAGTGTGTCCCATACTTTGATGTCCAAAGAAAGATCAACAACCATCTTCATTCACTAAAGGCTTCCACTCCAATAGGGACAAGAAAATAAACATGCAAATTATCCACATCTCCATCCATTTATCAAATACCTAAATCTTAACCATCCAATCAACATGCTCACTCCCAAGAAAAAATTAAACATAGTGCTTCATAGTGGAAGCCTCATCTACAACAACAACTAGTGAACCCACACCAGCAAGAATAAACTCCACATCAGTAGCAATATGTAGATCTCCATCAATACATGCCAAAATCACAACACTAGTGGTCTCATTGCTCACAACAAGATGCTCTATAATTTCCATGTCAAACACACTCAACTGATCATGAAAACCAATCTCAACCTCAACATCAACAAGATTAGATATCTCCTTAGCAAGCTCGGATATTTTAGAAACATCCACCAATTTCTCTGCAAGTTTCACATCAAACTCCACAAACTGATGAAAACCAACCTCACGTACCTTTGTTACCTTCTCTCCAACCTTGTTATGCCATCTTCTCTCATAGAGAAGTTGTCTAATCGACTAGACAACTCTCTTCCAGATTGGTAGACTCCAACTCCACAAATATCTACAAAATTCAACCATATTTTCCTTAACTTGATCAGGCAAACTAGCTTCTAACCAAGTAAACATCTCATAAATCCTCTTCTCCACCACATCATGGAGATTAGCAATCATCGCAAGGTCTAATCTTCTTGGAGACATCTTCCAAGATCTTCACAAAACCTTTGCAACAAATCCTTCCCACACTCCTTGTGAGAAACCCAAATTGTTTGCAAGTTAGATCTCAACTTGCCACATCACATAAGCAACAGGGGAAAAATACAAGTCTAGGAAAATGGATCTCCAATATGCCACTTAAACCCTCTACGATCATGCCCCAACAAGATCGACCTTCCATATTTGAATCCATCAATCCATCTACAAGTCCTCTACAATTGTAAGTTAGAACCATGATCTATCACCTCACAACCAAGTTATCTAGGACTCTAGAAAGAACAATCTCCCACCAGATCAAAATCTTCTCTAATCAAATCCTCTCAACCCAAGGTCTTGGTGCAAACTACCTTAGTTTCAATGATCTATCAACATGGTTAGGAATACTTAATGTAGTGAGAATTTGAGGTACCTCTACTAGAGGTAATTAGGATCCCTACAAATAACCACATAGTGGAAAAACAACGCAATATACATAATCTGATACCAAATGAAACTCTTTAATTATAAAAATAACTAATTACATGTAATGTACCTGGTTGTAAGGCCTTCTAGGTTTTGGCTAGATATAACAGCAATTATAAAAAATAGTTCTCTAAGATCCCTCAAGATCCAATCCCAACACTAGCTAGTCCAAATCCACACTGGTAGAAACCTTAAAGCAAGATCTAAACTTGTGCTCAAAATCCCACCAAGCAATCTCCTTGTTTTCCAAGCCTCAGCTACTAGCCCTTCTCAAACTTCATTCTTCTACCACATCCTCTTCTCCAAGTTGGATGAATCTCCCTTAAGACTCCACAAGGCACCCCTACTTATACCCATGTAAGCCATAGGTTGTCCTAGCCCATTATAAATTAATAATAACCCTTACAATAAATATATGCATAAGCCACAAGTTGGCAAAAATATTGATTAAATACCTACAACCCAAATTAAATGCTAAAAAGTTAGCTCGCAGACAACTCAAGAAAAATAAAAAACCAAGACATGACCAAGTGTCAGAAACCACCATCGAGCATAAATAAATCCTCAATTTTAACCAAGCCCCTTAATTGACTAAGCCACTCGATCAACATAGCAACCAAACCATGCAGTAAATTGAGCTCTCTAGTAAATTTCAAGTTCTACTCCTTCATAAACTGAGTTCCTCTAGCAACCAAACTCCTTTAAAGACTAAGAAACTAGGTCAATACAATAACCAAGCTTCATCAATCTTTTCATGTGTGTTGAGTTCCTACAAGCATTGTCCAGTGCCTTCAATGATCGAGTGCCCCAAGCTAAGCCTAGCTCCTTCAACAATCAAGCACCTCCAAGATTACCAAGTCCATTCATACATTGAGTTCTCAACCAAGAACTACCAAGAGATGACCAAGTAACCTCTACCAAGCACCTCTTCTTCAACTGAGTACTAGTCCAAGCACCCTCCAAAGCAACTACTAAGCCTCCTCCTATGAACTCCAAAGTATCTACTAAGAAAATCCAAGATACTCCTACATCACATTCCTGTCAGGGTTTTCCCTTGGCCAAGGTTTCCCTAGTTAACAAAATATGGTGTTATGAGTTCTCTTTGTTTATGGATTTATTTACTATTTAGTATTATTGGTTTACTTTCATATGCATGTTGTAAAGTAATTAACAATATCCAAATGTGGGAAAAAAAATTTAGAATACCTATTCACCCTGCCCCCTCATAGTATTATCTATTTTTAACAATTGGTATAAGATCTTAGTTACTCAGAAGAGGCTTAACAACTTGAGTAAGATCCCTATGGATATGGAGTAGTTGAAGAGGAGTCTTGAAGAATGCCTTGCGCAATTTGATATTTTAACAAAAGAAAGAGACAACCTGAAATAAATGTATGAAGATGCAAAAGATTACATTGATAAACTAAAAGATAAGATTGATTATCTCAAATCTAGAAAAGATCCTAAAGAGAAGACTAATGATAGTGATGAGGTAGTAACTCTTAAGAAAGAAAATGAAATTTTGAGACATGAGTTGAATATTTTTGAACTAAAATTGAGTTTAAAGAAAGATGATGACAAGTTTGATTCAGATCTAAAATTTGAGAATACAGATTTAAGATCTCATCTTAAAAAGGTGACATGTGAATTAGAGAAGTACAATGCCATTATGAAAGGAGAGTTAACTCAAGCTAAGCAATAGTTATAGAAGCTTTATTCCAGTAGTGATAAAATTAATGAACAACTATTCTATTAGAGATCTTCTTAAAATAAGATTGGTCTTGGATATCTTAATGGAGAAAAATCAGCCAAGAAAACTAAAATTAGGAAGGAACCAGATCCAGTTGTTGAAACCCCTAAACCTAAATAAAACCAAGAAAGTCTATAGAAGAATCTAAAGAAGTTGAGAAAGTAAATCAACCTTAGAAGTGTGATGAACCTAAACAAACAAAGCAAGTTGAACCACCTATGGAGGTTAGACATGAGTTTAGAGGTAGATGTTTCATATGTAATGAAGGTGGTCATATGAAGAGAGATTGCACAGGTAAGTCTTTCAAACCTATTACTAATTTTTATTGTCATAATTGTCACAGTTTTGGACATAAAGAAGTAGATTGTAAGAAAACTAAGTTTGGTAGTAATAATGGAAATGGTAGGATGTTTAGGGATATTAACCTTGTGGGTAATGAAAGAAGGAGATCACAAAGTAGACCCAATGAAGGTGTAAGACCTAATGGATCAATGAACTAGACTATATTGTTACAAGTGTAACAACCTTAGACTCATTGCAAGGAATTACATAAAGAAGTAGATTGTAAGAAAACTAAGTTTGGTAGTAATAATGGAAATGGTAGGATGTTTAGGGATATTAACCTTTTGGGTAATGAAATAAGGAGATCACAAAGTAGACCCAATGAAGGTGTAAGACCTAATGGATCAATGAAGTAGACTATATTGTTACAAGTATAACAACCTTAGACTCATTGCAAGGAATTATAGAGCACCAAACAATTAGAATAGACCTAATTAGAGAAGGAATGCACTTGTATGTTAGTTATGCAATAACTTTGGACACATAACAAGATTTTGTAAAATGGATAGAAGGAATTTCAACAAGAACCCAAACTGCAGAAGGATCAATAATAAAAATGACATAAGAAATGATAACAGTAGAAATAATAGTTAGAAGGAAGCATTTAAAGAGTATGTTGAAAATTTTAATTATTTCTGAAGGAAAATGATCCATCAAGTTCACATGTGATTCTTGAAGAATATTTTTTTCAATGCACCTAATGGAAGATTAAAATCTACTATAGTATGTGATTAATCTTACTTGAATTAGATACTCTATTATTGGGGATAATGCACAAGAAAGTTATAAAAGTAGTTAGAGATTAAATTAGGAGCTACAAAATTAGAAGCTAGAAAGGATTATAAGGAAGCTTTGGTTAAGAGTGCAAGTCAATTGTTGATCACGTGAAGAGGAATAAAAGAAATCAAGTTTATTGGTAATCAAGAATAGTTTTTATAGATTTGAGTAGATGTTTAGTTAATTTGAAGTTTAATTTGAAATATTTAAGGGATAAAAATAATATTTTGAGTACCATTTGATCTTGTGAAGAATTAAGGAGTAATTTAAAATGATTTGACAGCAAGTAAAGGTGAATTTGAAGTGTTCACAATGCAAAGTGAGAAAAGCCCTAGTTACATGAAATTTAGGTATTTTATGAAGTTCTTGAAGCATTTGAATCAGTTGAAATAGAGAATTCTACTATTAATAATGTAAGTGAGAGGTTGAGGTGTGAGTTTAAGAAGCACTCATTCATATCTCAAATAGATAATCTCCTAGGAGAGTTTTTACAAGTTTTAGAAAATATATTGCATGAAGAAGATATCAAGTCATAAATACACTAAAAGTTTGAGAGCATTGGTAATAATGACATTCACAAGGACATAGACCTTTTTTTTTCAAGGAGACTTGTTATTGAAACAAGAGTTCGCATACCTGAAGGAGCTAAACATAGCAAATCATATGATGATTGATAATGATGTGATACATAAGTTAACAAGATTGTGCAATGTAAGGAAGAAATCATGTCAATGAGAAGAATGTGAAGAAGTTGGTAGAGACTAATCTACAAACCAGATATAATGGAAGGAACATTAGGATAGAGCTCATTAAGCAAACCGATGTGAGGATAATTAGTAAAATCATTGGTTACAAAATGAATCATAGTTTGAGGTTAAACTCAGTACCTACAAGATTTATCCATGCAGCATACTTGATGACTGCAAAAATAGAGAAGTTTAATATTTGTGAGATTGTAAGACATTAGCTTTTGGAAAATATAGATAAACCAAAGAAAGCAAAAAATGTGGTGTTTAGGTTTGAAGCACTACTAACACACCTATTCTTCCAAGTAGTAAGGAAATACATTGGTATGTTTGTAGGGAATGGGACAGTAATTAGTGCACCATGAATTTGGTAACATACTACTATGGGAAATAATCAAAGGAGAGGATTGTAGAGGACATAAACAAAATCATGAAAAGCTTTTGAACTATGATGAAGCATAGATACCAAATTCCACCCTCATTAGTGGAGAAATATAAAGAGGACATATGTTTCATGGTTAAAATGGATGTAACTTGTATGGAGGTAGTTGAGCTAAGGGTTAAGTTCATAGACCCTATGGGCTATGAAATGAGTGAGGATGTAACTGAAGGACATGTGAAGATCATAATAGAATCTAAAAAGGATATGGATAGTCCCAAATGGGGAACTTGTGCTGAAAAGATCAAAGAAGAAGAGAGAAAGCTCTACAACAATGAAATCAAGAAGAAAATAGAAAAGAAGATTGAAACAATTCTCAAAGAGACTGGCATGTCAAGGCAAGAATATGAAGAATTTAAGGGTATGGCCTTAGAGATGAAGGCTAGTGGATAGACTGGAGTATTCATGGCCACATCTCTAGCAATGATAGGACCTTCAGAAGGAGTCACCATAGAATAGTCATCTTCTCAAATACTTGTTGTGTCTTATGTTATAGTCACACAAGTGCAACCCATTCAAGTCAAAAGATAGAAGATTGGTGAAAAAGTGAGGATTGTTGAGGAGGAATCCACCACTCATACAATCACTAGGAGGTCTGAGAGACTCACCAAGGTCAAATCTGAACCTATGGAGTCCCCAAGAAGGAAGAGAGTCAAGTAGCAGGCAAGTAGACCTAGTAAGAGAATAAAATGTCTTAAAACTGTTGAATCAAAATCCAAAGACTCATAAGATGAATTGGAAATTGAGGATAAGCCTACAGAGAAGGTAATAGGAGAGTCTAGAACTTCAATAGGAAAGAAGCTTTGGAAACCCAAGGTAGAGTACTAAAACATACAAATTATTGACAATGATAATTTCATTAAATTGAATAAGTACTATAGTATGTATAGAAATATGGATATAATATAGTTAGAAAATGTAATGGTAAGAAATATGGTTTTGAAAAAAAAATTAAAGATATTCAAAAATATATACCAGAGGACTTGTATAATAGATTGATCAATAAAAGAAAAAGAGTTATAGATGAAGATAAGAAAATTAGGGAGAATATGATCAGAAATCTTTGCAAAGTTAACACAGATGATGGCATAAACAATATGATGAAGGGTATTAAGCCCTTGATAAGAAACAAGAGAAGAGTAATTTTTTTTATGGGAGGTAACTACGAAGAGGTTAACAAGAAAATAGAGGAAGCCATTATTAAGTAAATGATCTCTATGCCAAAGATCACATAATAGAGTGCAAAGATAGGGGAGAAATCCCTATGACTATTAAGCAGACCACTTCAAAAGTAGTAGAATTTAAGATGGCAAATCTATCTTCACATATCTATATTAGGTTAGACACCATATAAATTGGTGCAAAAAAAGTCATAGTAAACATTGACCCACCTCACAATAAGTGTATCACAGTCATGCACTATGCCTTGCTTATGAATAATTTATTCAAACTAAGGACTATTTATCCCACTATGAGGTGCATTTAATCTTATCAACCCAAGGACATATACTTGAAATGGTCAGCACAGTATGTGCACTAGGTCTCTTAATGAGTCACTAAGATTATGTTGTAGGAAAGTAAAAATGTAAGGAAAAGAACTTACACTATTGTTGTAGGAAACTAACACAATTAACTCTATGAATGCTGGAAATACAATGAAAAGATAACAAATATTCCACTAAAACTATTTTCACATATGCTGCAAGAACATTCACAAAGTGCGATGCTACAGGAAGAAACTCACAACTTCTAACTAAGATACTATGAATGCTTAGAAATTAATCTATTCTATCCTAATCTAATCCACCTTACAAGTGGGCCCCCTTGGTTGGCTTCTCTAAACTACTAACACAATATGAAAGCCAAAAACTATTTCATTCAACTTAGAAATTCATTACATAACACAGAACTGTAAAAACACAACTATAAAAGTTAACAGTCTGTTCTTAGAAAATATTTCTTCTAACTAGTTCTTAAAACTTAACACACTTGGGTCAATTCCCATATATATAGGAAATCACCATTTATTCCATAACAAAAAAGTAAATGACCTAGCTTAAAATCCACAAGAGAGAAAATAGGAAGATAACAACTGAAGGCGGGAAGAAAGAATAACAGCTTAAGGTCAGGAATAATAAAGTCTAAACATTCGCTCACCATAGAGTAAATGTAGAGAGGGTAATAAGCCTTCATAGCTCCTTCTTATTCACTACCATGTCTTCTAGAACCATTACAACTTCCTCCACCATGGTTGCTCATTGGCATTCTCTTCTTCTTAAATGTTGTTGATGCTTAGCTTTTGAATTCCTCTAATCATCTTTCAGTCTTCACTAATAGATTAGTTATAACACAAAACATTTTTTCAAATAAACATTTATCAAATTAAATTCAAATATAAGAATACACATTTTGATAACTATATGAAATATTGCATACTATATATAATATTAGCAAAAGATGGCATAGTTTCTACCCCATAGGTTTATCATAGGTTCGGTAAACATAGGTTCACAAATGTTTTAATAGAGTATTAACAAAGTACTTTAAACATCATAAAATAAAGGAAAATTTTGGTTTCATCAAGAAATACCCTAGCCATCCATATGCATTGAACCTTCTTACAGCTTCTACATCTAAGAGCAACATAGTGTGCCCTACCAGCTCTCTCCTTTGCAACTACGCACCCATTTCCTTAACACTTCCTCTATTTTCTCTATTTTCTCCCTTTTTTGGGGTTCAAGCTTCAAACTGCTATGTTATTCTTCAGACTCCTCACTCTTCTTTGTTTTAGGAAGCAATTAATTGTCATAACAAATTGTTATGCACAATAATTAAGTTTTGAATGAAGGTAAATCCTAAATTTGTGTGAGAATCATCTAGAAAAAGGGTTCGGATGATGAAAAAAAATTAAACATAGGTCACATCATAGCTTGACACAGAAAATCATTAAAAAATAGGGATTACAACACCTCACTTTGCGTACTTATGGCAATAAAGTTTAATTAATGAAGGGTAATGCGAAGATTTAGAAAATCATAATGGATAAATAGACATGCCTTTGGATATTATGGCATTCCTTGCCCCCTACTAAATTTAGACAAGTTTCCTCACTTGTTAGACTCAGTATGGGTAAGGGATTGGCATAACACTGCCATCATATAGATTATGCAGTATTAAATATAAATACCAAAATTTGTGGACTATAAATGAAATATAATTTAAAAATGTTATACCTATCAATCTTATTGTTGCACGTACCAAAAGGTGGTGATAATAATATCAGCAGCAGCATCCATCATTTCATAGAATTTAATTGAAAACATGGAAATTTTGATGACGCAGAAAGTGGGTGGATGGAAGATAAAGAAATGAGATGAGGTGGATGGGTGGAAGGTAAAGAGATGAGATGGAAAGAAAAGGTGAACAAAAAAAATGAACTTTATGTGAACATAAAGTCATTATTATGAGTATGCACAAAAAAAAACTAATGTTGAAGAGTAGCAGTCAGATTGTTGGCACTTCAACTATAGGAAGAGTTACTTGAGTTGTATTTGAATCCAGCTATTGGAACTACTGCAGGAAATCCACTTTTGTTTGTGCACTTTTGTATGACCTAAGTCTATGACCATTGACTAACAATTTGAAAGGTACTAGCTCAATGGTGGTTAGTTCAACAATTCCATTGTCAAAGACATGACTAATTTCATATGGTCCTAGCCATCTTGTTTGTAGCTTCCCTAGCATATCCTTGAATCGAGAATCATATAATAATGCCCAATCACCAACTTGAAATTATTTACTGATAATATGAGAATCATGCCAGTGTTTCCTTTATTTTTGTATCAGTTCAGTATGTTCCAAAGAAACTTTGTGCATCTCATTCAAAGAGTTAAGATGCAGAAGACATTCTCTTTGTGCTATGGGAAGTTCAATATCTAATGCTAAGGCTATCCTTAGAGTTTTATGTTCAAATTCAATTGGAAGCATGGCCACCTTTCCATATAGGAGCTTAAATGGTGTGAATCCTATAGTAGTCTTCCAAGTTGTTCTATAAGCCCAAACAACTTCTTGTAATCTACTGGTCCAATCTTGACGATGCAAATGGAATATTTTTGTTAGTATATTTTCTAGCTCATAGTTTGTAACCTCTTCTTGTCCATTAGCTTGTGGATGATAAGGATTGGATTTTTAGTGCTTGATGTTATACTGTTTCATCAACTCTAAGATCATATTAGAGGTTAAATGTGCACCTTGATCAATGACTATCTCTTTGGGTACACCATAGAAAGTAAAAATCTCTTCATATAAGAATTCAACAACCTTTTCATCATGGGCATGCTTCATAGCCTTAACTTCAACATGTTTTGTCATTTAGTCAGTGCACACTAGAATATAGGACTTCTCACTAGATGGAGGATCAATTGAACTAATGAAGTCCATTCCCCATTTTTCAAATGGTGCTAATGCTATCTAAGGATTAAGAGGCATTTCATCTATTCTGGTTGGTCAGCCCATCCTTTGACACTAGTCACACTTGTATAGTTGACTGCATCCTTTTGAAGTGTAGGCCAATAATAACTAGTTTTTAGAATTTTGAAAGCTAATCTTTTTGTTGTAAAGTGTCCTCCACATGGTTCATTATGACATGCATGTAGGATTTCATATGTCTCATCTTCTTTACACATCTTCTCATAACTTGATCAAGTCCAATGTAAAACAAGAGATTATCTATCTAGGAGAAATGAAAACTTTTCTCTACAAGCAGCTTCCTTTCCTTATAAGAAAAATGTGTTGGTATTTTATTGGTTGCAATGTAGTTAGCAATGTCTTCATACCATGGAGTTTGGATAGCAATATGAAACAAATGCTCATCCAGAAATGCATCATCAATCAAAGTAGTGTCAGCATCATCATGATGGATTCTTGATAAATAATCAGCTACAACATTGGCTTTTCCAAGCTTATCAACAATAGTTATATCAAATTCTTTCAACAATAGTAACCATCTTACTAACCTACCTGTTATACTAGGTTTGTTCATGAGATATTTAATTGCTGCATGATTAGTATGAACAAATATGGAATAGCCAGTTATCTAATGCCAAAATTTGTTGAGAGCATAAACTACGACTAGAAGTTCTTTTTCAGTCATACTGTAATTTAGCTCTGGACCATGAAGGCTCTTACTAATATAATAGATGGAATTTTCAAGATTTTGGGATTGTTGTGCTAATACTACACCTATGACATAATCAGAGACATCTGTATATATGTGAAAAGGTAAATTCCAATTAGGGCCTTGTAAGACTAGGGTTGTGGTTAGAAGTTTCTTAAGCTATAAGAAGACTTCATCACATTCAGATGTCCAATTAAATTCAGCTTCTTTTGTGAGTAATTTATACAAAGGACTAGCTATTTTGCTGAAATTTTTTATGAAACATTTGTAATATCTAGCATGACCTAGAAAGGATCTTACATCTTTTGATTTTGTAGGTATGGGCAATGTTTGAATTACCTCTATCTTGGTTGGGTCCACTTGTATTCCTGCAGCAAATATGAAATGACCAAGTACTATGCCCTCCTGCATGAGCATGAAACACTTTTCATTGTTAAGTGTCAAATTATGTTCTTTACATCTTACCAAAACCTTTTCAAGATTCACCATTTCTTCTTCAAAGTGACTCCAAATGTTGTGAAGTCATCCATGTAGATTTCCATACAATCATGTGATATATCAGCAAAAATACTAATAACTACTCTTTGAAATGTTGTAGGAGCGTTGCATAGACCAAATGGTAAAATAGAGTATGCAAAAGTACCCCATGGACACATAAATGTGGTTTTATCTTGATCTTCAAGAGCAATACTGATTTGGTTATAACCACTATATCCATCTAGAAAAGAGAAATACTTCTTTCCAACTAATGTGTCAAAAACTTGGCCTATGAATGGTAAAGGAAAGTGGTACTTTTTAGTAGCCTTATTCAATTCTTTGTAATCTACATAGATTCTCCATTTTCCTCCCTTTTTAGGTATTATAACCAGGGGTGACACCCATCTACTATCAAATATAGGATAAATAAAACTAGCATCAAGCAGTTTCTACAATTCAATTTTAACTATTTCTCTAAGGCTTGGATTTACCCTTCTTTGGGGTTGATGGAGTGGTAGACAGCCTTTATTGATGTATATCCTATCAGTGCATAATGTAGGACTTAACCCCTTCATATCACTATAGTCCCATCCAAAGGCCTTTTCATGCCTTTGAAGCAATTATTTTAAATGTTCCATCTGTGTGGTTGTTAACCTAGGATTAACATGGAGATTATGACCTTTAGTCAATTCAACAGTAGTAATGAATTCTATCATAGTGGCTTTAGAAATTGGACTTACCTCTAATTCACAAGGTAAAAGTGGATAAATAATTTCAGGTTCTTTGAGCAAAGTACAATTCTTATCACATTCCTCATATGTGATCAATTCTACCACTAAACTTTCAGATACATCTTTTTCTACCACATAGGTATTAGTGAGAATACTCTGAAGTACTGAATCTTCCTCTTGCAATTTTAGAAAAGACTATCTATGAAACATCATGAGTTGTATTATAGAATTTAACTATTCTTCTTCATGTCCTAAATCTGGCCAAATAGATGTGCTCAAATCTGGTAATGTTGGGCTGGAGGATATAAATCAAATTACTTTGTTGCTTAGCCATTTGATATAGTCATATTCTCTGATCTACAACTTATATTTGCATTGGCTGTGGCTAAACATGGTCTACCTAGGATGACAGGATACCCAGATAGATTAACTTTAGGGGAGAAAACCATGAAGTCTATAGGATACTCTAGAGAATCTAAGGTTAAAACTATGTTTTCTATCATCCCAATAGGGGTGACAGTAGAACTATCTACAAGCTATAGAACTATTGGTGTAGCCCTTAGTCCTTCTATTTTCAACTTCTTCATGGTATCTTTGGTCATAGCATTTGTAGCAGCTTCGAGGTCTGTTAAGGCATTTTTAACAAATTGACCATTTATACTAACATTCACTACTGGACTTCCTAGATCAAAATATTTTGGTGCAATCACTTTCCCTGGCATGATGTCAGCCAGTTGTTGCACAACATGGACTATGGTGGGGTCCTTCTTCTTCCTTGCAGGTTTCTTCAGGCAAGCTTCCCTAATAGATTTTCCATAGACTGGAATGTCCTTAATATCTTGAAATAGTGGTATTTGGACATGTATATTTTTCAACTGATCAACAATGTCAAAGGACTATTCCTTAGTTTGTTCAGGTTTCTTTTGTATCATTTTTTTGGAAAAGGAGGTTCTACTACTAGTTGAGCTAGGGTTGATATGGTGACATTAGGTGGGTCAATAGCTTCAGCAACTAAAGGTTTTGATGATGTAGGAGAATCTAGTATTTCAATTATAAGAGGTAGTTTAGGCAATAATAAAGTGGTACCAGATATCAGATGTATATCAGCAACATTCAGGGTGTAAGTAGGATACTATTGAGCATCAACACTATACATGGGCTACTATGGTTGTTGGCTATTCAGATTTGGCTGAGGTTGTGCTGGTAATTGTGTTTGCTTTTGAGGTCCAGGATTTGTAGGTGGTGGCATTAAAGAAAGTTTTTGAACTAGAGGGGGTAATTGTGGAGCACTAGTATTTTGGTTAGGCCATTGTTGAGATCCCTTCCATTGGTTCGTAGACTGCCAATTCCCTTGGGGTGGTTGCCATTAGTTTTGTTGGTTTTGCTAGTAGTTATGTTGGTTCTGTGGCCATTGGTTACTCTATTGATTAGGCCAACGCGGTTGGGAATTCTGAGGCCATTGGGATTATTGTGGGTTATTTTTCCCAGCATTGTTCCAATTGGATTGATTATGTGGAGGACCTTGGAAATTATGATTTTTCCATTGATTACTATATGAATTTGAAATTTACAAGGGGTCTTGAGACATACCTTGACGTTGGGCCCATGGTCGACATTGAGCAACAAAGAATACTTGCTCATCATCTCCATCTATCTTGATGTACTCAGTTAGATGATGTTGGTTCTCCATGCTTGCAACTAGTTTACATTGGAAATCCTTCTTTTGCTTCTGGTAATGAGGATAGTACTTAGCTAGTTTTAATTCATATTTTCCTCATTTCTCCTTTGTATTCATTGTATCTAGATGTGTGGCAACATCGTTGATGATATCTTGTTTGAAATCTAACAATAGGTTAGATATCTCAAGCTTTGAAATGCCTTGAGTGATTCCTTTAGTGATTGTGGAATGAGGTCCTTGGCCTTTCTTCATGGTTGACCTTGAATAGTTCTAATAGATCTTCTTGAGATCATCCCAGGAATCTTGGTATATGTCACCACTAGCCATCAGGTCCAATGCTTCTAGACAGTCGTCGTTCACACCTCTCAGGAAGACTAGCTTTTGCGAATCTTCAGACAATGTATGTTGAGGGTTCTTTCGTAGTGTGTATAAGAAACATGAAACATAGTCTTCCAATGTTTCTTCCTCCTTCTGTGATATCCTAAAGATATCATCCCCTCTTGAACCAAATTCTTTGCAATATTCTTTATATTTATCCAGAAACAGAGCTTGCATTTCATCTCAACTTCCTCTTGCATTGGCTCCTAAGCCCATGAACCATTGTAAAGTTGATTCTTTCAATGTTGTTGGAAACAACTTAACCTTATGGGCATCAGTGTTGTAGTCAAAACTACAACAAAGGATATCAAATCCAAATAAGAAAGTATCAGGGTCTTTAGTTGCAAGGCCATAGAACTTTGGAAGAGCAGTGGGAGGCATGTTCTTAAGATTAGCATTTGTTACAAGACTTGGAAGAGGAAATGAAAAAGTGGGTTGTGCCATGACTGGAGGTATCAATTATGAGGTTGTTGCTGAAAAGGGACATTGGGTACTAGATGATTAACAACTGGTGGATTCATATTAGTGTTCTTAAGAAAATTGGCCAATACTACATTGAAGGGCTAAAGACCAGATATATCTATTGGTTCAGTTCTTGATACTATAGGAAAAGTAGGGGTTGCATCTTCAAAAGGTAACTCAACTTCTTCTTCTTCAACTTCTTCATTCAAATTAATAGATCCTCATGGAAGAAATCTACCATATTCATCTCATTGTCTTCCTCTTTGATGCATGCAATTAAACTTTTCACACTAGTGAAAGGAACTTCAAACTTAGAGATTTCTAAAAAAAAAAACTTTATCTAGGAACTACGACTCAAAAATGCTCCTAGCTTGACACCATTCCTGGCAATGGCACCAAAAATGACCCGCCTCACAATAGGTGTATCATAGTCATGCATTAGGCCCTACTTAGGAATAATATATTCAAACTAAGGACTATTTCTCCCATTATGAGGTGCATTTAATCTTATCAACCAAGGGATGTATACTTGAAATGGTCGGCATAGTATGTGCACTAGGTCTCTTAATGAGTCACTAAACTTATGTTGCAGGAAAGTAAAAATGCAAGGAAAAGAACTTACACTATTATCGCAAGAAAATAACACAATTAACTCTATGAATACTGGAAATACAATGAAAAGATAACAAATATTGCACTAAAACTATTCTTGCATATGCTGCAGGAATATTCACAAAGTGCAATGCTACATGAAGGAACTCACAACTTCTAACTAAGATGCTATGAATGCTTAGAAATTAATCTATTCTATCCTAATCTAATCCACTTTCTAAGTGGGCCCCCTTGGTTGGCTTCTCTAAACTACTAACATAATATGAAAGCCAAAAACTATTTCAACCAATTTAGAAATTCAGTACATAACATAGAACTGTAAAAATACAACTATAAAAGTTAATAGTTTGTTCTCAAAAAATATTTCTTCTAACTAGTTCTTAAAACTTAAAACACTTTGGTCTTCCTATATATATAGAAAATCACCATTTATTCCATAACAGAAAAGTAAATGACCTGGCTTAAAATTCACAAGAGAGAAAATAGGAAGATAACAACTAAAGGTGAGAAGTAGGGATAACGGCTTAAGGCAAAATAATAAAGGTTGAACATCCACTCACCATAGAGTAAATGCAGAGAAGGTAATAAGCCTTCATAACTCCTTACTCGCTATCATGTCTTCTACAACCATTACAACTTCCTCCACCATGGTTGCTCCTTGGAATTCTCTTCTTCTTAAATATTGTTGATGCTTAGCTTTTGAATTCCTCCAATCATCTTCCAGTCTTCATTAAGAAATTAATTATAACACAAAACATGTTTTCAAATAAAAATTTATCAAATTAAATTCAAATATAAGAATCCACATTTTGATAACTATATGAAATATTGCATACTATATATAATATTAGCAAAAGATGGTATAGTTTCTACCCCATAGTTTTATCATAGGTTTCGGTAAACATAGGTCCACAAATGTTTTAACAAAGTATTAACAAAGTAATTTAAACATCATAAAATAAAGGCAAATTTTGGTCTCATCAAACATAACAAAAGATCTTTTCAAGGATCTTGGGCCAAAAATTGTTAGAAATATATTTTATTACACCAGCTCTAATGAGGAAGAGGAGAAAAGAAAAAGAGAAGCTAAAGAAAAGAAAAGAAAAGAAGAAGAGAGGAGGAAGAAGGAAAGAGAAGAAACTAAAAAGATATAGAGAGAAGAGGAAAGAAAGAAGAAAGAAGAGGAGAAAAAGAAAGAAGAAGAGGAGAAGAGAAATGTGGAAGAATAAAAGAGAACAGAAGAAGAGAAAAAGTAAAAGTAAACGGAAGCAAAGGAGAAAATGAAGCAAAATTGGAAGGTTGTGATACAAGAAACTATTGGAGTTCTTTAGAATAACTAAGAGTGGGGTTGAATCAGTTATCCAAGGTTTAGATGTAAAAATAAAAATTTTCACATCTTAGTGAACCCATATCCATATAACATATTCATCATGCATGCATCCATTAGATCATACATTCACTTTAACTTGTAGATTACTGTCAAATCAACTTTGCAAAAATGTAAGCATGAAACATAATAGATTCAATAACACATTTGACACAATGATTTTACATGGAAACCTGATTTGGAAAAAACCACTAGTAACATGCTACTAATTCTCACTCTTTTAAAGTGATGACATGTAAAAGGAAAACCCTATTAAAGGTTACAATGTACACTATTAAATGTGACCTAGTTAGAGGATTTCAATCATCCTATTAGGAGTGAGCCTTGTTAGAGGACTTTAGGAAATTCACTTGGAATGTCACCCAATTAAAGGATTTACAAATGATTGTTAGGTCAACCTTAATCCAAAAGATTTACCCTAGACTGATACAATGATTAAAGAGTAATAGTAAGGCTTGATTAGATAACAATTTACAACTCACTTTATAGATAGATTTCTATTTCAGTCATTTTTTTCTTGGCTTTCACACACTTTAGCTCTACGAGCTTGTTCACCCTTCAAGCATCCACACCCTTAAGTCTTCTTACTTTGCATGCCAACTGTAGACTCTATAGTTTGGCCACCATATGAAACAACACCCTAGGCTCCTTATCTTTCTTGGGTTATTGCACATGCCAATTATTGTTTCATGTCTTTTATCCCCTTATAAAGAGAAATTAGATCTTTTTTCATTCATCCTCCATCTTCCATTTTAGGGTTAGTTTGGATTAGGTAGGATTCAATGAATGTACCCATCTTTTCATTTTATTTCCTTCCAAAAACTTCTCCTTCAACCCTCTTTGAATTCCCATCAAAATAGTTTATCTTGAATTTTGTGCCACCAGCTTATCAAGCTTATCTTTCACATAGTTCACACAATCCAAGAAATCAAACTTGTTAGCTCAGATTAATCAAATTCATGATCTTTCTCATAATGCTAACGGTCAACATTAACTTGCTTATGATGCTCGACACAAACTATATTGCTCAGCATCAACTATCAAACACTCGGCATGAACTAAATTTTATTGGTACTTGGCATCAACTAAAATTTACTTAGCTTACACTATATCACTTGGCATATAGTAAAATTTGACTTTTCTCAACTCCAACTAATTTTCTATTGGGCTTGCACTATCTTTTCTCAGCACCTACTATCCACTTGGTCTAGCTTGGAAAACTCAATTCTTCTCTCTTGTTCTTCTAGGTGCTATTGTTACCTCGTTTGAAAAACTCAATAGTCTTAACCGATATTTGTACTACTTTTCCATATCATAACTTAATCTTTCCTCTAGGTGCTATTGTTACCTCATTTGATCAAATCCTCTTCATCAATCAAATAAATGATGGAATCATCTAAGCAATTGGCTTACCAGTAATTAGTAGGTTTGACATCAGTGACAAAACAATGATTGAGACATATTCTCATACTTTTATTGATCTATTTTTAACAATATCCCTCTTTGGCATTGATGGCAAACCAAACTTAATCAGTACAACCAAAAAAATAATAATTCCTTGTATTGAAATCTCTCCCTCTATCAACAATTTTCATCTTCTGTATAGGTTAGAAAATTTTGTTTTAATCAATAGAAAATCAATCAATTCATCCTTATGACTCCCTCTAAATCACTTCTTATATCTCCCTCAATATTATCTCCCTCTTACTAGGTAAATATAATCAGGAGGTGCATTATCTCCCTTTAAGTAGATATTCCATGTTTCTTCTATCTATATCTTCTATCTTTCTAAACTTCTCCCTAGATTTCTCCCTCATTGCATCATTTCTCCCTATTTGACTAAAAATACCAAATACTTATCATCTTAATATGCAAACATGAATATTTTTAGTTTCTCCGTTGGTCACCTATCTTGTGACTAATTTGTAGCTCCAACTCTTTGATTACTTTAGGAAGCTCCTAAAGTAAGATCTACTGCATCAATGTGTAACATATGTCAATCATCTTGTTTTATGCACTTCTCATGCTTCTTAAATAACTTTGACAGGGGTATCATCCCTAGTTTACCTCTTAGATGCTCATGAGCATCCTTAGGTAAAGCTTTTGTGAAGATATCAGCTATTTTCTCTTTTGTGTTAACATATTCCATCTTCACCTCTTTATCTTGAACTAACTCTCTCAAGTAATGATACTTTATTTTAATGTACCTAATCTTTGTATGCATCACAGGGTTCTTTGATATATTTATAGCACTTGTATTATCACAATAAAGTATCATAGGTTCAGTGATTTCCTTCTTCATATCTTTGAGTAGTTGTTTGATCCATAGAATGCTTGTACACTTTATTGCAATAGAAACATATTTAGCTTCAGCAATAGATTGACATATACAAAAAAAAATTCTTGCTAATACATGTAACCAGCCTTTTTCCTAAGAAAAATGCTCCTTGACTAGTGTTGTTTTTGTCATCAATATTTCTAGCCCAATCAATATCAGTGTAGGCTTTCAATTCAAACTTCTCATTTTTTATAGTATAGACCATAGTCTTTTGTTCCTTTTAGGTACCTCACTATTCTCTTAATGGCCATCAAATGATTCTCCCTAGGATTAGTAGAGAAGCTTGCAACTATCCCAACAAATAATGCAATATCAAGTCTATTTCCAATCATAGACCTATATAATGTTTGATTCAGCTCAGTTGAATCATCATTCTTAGACAATTTATGTCTTGTCACCATAGGTGTGCTTACTGGCTTGGAATTCTCCAATCAAAAAAAATTCAATATCTCCTTTACATATTTTGAACGAGTGATGTATATAGCATATTTCATCTGATGTACTTGCAAATCCACAAAGAACTTGATCTCTCCAAACATATATAGTTCAAATTCTTTCGTCATTTCATTTGTAAAAACCTTACATAAAGTATCTTGACCTCCAAATATGATATCATCAACAAAAATTTCAGATATTAAAATACCTTTTCCTTTCTTTATCTTCAAGTATAGATTGTTGTTATCATTAGTCCTCTCAAATCCAATCTTCACAAGATAGTTATGAAGTCTTTCATACCATGCTCTTGGTGCTTGCTTCAAACCATATAAAGTTTTATGTAGTCTACATACCATGTTTTTTTTGTTAGCATCAAAAAATCCTTCTAGTTGTTCTATATAAACTTCTTCTTCCAATATACCATTTAGAAATGCAAACTTAACATCCATTTGATAAACTTTTAAACCTTTGTAAGTAGACTAAGCAAGCAAAGTACTTACTCCTTCAAATCTTAAAATAGGAGCAAATATTTCTCCATAGTCTATCCCTTCTTCTTGTGCATATCCTTGGCAAACTAATTTTTCCTTGTTCTTTGTGACTTCACCATTTTTATCTAACTTTTTTATGTGCACCCCCTTGGTGTCAATCACATTTTTTATGTTCTGGTTTGGGAACTAGAGTCCATGTCTTATTTTTCTCAATTTTTTCAATATCTTCCTTCATGGCTTTACTCCTGTCCACATCTTCTAAGGCATCTTTCACTATTTAAGGTTCATGCTTGCTAAGAAAACATGTATCATTTCTCAACTTATTCCATGTCATTGGTCTAGCATCTTTATCTCCAATAATTTATGTTGCAGGGTGATGTCTCTTGACATACATTGACAATCTTGGTTATGCTCTATTCTCCTCATATGGTCTCTCAATTTCTAAATCACTATGTACATCTCTACTGGGTAGTTTACCATCTCTTTCATGTACAACAATCCCAAAATTAGAATGTGCCTCAACTTCATTTTGTAACTTGACACCTAAATGTAGCTTGATTCTTGAATTCAACTCAGCATTCATAGTATGTGACTTGGTAGTCACTGAAATTTTTTGTTGATTTGCAACTTGATTTATAGCATCTTCATCAGTAGGCATACCTTCATAAAATATAAAAATGATTTGTATTCCTCTCGTTCCTTCATAGGTCCAATCTCATGTACTATATATTCATTAAATTTCACATTTGCACTTTCCACAACCTTTTTAGTGTTAGTATTTAAACACTTATAAGTTTTTCTTCTTGTGGAATAACCAAGGAATATACCTTCTTCACTTTTTCCATCTAGTTTACCATTCCTGAAATCCTTGACTGTTGAAATACTTTAGAATAACTAAGAGGGGGGGTGAATTAGTTATCCAAGGTCTAGATGTATAAATAAAACTTTTCATAGCTTAGTGAACCCATAAAACAGTTATGTTAATGCATGCATCCATAATATTATGCAATCACTTAAAACTTGTAGGTTACTATCAAATCAACTTGCAGAAATGTAAAGCATGAAAAATGATAAATTCATCAACACATTTGACACAATGATTTATGTGGAAACCCAATTTGGAAAAAACCACCAATAACTTGCTACTTTTTTCACTCTTTTGAAATGATGCCCTATGAAAGACTAACCCTATTAAAGATTACAATACACACTATTAAAAGTGACCCTGTTAAAGGATTTCAATCACCCTGTTAGGAGTGAGCCTTGTTAGAGGACTTTAGACCATTCACTTGGAATATCACCTAGTTAAAAGATTTACAAATGACTATTAGGTCAAACTTAATCCAAAGGATTTACCCTAGATTTATCTAATTTTTAGGGAGTAAAAGTAAGGCTTTGATATGATACAACTTACAACATCATTTGTAGGTTATAGATCACTGTTCAGTCCAGAATTTTGCTTCACCTTCATACTTTGCAGCTCTAATAGCTTGTTCACCCTTCAAGCATTCATCTCCTTAAGCCTTCTTGCATAACATACCATTGTGGACTCTTCTCTTAGGTCACTTGATGAAGAAAAACCCTTGACTCCTTGTCTTCTTTAGGTTCTCGCACATAACAATCTTTCTTCATGACCAACCATTCCTATAAGTAGGAAATTAAGATATTTTGCCACTCATTCTCCATCATCCAATTTAGGGTTTGGATGGATTGGGTAGGATATAATGTATCTACCCCATAGCTCATATTTCTTCTAGAAAATTCTCCTAGAATCCACTTTAAATTTTACTAAAGATGGTTTATCTTGAATTCTATGCCACCAGTACATCAACCTTATCTTCCACCTAGTTCACACAATCCAAGAAAACAAACTTGTTAGCTTAGATTCATCAAATCCATGATCTTTTAAATAATGTAGCAGCTCATCATTATCAAGCTTCTAATGCTCGAAACATACTGTGTTGCTCAGCATCCACTATGAAATTACTCTGCACAAACTAAAGTTTACTGGTGCTTGATGTCAAGTAAACTTTACTTGGCATCTACTATTCTAGTCAGCATACACTAGAATAAGCATTTAGTCAGCTCCAACTAATTTTCTACTTGGATTGCTCTATCTTTGCTTTGCACCTATTGTCCATTGGGTCAAGCTTGGCAGACAAACTTTGTGTAACTTGTTCTTCTAAACTTTCTTAGTGTAAGCAGCCTTTATAACCTTAAGTAGATTACCAATACATCATGTCATCATTGTCATAACTTATTCTTGTACTTCATTACATAATCATAACTCAACCTTTCCTCTAGGTGCTATTGTTACATCTTTTGATCAAATTCTCTTCATCAATCCAATAAGTAATAGTACTTGAATCTTATAAGTAGTTTTCTTACTAGAAAATAGTAGGTTTGATATCAGTGACAAAACAATAATTGAAACACATAGTCTTCTTCAACAATATCCCTCTTTCAATCTAGTTTCAACAATCTCTCTCAACAATGTTCTTTTCAATCTATTTTCAACAATTTCCCTCTTTTCCATTGATGGCAAACCAAACTGATCAACCAAATCAACCAAATGGTAAACACCTTTGTTCAACCAAACTGACTAGGTTAAAATAGTAACACAATAGCAAAAAAAAAAAAATTCTTTGTATTGAAATCTCTCCCTCTATTAGCAACTTCCATCTTCTAATTAGGTTACAAAATTCTTTCTTATAGCTCCCTCTTACTATATCTCCCTCTGACTAGGTAAATATTAGGGTTTCTCTTTCTTTTCTCTCCTAATAAATAACTATCTCCTTTAGCAATTATCTCCCACTAAGGATCAGTAAACTCTTCCTCTTTGATAACAATTTCTTGATATAATCTTACTTGATTAGTAAAAATCTCCCTTAGCATTTACATTGGCTTGATCAGTAGATTATCTCCATCTTTAACAACAATGTCAAAAACTTGTCATCATTAACATGATATATATAAACTTTTTAATTTCTTTAGTTTTCTCCCTTTGTCACCTTGCTTGTGACTAATTTGAAGTTTCAGCTCTTTGATTACTTTAGACATCTCCTAAAGTAAGATCATCTACATCAATGTGTAACATATGAACATCAACTTGTTTGATGTAGGGCACTCCTCGTATTACTTCGATAGCTTTTGATAGGGGTATCACCCCTAGTTTACCTCTTAGATGCTCATGAGCATCCTTAGGTAATGCTTTTGTGAAGATATCAGCAATTTGTTTCTTTATGTTGACATATTCCATCTTCACCTCTTTATCTTGATCTAGCACTCTAAAGTAATGATATTTGATTGCAATGTATTTTGTCTTTGTGTGCATCACTAGATTCTTACATATATATAGCACTAGTTCTATGATCTCTTCCTTCATACCTTGAGTAGCTATTTGATCTATACAATGTTTGTACAATTTATAGTAGCAGCAACATATTCAACTTAGCAGTAGATTGTGAAGTGCAATTTTGTTTCTTGCTAGTCCATGTAACTAGTCTCTTTCCTAAAAAAAAATGTTCCTCCACTAGTGCTCTTGTTGTAAATATTATGATAGGTTAAGTTACTGATAGGGGAGGGGTGAATTAGTAACTAATAAAACCTTATCCTTGATTAGTAATTAATCCTTTATGTGAATTCTGATCTAACTACATACATGAGAAACTGAAAACATGAAAGCATACACAACACTTTAACACATAAGATTTGGTAACCCAGAAACCTTCCAAATAGAAAGTAAAACTAGGGTGAGGATGATACCCACAATTTTTAGTACTATAATATAAATTTTGTCTATAAAGGCTTACAATTATCACTTCTGATGATCTACCCTATTAGGAGCAATAAGGATTGCTAGGTCCACCTTACAAAAGGATTTGCAAATATACAATGAAGTATGCACTCGGTAAAGGGATTTAAATAAGACTGTCAGGTATAGCTTGTCAAAGGATTTGATTGATCCACCTGTTAAGATGAAGTAGTAGCTAATCTTTGATTGCAACTTGGTTTGCTAAATGAGATTCCTTTGAGTGTATAAATCACCTTGCTATGATAGATAAATCTTTGTTTCTCCTTATACTATTGTAGCCTTTGTAATTTTCTCTTCCTCTCTTCTCTAATGATTACATTACTTATTTTAAATAATTTAGATGTAATACAATACATTACATAAATACCAATCCAATTACACAATTACAAAGTCGGCCACAATACAAGTTTACACAAATATTACAAAGTTGGCCAAAGTGTAGAAACTCGAGTTCTAAAGACTGACTCAGTGAAGTTCTAATACTCAACATCCACTATTAATGCTCAACATCATCATGCACTTGGTAGAAATAGAAGCTTCATCCATATTGATCACTTTCAAGTAGTCTTGAACTCAATCTACACTAGTGACTCGATGAATACTATGAAACTCGGCATATAAATTGAATCACCCAAGATTCACACTGCATAGCTTGGTCAATGCTATCACTTTGAGCTCGATATAAACTAAGTCACTTGGTTAACACTGAGTAGCTCAATTAACACTAGACTCACATCATAATAATTGTAAACTTGGTAAGCACTGCATAACTTGGTTTACACTGGTAAACTCAGCGTATACTGAGATGCTCGGTTTACACTATTGATCATCAACTTTGTAGTAACCACTTCGTGCAAACTAAAATATATCCAAAGGACTTAGTAGAAACTATAGAACTCAATAACAACTAAAATGTTTATTTAACACTATTAACTATACAATATACTTAGTATAGGCTTACATTCTAAATAAGTGTATGCACTAATAACAAACATGACTAGAATGCCAACAATCTCACCCTTTGGCATTAATAACAAAAACACTTATCAATAAAAATTGAATTCAATAATGTTCAAAAACATCTTTATCCATCACCTTATGTCTCCAACTTGGTAGAGTATACTATTTTTGAGATTTTTCAAAATTGGTTTTGTAAAGGATACATTTATGTACATGGAAATGCTCTCCCATATATAATTTACAATATACCATACATACAATATACATTTTCTCTAGAATCTACAATTTTCTTTCAATTTATTCCTCCTTTCTCTTTTCACATCTTATCCAATCTTCTCCCCCTTTATATCATCTTATAGTTGCTCCCCCTTTTTGACATTAATGTCAAAGATTTATGCTATATTTACATAGTAATACCAAAATGTGACAAGAAGTCTAAATGTACCTTCAGAATAAGCAACAAAGTCTTGTCCCAATTCTCTTGCAAGACCCTACATGTGTGCAATGCAACTAGTACTTCTACTAACAATTCAATCATGTGGTCTACAATAGAGAAATTATTGTCAAGGATGAGCATTTTTTGCTGTGCAATGTACTTTTGTAGTGTAGCTATGTTAGGGAGAATCATATTCTGAATATCTATCAATGTAGATCTGATTCTTGCTTATTCTTTGAGTAGTTTTACCTACATATCTATTAGAAATTTGATCTTATTGAAGTTAGCAAAGCTAGAACTCGGGTCAAGCTACAATTGTTGTGTACTTGCCTTCAGATCTTCATCAATTTTTGATAATTTATCTCTTATTTCTTTTTTGAAAATTAATGTATCACATAACTTACCAAAAATTAAAGATACATCAATGTGAGAGGTTTATAGAGAGCCTAAAATAGTAGAAAATTCTACTTGATGAATGGCAATTTGTTGAGCAATAAGTTCTAAAACTTTTTTCCCAATTTTTTTCCTCAACTTTCTATAGTAATTTGTCCTATCCATCTAAATCTTCATTATATTACTAGACTACCTCTGCCAACTGATACAAAATTGGTTGAGAAATGTCAACCTCTATGCCTAGAGGCTCTATTAGAATGTCCTTGGCATCACAATGATCTTAAACTCTTTGTTTCTTTCTTTTATAAGCCTTTGCTACTTGGATTTCTTTTCAAGTAGTTCACCAAGAGTTTGCATCTGATAAGGATTTAGATTTGAGATGTCCATTTTAGGAATGAAAATCTCCTTATCAAGATCTATATCCTATTCCTTCTCTTTGTCTTTGCCCAAAAATTTTGTGCTCAGTTAAGGCTTGGTCTCAACTATCCTTCCACTTATTGCTTGTGTATTAGGAATGGAAACAATTGTGGAAATGGTAGGACTCACTGCAAAAATAGATACTACACTCATTGGAATATTGGTGGTAGGAATATCTGATGTAGAAAAAATTGATGTAGAAGGTAGAACTTGTTGCTTGGTAGATGAAGTGCTAGGCACTATTATCAATGAAATACTAAGTTGGACTAGTGCAGAGATTGATTGAGTGCTTGTGCTTGTAGTGTTGGTCACAATTAGTCCTGTTAAGGCTATATCTAGGCTTGATGTTATCAATGTTTTGCTGGGAGAATGAGGAAGTGAGGCTATGACCATTGCAGCAATCTTAACTGGGTCAATCTCCTCAATATCTTGTGCATCTTCCTCAGTAGACTCCTGCTCATGTTCCTCTTCATCATCTACAATATCAAAATGAGTCAATTCTTCATCATCTTTATCTTTATCTTTCTCCTCTTGATCATCATCATCCTTATCACTTATACTTACCAAAAAATTACTTAGTTTTTGTAGAAGATAAACATTCTTCCATGTATTTGTAGCATTCTTCACAACATGCTCTATTTCATTAAATAAAATGAGACAAGTATTGAATCTTAAAGTTAACTTTTCTTCATTTTTCTTCAAAGATTCTTTCACCTCCTTATCATTCAAATTTGGCATAAGCTACCTCAGTGTCTATTCATGTATATCTTTTGTATTTTTCATGGTATGCTCCCATCTTGGCTTAATTTTGTCCATTAAAGATTGGGAATCTGCTAAGTAAGCTAGTCAGGTGAGTATTTCCACTTACTCTTCTTGGATATCAATATATCTTCTATCTGCTTCTACTCATCAGTAGTCTTAGTCTCATATTTCAATGCCTTCAAGTTTATAATTCTAGAACATAATTCCAACTCTTTCATTCTTTTCTCAAATGTGGGTGGAGAACTCTTGAAAATTATGTCTCCTCCTTCTTTATTTGCTTTCTTTTTAGAGGATCTCTTGGTCAACATAGCAGTAGCTATCTTGGCAGGTTTGGTAATGATTATCGTACCCTTCTTCTTTAGTGGCTCCTCTTCCTCTAATTTTTCTTCATCCTCACCTTTTCTTTTAGTTAATAGAGGAGTAGAACTAGTTTTCAGTTTGGCAATCCTCTTCTTGCCCTTGTTATCTGCCTGAGGGAGCTTGATCTCCAATTCTATTCTAGCCTTTTCCTTGGGATCAACTGGATCATTTATTAATGCCTCAATAAATTCCTTTGTTTTACCAATATTCACCTCATATCCTAGAGGTTTTACCCATGCAATTCTTGGCCTTACTGCCTAAATATACACCTTGTCACTATCTACCATAAAACAAACATCATCTTTATAATCCTCAACTAGTTTCCTAGGGATTTAGAATCTATTATTAATTTTTTCCTTAAATGTATCAAAATAACCATCCATGATATTTGTATAATTCTCTCCCATTTTAGCAATGTATTCATTAATCCGATAAAGGACTAGCACATCTTTTCTCCAAACAATAGTACCTTTTGATGATAAGAATTTTTGAACATAGAAAAATAAACATGTCAAGAGTGAACCAAACTTACATGGATTGCTCTTTGAAGTTTTGATGCTCTCCATGTTTTGTTAAACTAGTTCAATAGTAACTTAGCAAGGTCAAGAGATAGGTTATTCTTGACTACCTTGTAAGCCAAGTCCACAACTTCACACGACACACTATTTAACCTGCTAGAGTTGTATATCTTGTGTGCAATTATGTGAATACTAAATTTTAGTTCCTTGTTAGTCACACTACTTATTTTCATTCTCCTTCCATCCCACTCGGCTAGGGTTTTATTTTTTAGTTCAACCCAACTTTGGGTTTTGCTCATTTTGGTTTTTCTTAACATGGGGAGACTAGTGATCCTATGGATCATCTTCTTTGTGATCAAAATTAGTTGCTCCAGCCACAACTGACCATAATGCACGTGAATAAGGATGTACCTTATCCACTTAATTTGAAAATCTTGTGGCATATGTGGAATATGTGTTAAGCCTTTAGCTTCTAGATGTTGATGTCCAAGTTTCAACATGCCATCAACACATAATTCCTTCAAACATTCATCCATCTCTAGTGTACCAATATCCTTAATTGCACATTTGAAATGAGAATGGATTTCATTGATTAAGAGTACCTTTGTTGAGATTTGAGATTGTATTCTACTTAGATCTAGGGTTTATGCAACACTAGGAGTAAACTTGAAATCCAACACCTTCCATTCCACACCTCAAACCAATATGTTTGAACCTCTTTTTGCCTTGTTGTTGGTAGTTGCCATCTTTGCTCGATAAGGTTTGAAAATCTTTCAACAATTCACTCAAATTACTTGAATGTTCAAAAATTTCTCTGCACAAATAGATCTCAAAATTTTCACAGTGAGAAATGACTTAGATTTCTTTTTTTCATCAAATATCACCATAAATTCCTAGTATGAATGTTAGATCAAATTCATAGACTATCATCCACTTCACTAGTATTGAATACTTGGTAGAGTCTTTCATGACTCATTAGCCATACAAAACTTTAGTTACTCCCAACCTTGCTCAGTAGAGTCTACAACCCAACCTTACTCAATAAGGAAGGTAACTTAGTAGTAATTGGTACCTCTTATTCGAGACGATAACTTTGCATCTTAAATGTTGATATAAATCTTTTGTCCTGTCAACTAGAATTGATTTAGATGTCTTCTTTAGTAGCCTAGTTCTAGTTCCTCTTCAACAAATCAAGTGGAAATGGTGGAGTCACCCAATTCTTGAGTGACTTAATCATCATTGCTCAAACTTGCATTCTCAATAGACTTTGGAACCCATTACTATCTCATTTTATTTTTGATGTTATCAACTTTTTCCTCCTTTTCATCTTCAGTTCTTCTAGTATTCATATAGTTCTTGGCAAGGTGACCAAGTTCTATAAAAATGAAGCATATTTTGGTAGTATCCATGCTTCTTAAATTTGTGATGTTTTCCTTCAAATCTTGGTTTCTCTTTGCATTCATTAGCTCTATGACTATGTTGATTACAATTGAAGCATTTTCCATTGAATTTTTCTTTCTAATTGCTCCAACATTTTTTTGATGTATGACCTATCTTACCACAATGATTGCAAATAGGTTTATTCTTTTGAGCTCCTTGCTTGGATGATTCACCTTTTCTATATATCCAATTCCTATGTTTCCTTTTTGTCTATAATGACTTTGCTCATTCAACTAATTCATATCTGCTTGGGATTTCATCATTCTTTCATTGGTTTGTCTTTTAGTATTTAGATCATTTTAAAATCTTTCATTCTCTGATCTTAAATTCATGATTTCTTCATTTTCATTGGTGAGTTAATCAATGAAGTTTTCCTGTTGAAGGGATAGGTGTTGAATTTTGTTTTTCTTTCCTTCTATCTCTTCTCTTACCTTGTTTTTCTCTTCCATGACTTCACACAATCTTATTGACTAAATTTCTTACTCTCTTCTTATTTTTCTTACTTCTTCTTGAAGAGTACTATTCTTTTCCTATAGTTCTTTGATTGCTTCATCATGTTCATTTAAATTGCTTGAATGGATGTCTTCAATTCTTTCTTCAATGTAGAGTGAATCATTCATTTGGATTGCAAGATCTTTTCTTCTTTTTAGATCTTTTCTTCTTTTTAGGGGTTGAGAAATTTGCTCTTTTGATTTCTTGAGTTGTCCAATAGCCAATTCCAAATCTAGCTTTTCATTTCAATAGCTTTGTCAAGTTTGAATACCTACATTACCTTTGATCTTTGCTCAAGTTGTTAAACTTATCTCCAAGAACCACAAAGATCTGATACCAATTATTGGAAATATTATGACAAGTTAAGTTACTAAGAGGGGAGGGGTAAATCAATAACTAACAAAACTTTATCCTTGATTAGCAATTAATCCTTTATGTGAATTTTGATCTAATTGCATGCATGAGAAACTAAAAACATAAAAGCATACACAATAGTTTAACACACAAGATTTGGTGACCTAGAAACCTTCCAAATAGAAAGTAAAACTAGGGTGGGGATGATACGGTCCACAAGCTTTAGTACTATAGTATAAAGTTGGCTTGTTAAGGCTTACAATGATCACTTCTAATGATTTTCCCTATTAGGAGCAATAAGGATTGCTAGTTACACCTTGCAAAAGGATTTAGAAGCGTACAATAAAGTATGCACTCAGTAAAGAGATTTAAATAAGACTATTAGGTCTACCTTGTTAAAGGATTTGACTAATCCACCTATTAGGATGAAATAGTAGCTAATCTCTTATCTTCAACTTGGTTTGTTGAATGATATTCCTCTTAGTGTACAAATCACCTTGCTATGATAAATAAATATTTGTTGCTCCTTATACTATTGTAGCCTTTTTAATTCACTCTTCTTCTCTTCTCTAATGATTACATTACTTCTCTTCAATAATTTAGATGTGATATAATACATTACATATATACCAATCCAATTACACAATTACAAGGTTGGCCACAATACTAGTTTACACAAATATTACAAAGTTGGCCAAAGTGTAGAAACTCAAGTTTTGAAGACTGACTTAGTGAGGCTCTAATACTTGGCATCCACTTCCAATGCTCGACATCATTATGCACTTGATAGACATAGAATCTTGGTCTCTAGTTATCACTTTCAAGTAGTCTTGAACTTGGTCTTCACTAGTGACTCGGTGAATACTGTGAAACTCGAAATATAAACTGAATCACTTGATTCACACTGCATAGCTTGGTCAATGCTATCACTTAAGGCTTGGTATAAACTAAGTCACTTGGTTAACATTGAGTAGCTTGATTAACATTAGACTCACATCATATTAACTGTGAACTCGGTAAGAACTACACAACTTGGTTTGTAATGGTAAACTCGCATACACTAAGATACTCAGTTTACACTGCTAATCATAAACTCTATAGTAATTGCTTAGTGCAAATTAAAATCTATCCAAAGGACTCGGTAGCAATTGTAGGACTCTATAAATATTGAAATGTTTAGTTAACATTTTTAATTGTATAATATTCTCAGTATAGGCTTACAATCTAAATAAGTGTATGTCACTCATTAAAAACATGATTGGAATGTCAACAGCTATTTCTATCATCAATTTTTCCAACCCAATCAACATCAGTATAGACTCTCAATGTAAATTTTTCATTCTTCTTATAGTATAGACCAAACTCTTTTGTTCCTTTTAGATATCTCACTATTCTCTTCACAACCATTAAATGATTCTCTCTAGGATTAGCAAAGAATCTTGCAACTATCCCTATACATAATGCAATATTAGGTCTGTTATGTACTACACATTGCTATTTTCCAATCATAGACTTGTAAAATGTTTGATTCACCTCAGCTAAATCATCATTCTTTGACAACTTACATCTTGTCACCATAGGTGTACTTACTAGTTTGGAATCCTCCAATAAAAAAGATTTCAATATTTTCTTCACATATTTTGACTAAGTGACGTATATACCATATTTCATCTGATATACTTTCAAACTGACAAAAAAATTGATCTATTCAAACATAGACATTTCAAATTCTTACTTCATCTGATTTGCAAATCTCTTACATAAAGCATCTTGACCTCTAAATATGATATCATCAAAAAAAATTCAAAAAAAAAAACACCTTTTCTTTTTTTTGTCTTCATGTATAGATTGTTGTTATCAACATTCCTTTCAAATCCAATCTTCACAAGATAATTATGAAGCCTCTCATACCATGCTCTTGGTGCTTGTTTTCAAACCATGCCTTGTGTAGTCTACATACAATGTTCTTATTGTTAACATCAACAAAACCTTCTGGCTATCCTATGTAAACTTCTTCCTCTAATATACCATTTAGAAATGCAGATTTAACATTTGATAGACTTTGAATCCTTTGTATGTAGAATAAGCATGTAAAGTTCTTACTCCTTCCATTCTAGCAATAGGGACAAATGTCTCTCCATAGTCAATTCCTTATTCTTGTGCATATCCCTTGCAAACTAGTCTCTCTTTATTCCTTGTGACTTCATCATTTTCATCTATCTTGTTTCTAAATACCCAACTGGCACCAATCACATTTTTCTCTTCTATTCTAGGAACTAGACTCCATGTTTTGTTCTTCTCTATTTGTTCAATCTCTTCTTCCATGGCTTTACTCCAGTCATCATCCTCTAAGGCATCTCTCCTATTTTGGGTTCTTTCATTCTTAGCAAACATGTATCACTTCTTAATCCATTTCTAGTCATTGGTCTAGCATCTCTATCTCCAATGATTTGAGCAGTAGGATGATGTCTTTTGACATACTTAAACAATATTGGTTCACCTCTTGTTTCTTCATTTTGTCTTTCAACTTCAAAATCACTATGTATATCTTTGTTAGGTTGCTTAGCATCTCTTTCATGTTCACTAATCTCAGAATTAGAATGTGCATTCACTTCATTCTGTAACTCAACATCTAAATGTAGCTTAGCTCCTAAATGCAACTTGGTATTTATAGTGTGTGACTCAGCAGTCACTAAAACTTGTTGTTAATTTGTAGCTTGATTTGCAGCATCTTCTTCAATAGGCATACCTTCATAAAAGTATACAAATGATTTGTATTCTTTGGTTCTTTTATAGGTTCAACCTCATAAACTTCTATATATTCATCAAAGTTTACATTTTCACTTTCCACTATTTTGTTAGTGTTAGTATTTAAACACTTATAAGCTTTACTTCTTGTGAAGTATCCTAGGAATATGCCTTCTTCACTTTTTACATCAAATTTACCATTCCTAACATCTTTAAGAATGTAACATTTACTTCCAAATGCCTTAAAGTATTTTACATTGGGTGAGTATCCATACTATAGTTCAAAAGGTGTTGAATGAGTACCTTTCTTGATTTTAACATGGTTCAAGGTATAGACAATTGTACTTACAACTTCTCTCCAATATTTCAGAACAACATTCTTCTCCATCATGAGTGTTCTAGCATAGTCCATTATAGATATGTTCCTCCTTTCAGCTATTCCATTTTGTGGAGGTGTTCTAGGGGTAGATGTCTATCTTTTGATTCATCTGTCATTACAGAACATCTAAAACACATTTGATGTGAATTCTCCTCCTTTTTCAAATCTCAAACACTTTAGACTTTTACCTCTTTCCTTTTCAACTCTTGCTAAGTACCACTTAAACATTTGGAGAGCATCAGATTTATATTTTAGAAACATAATTGTCATCATCCTAGAATAGTCATCAAAAAATAACATAATGTTCTTATCTCATTTGTAGCTTTGCACACTAATTGGTTCACACAAGTCAGTATGAATAATCTCTAGTATTCCTTTAGAGGTATAAGTTTTACTCTTAAAACTTGACTTTATCATTTTGCCTAACTAACATTGTTTGCACATTACATTATCAGGCTTCTTCAACTTAGTAAAACCTCTAACTTTTTTCATGTTACTGATACTATCCAAGTTATCAAAGTTAACATTACATAACCTCTTGTGCCATAGTCATACATCATCAAATTTTACAACAAGACAAGTAGCATCCTCTAAATCAAGATAGAATATATTACTTCTAGTTTGATCACCCTTTCCAATCAATTTTCCATTAGTGTCACATATCTTAGCAATCTTGTTTTTAAACTCAACCTTACATCCCAAATTATTTAGTTGTGACACAGTCAACAAATTATAGTTACTTTTCCTTCAATATAGTAAGCATTGTCACATAAAATCTTATCTGTGAGTTTGATAGAACCTTTTCCTTTTATCAAACATGGTGCATCATTACCAAATCTTACACTATTTCCATCATAACAATTTAGGATAATGAACTTACTTTTGTCTCCATTCATGTGATGTAAACATTCATTGTCAATGATCCATCTATCATTCTTGTTCACACAAGTCACAAGTGCAGTTGCCTCATTTTCATCAGATTTTTCCTTCATTGCAACATACACCACCTCATCATTATGTTCATTAGATTTATCCTTCGTTTCCTCTTCAGCAATGTAGCAAGACTTCTTTCCTTTGTCTTTGTAATCTTTGTTTTCTTCATCTCTTCCACCCTTGTAGTTGTCACCACCTCTATAGTTCTTCTTCTCTAGATATCTAGTAGCAATATGACCAGCCTCATTGCAATTGAAACAAATGATAGGTAACTTACCTTTGAACTTGCATTTACCTTTGTGGAATCTTCTTGCTAGTAGTGCTTCAAGTTGTTTGACATCCTCCTAATCTGTATGACTATCATTAAACACATACTTCTTCTTCTTCTTCTTCTCATTAGGTTCCTTTAATGATACCTTAGCTTTGGAAAAAGATTCAATCTTTTCAAGTTTGTAATTATCAAAGTTAGATAACTCAAAAGTAGTGAGTCTACCTACCAAACCTTCAAGAGATAGCTTATTCCCTAAAATACATCTCATTTCTTGAATTGCAAAAACTCTAATAGCATATATAGGCAATAATGTCCTTAAAACTTTGCTTAGTACATTATCATCATGTATATTACTAGTAGCTCCTCTTATTTCATTGACAACTTATTTTATCCTTTCAACATATTGAGCAATTTTCTCACCTTCTTCCATTCTCATATCATCAAACTTACCTCTAAGACTTTTGGCTTTGGCTCTTAGAACATTTGCATCTCTTCCATAGATAGTTTTTAGGGCATCCCACATTTTCTTTGCACTATCAAGACCTTTGATATCATCAAATTTAGCATAACTTAGGGCAAAGGCAATCTCAAACATTTTTTGGTTGTGTTTTTTCTTCTTCTTGATATCCTCAGTAATTGGAGCACCAATAGGATCAACATGCTCCAAATAAATGGTAGATTGTACATGATCTCCAAGTCCTCCAAGGTGTAGCTTCATCAAACTTTTCTATGTACGAAATTTCTCTATTGAGCTTGGCTACTTCTCATTTTTCCATCTTCATCTTTGTGATTCTAGTACCTTTAAACTAGTCCTCTTAAGCAGATGGCTCTAATACCAATTGTTGGAATACTTTAGAATAACTGATAGGGGGTGAATCAGTTATCCAAGGTCTAGATGTATAAATAAAACTTTTCACATCTTATTGAACCCATAAAACAGTTATACTCATCCATGCATCCATAAGATTATGCAATCACTTAAAACTTGTAAGTTACTGTCAAATCAACTTGTAGAAATGTAAAGCATGAAACATGACAGATTCATCAACACATTTGACATAATGATTTACATGGAAACCCAATTTGGGAAAAACTACTAGTAACATGCTACTCTTTTCACTCTTCTGAAGTGATGCCCTATGAAAGGCCAACCCTATTAAAGGTTACAATACACATTGTTAAATGTGACCCTATTAAAGGATTTCAATCACCCTATAAGGAGTGAGCCTTATTAAAGGACTTTATAATTTTTACTTGGAATGTCACCTGATTAAAGGATTTTGATGCAGGAGCATCCAGAGGTATAAGGGCAATCTTGTGTCAACCAAAAAAATGTACTTAGACCTAGTTTATGTTTCATGTGTTTTTATTTTTGGATACCCATTTAGGTCAAATAAAGGTTCCAACTCTCACAGTTCCACTATCAGTGTCCTAAGATAGAGTATTTGAATATCTTGGGATACATGTAAATGCCAAAGAAAATAGGAGTATGTAATTGAGCCATCATTTTGGTAAACAAAAAGGTGTAAATTGGCTAGATGAATGTAATTGTAATGTAGAGCATTCCAGAAAAAGAATCCGATCAAAAGGCCCCACAGTTTTAAAGTTATCGCATTTTTTCAATTTTTGGAGACATCCTAAGAATGCTTCAAAGTTAGGTTAGGGTCATTAAATGACCTAAAAAAGGGCCAAAAAATGGGAGGACATGAAAATCTAGTCTGTAGGGCTATAGAGCGCTTCGAGAGCTTTTTGAAAATGTAAACAGTTCATCAATCGAAACTATGGTTCAAAAGTTATGCCTCTCAAAAGTTCGGTTACCGTTTCTAGATTCTTCTAATTATGGGCTGACTTCTAATGCAACTTCTAGAGCCTTCTATTTGGTCAGTGGATGCCTACTAGCACTTTCTAGAATGTATTCCTAATTCATAACCCTTTGAGGTCTATTTAAGAACATTTATGGCATTGTAAAAGGCAGTTTAGAGTGGAGTTTGAGAGAAGGTACTGGAAGAATAATTTATCCCCAAATTTATGATAGTGTAAGCCCTTAGGGCATGTTTTGAAGTTTATTTTTTCTGTACTGAATGTATTAGCATATTTAAATAGTGAATAAAAATTTTCCCTTTCTTTTTGTGTCCATTCTGTGCTTGGGTTGTGTCCCCATCAAGTGGTATCAGAGTTGGTTTTTCTGATTGTGTAGACAGAGTGTCGACTGTGAGGCAGTTTGCACTAGGACTGTGTGGTTGTGGGTTTGAGTTAAGAAGATGCTTCCACGAAGAGAGTGTGGCAGAAGGGCTAGAGCTATTAATCTTGAGGAGGTTAGAGCCCTCCAAAGGTAGGTATAAGCATTGCAAGAGGAGCTCCGTAGAGCAACAAATGTTGCTATAGGCAACAAAAGTGAGGATGACAATGATGAAGAAGAAATTGGACTAGAAGGGGAATTTGATGGGGAAGTTCTGAATCAAGTAGAGGAAAGGCTTTTTAGGGCCATTACTAAGTTTGGGAAAAGACCTACAATTGATGTGGGTGTATTTTCAAGAAACTTGAAACTAGATGAGTTGATTGATTGGATCAATTAACTAGAAGAATACTTTAAGTATGAGGATATCAGAGACCCAGATAGGGTTAAGTTTGCAAAGGCCAAACTAAAGGAAATGCCAAAATCTGGTGGCAAGAGGTTCAATTGGAACAAAATAGAAGAGGAAAGGATAAGATCACAAGGTGGGATCGTATGGTGGACAAATTAAAGAAGCAATGCATTCCTATTGATTATGAGCTTGATTTTTTTAAGAAGATGCATGGGTTAAAGCAAGCAGAAAAATCAGTCCAAGAATATACCAAGAAGTTTTACCAAATTCAAATTAGAGCAGGGCATGCAGAAGCAAATAAGGAGAAGATTGCTCGTTATATCAATGGGTTGTGACCTAGCATCCAGGAGGAATTAAGTTTGGTAAGAATGACCAGCGTTGAAGAGGCATACTAGTTTTCCCTATGAGTTGAAGAGAAGCTAAATAAGAGGTTTGAAGGGAGACAAAGAGGGCATGATCAAGGAGGAAGGGGTAGTGGTAGGTCATCTGGAGGCCAAAATGAAACCCAAAATAAAAATGAAGATGTGGATACTATCAGGAACCAGAGGAACGAGGGTTTCAACTGCTCCTGAGATCAAGACTTTAGAAATCAGAGAGGAAGAGGTAGAGGACATGGACAAGGAAGAGGAGGCTTCTGTGGTACTTGTTTCCATTGTAACGAAGAAGGTCATCGTGCCTTTGAATGCCCTCAATGATAAGGAAGGACAGATAGGAGAGCTGAGGGTCAAGCTAGGGTTGCTCATGTGGATGAGGATGCACAATCATCACATTCAGAAGATGCAAAAAGAGGAGAGACTTTAGTAAATGAAAGCATCCTACTAGGTGGCAAGATTGAACCAGTAAAAAGGAGGAGTTTATTCCATACTAGGTGCAAGTGTGAGGATAAATGTTGTGATGTGATCATTGATGGTGGTAGTACTGATAACTTGGTATCAGAAGAGATGGTCTCTAAGCTGAAGCTCAAAAGGGAGAAACACCCCCAGCCCTATCGGATTGCTTGGGTGAAAGATGATCATAAGGTCCTGGTAAGTGAACAATGTTTAGTGAAGTTTAAAATTGGGAGTTACCATGATGAAGTTCTCTATGATGTTATTCCAATGGATGTTTTCCATCTATTGTTGGGTAGACCATGGCAGTTTGATAGGCATGCAGTACATGATGGTCATGCAAACACATACTCTCTAACAAAGGATGGAGTTCACCACAAATTGAAGCCCATGAAAAATGAAGGTGAAAAGGTATGTAGCAGTACTAGGATTTGTCTTGTTGATGGAAGGAAGTTTTTAGATGGTATGAAACATCAGTGTATGTGCTATGCTTTGATTCCTAGGAAAGATAAAGAAGGTAGTAGTGAAATACCACTTGAAGTTTAAAATTTACTAGGTGATTTTGGAGATGTCATCTCTGATAATGTTCTAGAAGGATTGCCACTGATAAGGCAAAGCAGTAATCAGATCAATTTAATCCTAGGAGCTAGTTTCCCTGACAAGGTTTCTCACAGGATGACTCCTACTAAAACTGAGGAGCTAAATAGACAGGTTCAGGAGCTATTGAGGAAGGGCTTGATTTGAGAGAGCCTGATTCCATGTGTAGTACCTACAGTACTAGCACCAAAGAAGGATAGAGAGTGGAGGATGTGCATAGACTCTTGAGCTATAAATAGGATAACCATCAAGTATCGGTTTCCTTTGCCAAGAATGGATGATCTTATGGACTGCTCGAGTGAAGCTCAGTATTTTACAAAGATAGATCTCAAGAGTGGTTATCACCAGATATGGATTCGAGAAGGAGATGAGTGAAAAACAGCCTTCAAGACCAAGGATGGTCTTTATGAGTGGTTAGTCATGCCCTTTGGATTTATGAATGCCCCAAGCACCTTCATGCAGCTTATGAATGAGGTACTTAAGAAGTTCTTGGGAAAATTTGTTATTTTCTATTTGGATGATATTTTAATTTTCAGCAAGACTTTCAAAGAATATTTATTGCATATTCGTAATGTCCTTGAAAGGTTAAGGGAAGAGAAATTGTTAATTAATATAAAGAAGTGTACTTTTGCTAAAAGGGAATTAGTCTACTTAGGATTTGTTATATCACTTGAAGGTCTCAAAATGGATCCAGAGAAGGTAAAAGCCATCTTGGAATGGCCTACTCCAAGGTCTGCTACTGAGGTAAGATCATTTCATGGTCTAGTTAGTTTTAATAAGAAGTTCATTAAGAATTTCAATGGCATATGTGCACTCCTGACTAACACAATAAGAGGGGATAGAAAAGAGCTCAAATGGACTGCAGCAGCTACGAGAAGTTTTGAAGTACTGAAGAAGAAGGTGACAAAACAACCTGTGTTGGCACTTCCAAATTTTAAAAAGGTGTTCCAGGTGTATTGTGATGCTAGTGGCAGCGCTATTGAGGTTGTATTAAGCCAAGAAGGTAAGCCTATTGCATATTTTAGTAAAAAATTGAATGATGCACAAAAGAAGTATTATGTTTATGATTAAGAGTTCTATGCAATAGTTCAGGCCTTAAAGAAATGGAGGCATTATTTATTGCCAAAGGAATTTGTTTTAGATACTGATCATCAGGCATTATAGTACCTAAATAGCCAAGGTAAATTGAATTAGAGGCATATGAAGTGGGTAGACTTCTTGCAGAGCTATATATTTGTGTTGAAGCATAGAAGTGGAAAATCTAACAAGGTTGCAGATGCACTAAGTAAGAGACAATTGTTGCTTACAGTAATGTAGGTTGAAGTAGTTGGGTTTGATGAACTCAAGAATCTATACCCTGAGGATCCTGATTTTGTTGAAGCGTAGAAAGCTTGTAAAGAGCCTATTGTTGTAAACAAAACTAAGTGGTTAGACTATCTGATTCAGGATGGTATGTTGTTCAAGGGTAGTCAATTATGCATTCCAAGGAGTTCCATGAGGGAAAATCTGATTAAGGAGAAACATAGTGGAGGGATGGCAAGACCTTTTGGTCGAGATAAGACCTTTTCCATTCTCAAAGAACATTATTTTTGGCCTCAAATGTCATAGGATGTGAAGAAATTTGTACAAAGTTGTCAGATTTGTCAAGTTGCCAAGGGATTTAGTCACAATACTGGACTATATCAGCCATTTCCTATTCCATCAAAGCCATGGGAAGACATAAGTATGGATTTTTTTCTTGGATTGCCAAGGACACAAAGGGGTAATGACTTAGTATTTGTGGTGGTTGATAGGTTCTCCAAAATGGCATATTTCATTCCATGCCACAAAACTCATGATGTTGTCCATATTACAGACTTGTTTTTCAGAGAGGTGGTAAGACTACATGGTCTCCCAAGGAGTATAGTTTCTGACAGAGATACCAAATTTGTGGGGTATTTATGGAGAACATTGTGAAAAAAGTTGAGAATAGACTTGAAATTTAGTTCCACACATCACCCGCAGACTGACGGCCAAACCAAAGTGGTAAACAGAAGTTTGGGCAATTTCCTGAGATGTTTAGTTGGGGATAAACCCAAGGGATGGGATTTGATTCTACCACAAGAAGATTTTGCTTACAATAACTCTGTAAATAGGAGTACTTGTAGATCACCAATTCAAATTGTATATGGAAGTAGTCCAAGGACTGCACTAGAATTGAGAAAGATAGAGCAAGGGGAGAGGACAAGTGCTGAAGCTGAAGAATTTGTTGAACATATCAAGCGTCTACATGAGAAGGTTTAGGCACACATTACCAAGATGAATCAAGAGTATAAAGCTAGGGCTGATCAAAGGAGAAGACATAAGGAATTCCAAGTAGGGGATCTAGTCATGGTACCCTTACGAAAAGAAAGATTTCCAACCGGTACTTACAACAAGCTGAAAATGAAGAAATTTGGCCCTTGCAAAATTTTGAAGAAACATGACTCAATAAATGCATATAAGGTGGAGTTACTAGATGGTATTCATGTTTCTCCTATTTTCAACATTGTAGACTTAACAGAGTATCATGATGATGATGCAGATGAGGAGCCGATGTTAGAGCCATGTCCAATTCCTACTTCTAAGAAGGAGGAGATAGAAGACATTCTAGATCATCGTGTGGGAAAAAGTACCAGAAATAGGTAGTATGAAGAGTATCTGGTCAAGTGGAAAGGATGGTTGATAGAGGACTCAACTTGGATATCAGGAGCTGAGGTTTCCCATTTGGGATTTCCTCTACCATTCATAAAGTGACAAGGTCACTTTTCAATCTACCATGGGTGTCTGATGTAGGAGCATCCAAAGGTATAAGGGAAATCCTGTGTCAAACAAAAAAAAGTACTTAGACTTAGTTTTTGTTTCATTTGTTTTCATTTTTGGATACCCATTTGGGTCAAATAAAGGTTCCAACTCTCACAGTTCCATTATCAGTGTTCTAGGATAGAGTATTTGAACACCTTGGGATACATGTAAATGTCAAAAAAATAGGAGTATGTAATTGAGCCATCATTTTGGTGAACAAGAAGGTGTAAATTGACCAGATGAATGTAATTATAATTTAGAGCATTCCAGAAAAAGAATCAAGTCAAAAGGCCCCATGGTTTGAAAGTTATCGCAGTTTTTTTATTTTTGGAGACATCCTAAGAATGCTTCAAAGTAAGTTAGGGGCATTAAATGACCTTGAAAAGGGCCAAAAAATTGGGGATGAGCAAAGCTAGTCCATCAAGATATAGAGTGCTTCGAGAGCTTTCCGAAAATGTAAACGATTCATTAATCAAAGCTATGGTTCAAAAGTTATGCCTCTAGAAAGTTCGATTACCGTTTTTGGATTCTTCTAATTTTGCGATGACTTTTAGTGCAACTTCTAGAGCCTTCTATTTGGTTGGTGGATGCCTGCTAACACTTTCTAGAATGTATTCCTAATCCTTAACCCTCCAGGGTCTATTTAAGAACATTTCTGGCATTGTAAAAGGCAGTTCGGAGTGGAGTTTGAGAGAAGGTACTGGGAGAAGAATTGATCTCCAAATTTATGATATTGTAAGCCCTTAGGGAATGTTTTGAAGTATATTTTCTTTGTTCTAAATGTATTAGCATATTTACACAGTGAATAAAATTTTCCCTTTCCTATTGTGTCCATTTTGTGCTTGGGTTGTGTCCCCATCAGATTTACAAATGACTATTAGGTCAACCTTAATCCAAAGGATTTACCATAGATTGATACCATTATTAGAGAGTAATAGTAAGGCTTTGATCTAATACAACTTAGAACTTCATTTGCAAGTTGCATATCACTCTTTAGTCCTCAATTATACTTGTCCTTCATACTTTGCAACTCTGATAGCTTGTTCACCTTCAAGCATTCATCTCCTTAAGCCGTTTTTCTTAATAGGTCATTGCAAACTCTTCTCTTACGTCACTTGATGAAGTAAAACCCTTGACTCCTTCTCTTCCTTAGGTTCTCTCACATAACAACCTTACTTCATGACTAGCCATTCCTATAAATAGGAAACTAAGATATTTTACCACTCATTCTTAATCGTCCAATCTAGGGTTTGGATGGTTTAGGTAGGATACAATGTATCTACCCCATATCTCATATCTCTTCTAGAAACTTCTCCTAGAATCCACTTTAAATTTTCCTAAAAATGGTTTACCTTGAATTTTTTGCCACTAGCTCATCAACCTTATCTTTCACTTGGTTCACACAATCTAGGAAAGCAAACTTGTTAGCTCAGATTCATCAAATCCATGATCTTTTAAATAATGTAGTAGCTTGACATTTTCAAGCTTCTAATGTTCAGCACATATTGCATTGCTCGGCATCCACTATGAAATTACTCAGCATGAACTAAAGTTTATTGGTGCTTGGCATCAACTAAACTTTACTCGACATCCACTATTTTGTTTGGCATACACTAGAATAAGAATTTACTTTACTCCAACTAATTTTTTGCTTGGCTTGCTCTATCTTTTCTCAGCACCTATTGTCCACTCGGTCAAGCTTGGTAGACAAACTTTGTGTAACTTGTTCTTCTAAACTTTCTTAGTGTAACCAACCTTTGCAACCTTAAGTAGACTACCAATACATCATGTCATCATTGTCTTAATTGATTATTATACTTCAATACATAATCATAACTCAACCTTTCCTCTCAGTGCTTTTATTATGTCTTTTGATTAAATCCTCTTCATCAATCAAATAAGTGATCATACTTGAATCTTATAATTATTTGTCTTACTAGCAAATAGCAAGTTTGACATTAGTGACAAAAAAATGATTGAAACACATAGTCTTCTTCAACAATCTCCCTCTTTCAATATAGTTTCAACAATCTCTCTCAATGATGATATTTTCAATCAATTTTCAACATTGAGAATATAACACTTGCTTCCAAATACCTTAAAATATTTTACATTGGGTGATTATCCATACCATATTTCAAAATGTGTTGAATGAGTACCTTTCTTGACTTTCACACAGTTCAAGGTATAGAGGCATGTACTTATATCTTCTCTCTAGTATTTCAAAGAAACATTTTTCTCTATCGTGAATGTCCTAACATAGTTCATTATAGATATGTTCCTCCTTTCAGAAATTCCATTTTTTGGAGGGTTCCTAGGGGAAAATGTTTGTCTTTTTATTCCTCTGTCATTACAAAACATCTCAAACTCATTTGATGTAAATTCTCTTCCTTTGTTAGATCTCAAACATCATATACTTTTACCTATTTCCTTCTCAACTCTTGCTAAATACCACTTAAACATTTGGAAAGCATCAAATTTCTATTTCAAAAACATGACTATCATCATTCTATAATAATATTCAACAAATAGCATAATGTACTTATCTCCTTTGTAGCTTTACACCTATATTGGTCCAAACAATTCAGTATGAACAATCTCTAATATTCCTTTAGAAGTATGAGTTTTACTTTTAAAACATGACATTGTCATTTTTCCTAACTAACATTGTTTGCAAATCATACTGTCAGGTTTTCTCAACTTAGGCAATCCTCTGACTCTTCTCACGTTACTGATACTAACCAAGTTATCAAATTTAACATGATATAACCTCTTGTGCCATAACTACACATTATCAAATTCTACAACTAAACAATTAGCATTATTTATATTAACGTAGAATAGATTACCTCTAGTTTGATCAGCTTTTCCAATTATTTTTCCATTAGTATCATATATCTTATCAATCTTGTTCTCAAACTCAACCTTACAATGTGAACTATTCATTTGTGACACACTCAACAAATTATAGTTAAGTCCTTCAACATAATAAGAATTGTCACATAAAAAAAAAAAACCATTTTCTTTTATCAAACAAGGTGCATCATTACCAAAGCTTACACTATTTCCATCATAATAATTCAAGGTAATAAACTTACTTTTATATCGAGTCATGTGATGTGAACAACCACTATCAATGATCCATCTATCATTCTTGTTCATGGAAGACACCAGTGTAGTTTCCTCATCCTCAACAGAATCATCCTTCATCACAACATACACCACTTCATCATCATGATCATTATATTCATCTTTGGTTTCCTCTTCAGCAATGTAGCAAGACTTCTTTCCTTTGTCTTTGTAATCTTTTCTATCTACATCTCTTTTATTTTTTTACTTATCTCTGCCTTTATAATTTTTCTTCTCTAGATATCTAGCAATAATATGACCAACCTCATTACAATTGAAACATAAGATAGGGAACTTACCTTTTAATTGTCCTTTACATCAATAAAATCTCCTTGCTAGTATTGCTTCAAGTTGTTCTATATCTTCCTCATCTATCTCACTATCACTAGAAACATATTTTACATTTTTCTTTTGCTTCTCATTAGGTTCCTTCAATGTTAGCTTATCTTTGAAAGCATATTCAACATTGTCAGATTTGAAGTTATCAAAATTGGATAGCCCAAAAGAAGTGAGCCTACCTAAAAGACCTTCAAGAGTCAGACTAGAACCTAGTATACATCTTAGTACTTGTAGTGTAGAAACTCTAATAGCATAAATGGGCAGTAGTGTTCTCAAAAATTTTCTTAGTATAGTCTCATCATCTATATTACTAGTATATCCCCTTATTGCATTAACATCTTTTATTCTAGATCAATATTGAGCAACATTCTCACCTTCTTACATTCTCATATCATCAGACTTACCTCTAAGGCTTTTAGATTTGGCTCTTATAAAATTAATGTCTCCTCCATAAATAGTGTATAGATCATCCCACATTTTCTTTGTACTATCACAACCCTTTATATCTTCAAACTCAACATAACTTAGGGTAGAGGCAATCTCCAACATTGTTTGGTTGTGTTATTTCTTGTTTTTTAGATCTTCAGCAATTAGGGCTCCAATAGGGTCAACATGCTCTATGGTTATGGTAGAATGTGCATTATCTCCAAGGTGTAGCTTAATTAGACTTTTCCATGCAAGAAATTTATCTCTGTTAAGCTTGGGTATCACTCTTTTTGACATCTTGATCTTTTTTCTTCTAGTACCTTCAAACTAGTCCTCTTTAAGTAGATGGCTCTAATACCAATTATTGGAATTCTTTAGAATAACTAAGAGGGGAGGTGAATCAGTTATCTAAGGTCTAGATGTACAAATAAAACTTTTCACATCTTAGTAAACCAATATCCATATAACATATTCATCATGCATGCATCCATTAGATCATACATTCACTTAAACTTGTGGATTACTGTCAAATCAACTTTACAGAAATGTAAGCATGAAACATAAAAAATTTAATAACAAATTTGACACAATCATTTTACATGAAAAAACACTTTGGGAAAAACCACCAGTAACATGCTACTAATTCTCACTCTTTTGAAGTGATGCCCTGTGAAAGGCCAACCCCGTTAAAGGTTATAATGCACACTATTAAATGTGACCTAGTTAGAGGATTTCAATCACCCTATCAAGAGTAAGCCTTATTAGAGGACTTTAGATCATTCACTTGGAATGTCACCTAGTCAAAGGATTTAAAAATGACTATTAGGTTAACATTAATCTAAACAATATACCCTAGACTGATATAATGATTACAAAGTAATAGTAAGGCTTGATTTGATAACAACTTACACCTCACTTTGTAGGTTACAGATCTTTGTTTTAGTCCTCCATTATGCTTAGATTTCATATACTTGAACTCTAATAGATTTTTCACCCTTCAAGCATCCATACTTTTAAGTCTTCTTACTTTGCATGCTAATTGCAGACTCTATAGTTTGGCCACTATATGAAACAACACCCTAGACTCCTTGTCTTTCTTGGGGTCTCGCAAATGCCAACTATTTTTTCATGTCTTGTATCCCTTATAAAGAAAAATTAGATCTTTCATCATTCATCCTCCATTCTCCATTTTAGGATTAGGTTGGATTAGGTAGGATTCAATGAATCTACCCATCTTTTCATTTTATTCCCTTCTAGAAACTTATCCTTAAATCCCATTCAAATTTTCCTCAAAATGGTTTATCTTGAATTTTGTACCACTAGCTCATCAATCTTATCTTCCACACAGTTCACACAATCCAAGAAATTAAATTTGTTGGCTCATATTCATCAAATTAATGATCTTTCTCATAATGCAGACACTGAGCATTAACTTGCTTCTGATGCTTGGCACAAACTGCATTGCTCGACATCCACTATCAAAACACTCAGTATGAACTAAAGTTTACCGATGTTCATCATCAACTAAACTTTACTCAACTTACACTATATCACTTGGCATATACTAAAATTTGACATGTCATAGATCCAACTAATTTTCTACTCAGCTTGCATTATCTTTGCTCGACACCTATTGTCCACTTGGTCAAGCTTGGAAAACTCAATTTTTCTCTCTTGTTCTTCTAGATTTTTTAGTGTATCTAGTCTTTGCAAACTTAAGTGAATAACCAATGCACTATAATATCATAGTTATAACTAATCTTTGTACTTCTTTTCCATAATATAACTCAACTTTTCCTCTAGGTTCTATTGTTACTTCATTTGATGAAATCCTCTTAATCAATAAAATAAATGATAGTACTCAAATCATCTAAGTAATTGTCTTACCAGTAATTAGTAGGTTTGATATCAATGACAAAACAATTATTGAAACACATTCTCATACTTGTATCAATTTTTTTCAATAGAAACCGCATTCCAACCTTAGCTCAAACATGTCAGAGAAAAATTACTTATGGGTCACACCTATGACAAGCATGTTATCAGTGACTCCTACACTCCTTGCAACATCAGATGATGATTATGACCAAAGGGTCTCATATCCTCTTTGAGTGAGCTCTTTGAAAAGAATAAAATAGTCCAGTCTTTGGAAAGAACATTGGATGAAGTATTGGACAAAATGCAAAATCTTTCAAGGTAATAGAACCAAAATTGCAGAAGAAGGCCAAAGATATAGTAAAATTTTTTGATGAAGAATTTACTTCTTTATCAGACATTGCAGTGGTTGTGAACTAAGCATGTTGCACAACTATTTCATTTAGCTTTTACAAATGTGCCTAATGATTTATAGACATTGGATGCCTATATAAAAGAATTGTGAAGTTATCTTTTAGATGGAAAGAAGTTATATGGACAATGGATTATGTCCTATAACCATCTTAAATACATTGACAGCAATATTTTGGCCTAGATGAGTGAACTTCAAACACTCACTAACAAACTACAATAATGTGAGGTAAACATTGAGGATATTGATAATGTGTTGCAGAAAGTTCATCATGCCATAAAGATTAGTGAACTAGAGAAGGAAATGGTGATCAGAGATTCTCTATTCTTTGAGAACACTTATCCCCAAAGTGATCAATATACTTCAAAAGCAATTATAAGAATGTCTTACTGCTAATATATCATATGAGAAGTTTTCTTATATTGACTTGAATATAGTAGAAGTGGTGTCTTATGCCCTATGTGCACTCTTGAGCACTATAAAGGAACTAAGAGACATATGGGAGAAGCAATTGGAGAAGCTAAAGATAGATTTTGCAGATTGTTTCTCTAGATTATCAAATTAAGCCACAAGAGGTAATTCAATTTTGACATGTAAATAAGTTTTGAAACCTTTATCATTGATGTCAAAGGGGGGATAGTATTAAGGAAAATTGTATGAAAGATGAAGATGCATATACTAGGGGGGAGCAGTATTAGGAGATATAAGGAAAAGATGGTTATATGCAATGATCCACAAATTTTTTAAATTTTTGTAAAGGCCAATTTTGAGAAAAAAAAATAATTAGTAACATTTTGGGACTTAGCCAATTTTCCCATATATTTCCATCCATGTCAGAGGGGGATATTATTGGAAATATGGATAAATTAGTAAAGTTAAGGGTTTTCATTTAGGAAACATATTATTCTAGAATAGAAGGCAGAACTTACATCTAGAGATCCCATGATTAGAGACAAAAAATTGGCTAAGTGTTAGATAGTTTTGATATTAGTTCAAAGGTAATTCTAGTATTGTGAATTCTATAGTGTCAATTAGAATTTTCATAGTCAAGGATAGATAGAACTAATTATCCTGACGGTGTACCTAAGTGCCCAGATCATTACGATCAGTACAGACTAAGTTATAAGTAAAATACCAGTAAAGGTAGAGAACTGGACATAACAGAGTATATTAGAAAAGGGTTAATAATAGATTAAGGAATTATTTTGGACACAAAATAATTACATAATTATTTAGGGATGACATCCTAGATGTTTACCCCAAGTTAGCATTGGCTAATTTTGTATATAGCCAAACATGTGAAGGCATCAAGCAAATTGCACAAGAGTTTTGTAAAAGAAAAGGATATAAGTAAGAAATCACTACTTGCAAAGTGTGTCATGTGAATTTGAAATATATGGTTCACATGGGAACTAAGTATGTGACAAGAGAACTTATGTGAGAGATCTATGATGCAAATTCTGATGTAAGATCATAAATATGTAAAGTACAATAGTCAATAGATAAGAGGTTATTCTATCTATCTTGTTTTGTTTAAGGAATTGAATTGTATAATTGCATGCTTGGGCATTGGGCTCTTTTTGCACACATATGTATTTTAATACCAACTCCTAATAAGGTTGAGGATTTTAGCAAGGGCTAGTCCTCGAACAAGGAACAAGACACTATATGTAATTCGTAGACTCCTAACAGAGTCAATATCCTTAACAAGATTCTTTTGTTTAGTGGATAACTTTGTGGGTACCATCCCCACTGAGGTTTTCCTTTGGCTAGGGTTTCCCTAGTTTAAAAAAATTGGTTTTATGAGTTTTTTGTTGTGTATGTATTTATTTACTATTCAACATTATTAGTTTACTTTCATATGCATGTTGTAATGTAATTCACAATATCCAATTGTGAGAAAAAGATTGTTGAATACTAATTCAACACCCCCCCCCCCCCCCCAACTAGTATTATCTATTTATAATAGGAAATTTTTGAACCTAAATGAAATCTTAGTATTTTCTATTAGTGCAAAACACTTACTCATTTACTAGGCAGAGTTGGCATGTCAATACTGTGATTGAGCTACAATATAGGTCAAGCCATAAAGTGCAAAATAATGCAAGTTTAGTGTGTGCTAAGGTAGATATAATTGTCGATAAATTATAGTTTCTAAGTGTTCTAATTTTTTCCCAAGTGCTGCATGAGCTAAGAAATTTAGAGAAGATAGTTTAAGTCTATCGTAGTTCATGCTGAGGTACAACATAAAGATCCAAGAACAGTCGAGCACGAGGAAGGTATATGTGTCGAGTAATGTAGCTTTTGCATTTGAGTTTGGAATGGCACAAAATCATATGTAGACCTTTTTTTAAATTTGGAAACATGTTTCTATGTTTGAGAAGAGAACCAAGGAGGTAATGACATCTATGATTACAAATTATTAATCCCTATGTGCAATGATCAACCAAACATAAAATAGGAATGACTAAACAGCTAAAAGGATGAATCCTAATTATTGGTCAAGGTCTAGAAGCTTTGTGAGATGGTTATAAAAGAAGGGTTTCAAGAAAACACAAGTTGTTAGAAGTGAGAGGAATGCATGAATGCAAAGCTGAAGGTGAACTAGTGAGTTAAGTTTTGACAAGGGGTAAGGTGGTCAAGAATTGTAGTGAAGAGTTATTGCAAATAAGTCATAGAGAGGTGATTGCTATTTGGATAGAGAAGATATGTTATTAGCATCTTAGTGCAAACTAAAGGATTAAGGTATTGTTACATTCTAACAAGTTTATCACGTAAACCTCTTAATACAGTGGTCTTAATAGGCTCATTATAAATCTCTTAACAAAGTGCTCACTTAATTATGATGTAAAAATCCTTTAATCAAGGTAGAATTAATAGTATTATAATCTTTTAATAAAGCAAACCCCTCATAGGGTAGATAATCAGAAGTGATCAAAATTGTAGCCCTAATGGGCACAATTTATTGTTGTGATAGTGAAGATTTTGTGGATGTCATCCTTGCCATAGATTTATCTTCATCTTGGAGTGTTTTTGTGTTACAAAATAATATGTTATATGTTGATTACATTCTTGAATGTTTTATTCATTTTATTAGATGTTAGATCTAATATTGCATGCTATAATGATGCATGGTTAAAAGGTTAATAGGTGTGTGATCAAATAAGTTTTATATAGTTAATGTTTGAAGTAGTAAATATTTTGAAGATCATGATTCACCCCACCCCCACCCCCCGACATCTTACTTTCTCATTAGATTTCCAAAAAATATATATGTTGTTGGATATGTGTGTTGGTGTTTTGAAATGTCATGTTTCAAAAACCTAGTGATAGGAATAGAACACATCTAGGGGTAGCTAATTCCCATCTATAACATACCCATTCAAATGTCGGGCCAACTATAAGGTTATACTCCTTCTACTTTAGGCTCTACAAAACCTAGGCAGGTGTACCTCAGATTCATTCATATGGCACCAAAATGAAAGCATAAACTTGAATATAACAAAGTAGATAATACCCTTAATCTTCTAACACTTATACAAAAAATCATGGATATGAAATAGCTAACGACATAACACATGAATTTTATAAGCTGAGTGAGGGCAACTCTTTTCAGCTCTTCAACAAAAAGAGAAAAGGATCTGATTAAAATTGATTTCAGAAAAACCAAGATTTGAATAACACAACACTTTGATCCTATAGTTTATTAGTGGCTTTTCTATTGGGCAATTCCACAAATCACTAACATGCATCCTTGGATATCATTGAGACATATCATTTATCAGGACTTATAGATATATCCATTCACCTTGTGAATCAGACATTTGCATCTTTCTGCATCTCATACTTGACCTATCCCTTCATGAAATCTAAAATCCCATTATGGTAAATCAAGCATTTACATGGCTCCTTGAATCATAAGCAAAACATACCAAAACATACAACCTAGAACTGATTGCAACTGATATTTGTGGTCTTTTTTCACGAATCACAAAAGATTACAAACATCACAAATAGGAGACAAGAACCAAACTAAAGATAAACTTTTTGCTGCACTTTTATTCATTTCCTTGAAATGAATACATAAAGGATGCATGAAAACAACTTTTGAAATTGTTGAATAAACAAGAACTATATGTATTCTTATTACTTGTTGTTCATTACAAGAGAAATGTTCAAGAATGGTGGAATCACAATCATGACAAAAATTTCCACCTAACTGGAACCATCCTTGTGGTATCATAGTAATGAAAAAGTTCAAGAACTAGAACCAACCCTAAAGAAAGAGAAGAGAAAAGAATATAAAGACAGAAAGCAATCCCACATCAGATCAGATGCTACCATTTTTCCACTTGGAAAGATTCCATTTTTTTATGAAGAACACTCTACCTTCTTTCTATAACTAAAATCGGATCATTTTCTTATTGTTGAAGAATGCCTTGAAAATATATTCAGAATGATGGAACTTGTAACTGAAAACGATGTTAGATATGATTTTACAACAAGGGAAAATGATTTTAGAGGAAAAATATAACTCTCAGAAACATTTTCCTCCAGATTCTTCATGCCTACTCTTCTAACTAAATTTGATGCTTAATCATGAAAATTGCTTCTTCTGCTAAGAATGCCCCCATTTTAAAAATATTCTTATAGTTTGTACCTGTGAATACTTGTGCATTTTCTAACTCCATAGTTGGATAGCTTATCTTCTCGTGGTTCAAACAATATACTCCACTATATATTCTAGATAAAATTGCCCCTCTGGCATGCATTTAAAAATTTAGTCCCCAATTCATGTTCAGAGATTAAAATGAAAAAAAAAATATTATATAGTTTGGACTATAGAGAATTTTGAAATCATTTAAATTTTCAAGTTTGGTTGAGCACGCTTAAATTTTGAAAGAAAACAATAAAATATGAATTTTATATTATTTCATCTTTTTCCCCCTTTTCTAATTTTGGGTCAACCCTCCTATTGACCACCAACTAGGTGTCATGTATTAGCATATGATTCATCAAAGCTGCCACCTCATCACTACCCAATCATTAGGCTAACCGAGCCACTACCACATGTCACCTCCTCACAAGATTGTGACCTTAACCCTTGATTCTACCTTAACCCCTACAACCAGATGCCTAACTCCAATTCATAGCTTTGGAACTCTTCTCTACTAACCATTGTTAACTCTTGCAACCATGTGAAATGAAGCTTTTCACATGGTCACAGTGGTTTTCTAACTTAACATTTACTTTATGCGAATGTGTGATGTGGTTAAGTTAGCTATTTCACATTTTCGAAGCCATTTCCATTAATTGTGTGGTTAGTGTTGCAAAGGTGTGCCTGACTGCCATGTGTCACATGGTGATGTAATCATCACTTCATCTTTCCCACCTATAGTTTATTTTAAAATTTTGGTCCAATCACTACCAGCTGTTATCTGTCCATGGTGGGGCCCTCACACATGAGGCAGTAGCTTCAAAAACCTTTTTCTTTTAAGACAACTATAAAGTGTGTGTTGGGGCATATAAAGACTATGAAAAGCCTAGGAATACTGAATGTGGGATATATGTTTGTATCTTTCCACTATGTTAAAAGATCACATAAGAAGGCATCTTCTACACACACCTACAAATTCAATGTTTCCCTATAACCTTTGTCCACATGGAATCCTAAAGGCTTGCTTTGCTATCAATTCTCTTATCCCTCCTAAGTGGACACATCACTCTTTTGATGAATTTGGAACTCCTTTTCATTTCTCATCCCATGTCCTTTATCAAAGTGTCTACTTCTACTTTAAAACATTCTCCTCCAAGGATCTTCCCAGAACTTCTCTCCTTCATTCTCCATCACAACCAGAGTATTGGAGATTATGCCTTTAATGGGTTCAAAGACTATCCTGATAGAGCCCTACCAAATGTGGGAGTCTCTATTTTCACATTAACTCGCAACCAAGGCAAATAAAAGACAAAACCCTACACATTTATAAGATTTGAGTTGTCATTTCTTAAACATTTTGATGAAATATTCTTCAACTCAACTCCATTCTTCCCAACATTACATAAACACACCAATTAAATACCACAAAAAGGATTTTACTACCCTAGCATGGATGGAGGAAAGTAGATCTCCATCATTCTTTGGTGCAAACATGAACTGGAGGAAAATTGGGACATCCACGTGCATTGTGAGCAAATTGAACAAGGGATTCTAGCACTGGAAACTAAGTTTTGGTGTAAAATAAGATCACAAAAGGGCTATCACTACCTTTCTCCTGATGAAGACTTTGGATAACCATATCTCATTGTCACATGGGTACCTTGCACATTTTTTGCCTAAGCTTCCTCGGGCTTCAAATACTTTGGGATGGTAATACATGGCTCCCTGCTAGGTGCAATCTAACATCAATTGATAGAAGGTGATTTTATATCTATATTAAATATCAACTTTGTCCACTATAGGCACTCCAACTTGCAATCCATCCCAATTTTTCTTGTAGTCGATGGCCTTCAATTGTAAATAGAGATATGGTCTTATTAATAAGATCCTCTATTCAAAATACATCTGGTAATGGTAACATTACTCTATGATTTAAAAGGGAATCCATTACACCTTCTGTCTCGAGGATTACTTCCTTTTATCAGTACCTCAAACCCTCATTCAAGGCACTATTTTTACCCATCACACTATTAGCCATTGACCATCATCACAAATCCTTTTGAAGTTCAACATATGAAATAACTTCTAGATTCTTTACATTCATATTCTCTGCATGAAATTTGGATCTCTCACGGTATGGTATCCAACTATTCTAATAGACAATAGATAACCTCAAAATATAATCATTCCACTGGAATCTTTAAGTAGCCCCTCTACTAAGGAACTATATCGTAGCTTGTGAGACTAGTATAGTCGTCCAAGTCTATAATACTTACTTTCGGCACTCTCAAGTAATCTAAAACTGCACTTTAGTTATAGGTATTGAAACCAGTACCCTTAAAGGTTAAAAGGACTCAATGTTGCTCAAAGCTCAAAAATATCCTCTATTGCCACTATATCAAGTTTTTCCTAGAAAGGAGGATGATCTTACTAGCCTTGTGTTGCTAAAGCTTTCACTCATATCTTCTAGTAACAATCCAATTGATCTCTAAATGATGAAGCATGCATAGTAAGTATTTTAAGGAGCTAGAATCATTATAACAACTAAACATTTCCAATTTCAAACATTGTACAAATGTGACAAGATTAGTCGGGCCCCAAAGTGGGTCTAGCTAAAAAAATTCAAACTAAAAAACCTCAACTGTCAAATTGATCCAATGAACACCTAGTACTAATCAAGATCAAATTTGATCACTGATTAAACATTAAAAACTGAGTTCACCTTGTTCCTACAAACTATGATTTTCATGCAAAGGGGTCCTCTGACTGGCCTTAAAACCTAATAGAAATACCTGACTAGGCCTTGAAATCAAATATATTGATTCTTTGTTACACATTCTATTAGCTTGTCAGATTTCATCTCATAATGACACTTGGGTCAAAAGATATTGATTATCAAAGTTGTCTTCTTAAAACTGGCTACAAACAAACATGTCAGAAAATCATAAAATGCTTTTGGTTTTGGCTTCGAAAATAGGTCAAACTAACACTTAAGGGCTTGAAGACTGGGGCATTAGTTTACCATCATGAGGAGAGTATGTATTTTTTATTAGGGCTCATGAATAATAAATAGGTGCATTTGAAAAGTGGTCAAAGTGGGGTACTTGGAATTGCAGAACTAGGAACACAAGTAGAACAATGATTTTCACAAATGGAATGGACTTGGGAAACTATGCGAACGAATTTGTCAAGACTTAAAAATTGGCATACTTAAAGAATTTTTAGATTAGAATACAATGGTACAATCCATTTGGTCTCATCAATCACATATTCAAAGTTATGACATCCCAAATAGCGTTACCATTCAATCTCCACTCTATGATACTAGTAAAACTTCAAAAATTACATTTAGAATCGTGTTTGAAAACTAGTCAAATGGATTCATCGTAGGCTCAAATCTAACACATAGAAATTTTTTGACCTCTAGAACACAATGCAAAATTATTTTTCTCATTTTGGTCAAGTAGGTCAAAGTTACAACTGGTCAAACAGGGACTCCCAGATTTCTAAAAAAATTATATTAGCATGACATCAATAAATGACCAACTTTGAGGGATTCAAAACCTAGTCAAAATTTATTGAAATGAATCAGAAACCAAAAAATAGGTTTTTTGATATGCATAATAAATACTCCCAAAGTGGTGAGTCATGAAACTTTACCAGGTGCAAGATATTCAAATGCAAACTAGGCTTTGTGTTGTTATTTGACACTAAGGCAAAAATGTAGATCTGAGCATTGCTCAAAATGAAACTTCCCCAAATGACTCAGAATGGAAATTTATCATTAGGGAATGCATGGATATGTTGAATGCAAGGTGTTAGAAACATAAAACACCTCTTAAGCCTCAAAAGGACAATTGGGTAAACATGCATTAAATGCACTTATAGGGCTCAAAATTTAGAATGGTACTCAAAATCAGGGATGCAATTTTGAGTCCCAACAATGTGTATGGGTAGGATCATAGTATGAAAATTAGGCCCTTAAGTGGCAATGATAATTCAAACAATCAAGATTGGGCAAGTTGACATCAAAATATGAACAAGCTATTGATATTATATATAAAAAAATTGTAGCAAAAGAATATGTGTAAAATTGAATATATTTTCTAACCTAATAAATATTTGTTTAGAAAAATACTATTCTATATGGTGAAATTTTCAAATTTCAATGTATTAGTCCTATGGAAATTTTAGGAAAAATATAAGAAGTTGGTGTATGTCTAACCACCTTTAACACAATCAAATTATAATATTCTTTTAAAATATTATGTCTAGATGTGATACATATTTTGTGTAATTTTTTTCCAAGTAATTATGATTTTTCTACTATAACTTTTACATGATATAAAAACTCTCATGTCTAACCACCTTAACTTAGTTTAAACTTTATCACTTTAAAAACTTATATAAATTTTTTTACCATGTGAGGTGAAACATAGAATGTGATACATATTTTAGATTTTAAAAATGTTATACCATTTGAAACTATAGTTATTTTTTCAATTATTTTATATGTTGGGACTAAAAAGATAAGAAGTACATGTATGTATGACCACCTTAAACATAATCAAATGATATTAATTTTATTACAATATTATATTCATAACTAGTTTACTCATGTCCAAATGTGACATATTTTTTTTTCATTCTTTTCCAAGTAAATAATTAACTATAATTGTGTTATTGCATAATATGAAAAATCTTGTATCAAACTAGCTAATCATATTCTATACTTCATCAAGTTGAATTTTTTTTTCTTATAGTAGAAAACTCATAGAATATGATGTATGTTTTGGATTTTAAAAATGTTATATCATTTGAAAGTTATAGCTAATTTTAATCAATCTATCTGTTAGTCTGATTTTTCACAGTGTAGAGATATTCTAAAATTTTGGTGAAAAATCATTTAAGTCATTGTATCATGCAGATTATGGTTTTGTTCCTTATAATTTTTTCAAATTTTTAGGTTACCCTAGTCATGCCCTAGTTCATGTGTTGTTTGAATTCTATTAAATTCTCAAGGTTTGTCATCAATACAATCACTGAAATGCCCTAAGTGTGTGAAAAACCCTAGGTCTTTTTCAAATTTTCAAAAGGGTTTGTAAAGTACTTAAATTCTTCCCTTTACAGTCTTACAGTGTAGGGTTTCCTGTAATAATGAAGTACCTTCTTGCTCATCTTTCTGTGATCACATTTTACCAAGCAGTGTATAGGCGTAAAGGAGTTCATGTTTTACGGGGATACGCTTATGCTTTCTATAGTAGCATAATAGTTCATTTTGAGGTTCCCCAATCATACACTTGATCCTTGGGCAAAGAGGCATAAAGGGTTTCAATTCTTGGGAAATGGTCTTACGGCTCTACGGTGATAAGTTGAGTGGGTGAGCAAAAGGGATTTGATAAGGTGTTTCTACTCATACATTATTCTTTTGAGCAGGTGAGTGTAAAAGGTTTAAGAGGAGCTATGTCAGATGGCTTTACAGGCATACGATTAAAGTGTTGAGTGAAGTAGTGGAAAGGTATTGTGGTTTGATCTATGCACCTATGTTCTATTGAATGGTGTAAAGGCATAATATCCTAGCATGGCATAAAGGATGGTTTATAAGAAGGCATAAAGTGTCTTACAATTTTACATGTAAAATGAACTCGTAAGAATGAAAGTGAAGTTCAATTTTGTTTATGTGCCTTCACTTCTTGGACTTGCGGACAACTATAAAGCCATATTATAATGGTGATCATGCTAAGTGGGACCTGTTGAGTTGTCAGATGGGCCCTAATGAGAACAAATCAAATGGTGACACATCATCCATGTTAGATGGGCCCAACCTGCATGGTGGATGACTTAAGTTCTTCATTTTGCATGTGCCTAAAATCAACGGTGATGTTCTTTTCTATTTTTCTGAGATTTAATCTAGGTCATTAATAAGTGAAAAGAGAAATTTCTCATTACACCTTTACGATTTCATAGTTTTTGTATCAATGAAGAGTTGTTTTATCCCTTTCTTAGTGGTTACGAGCTAAGTCTAAGCACATAAGTATAAAAGAATAGACAAAGGAGTGAAAAGAAGGATTTACACTACTATAAGAAAGAGAAATGTAAGAGCGGGATGCCATTTGTAGAGGCTTTCTGATGTTGCAAGGTTAAGGTAACTCGTGCAAGTGTAAAGGAGAAATAAAGAAAAGATAAGAGTTATTACAATGCCATGGGTAAAGCCTTAAGCATATGATCAGAGGATGGATATGTAAAGTCTTATGATGTCCCAAGTAATGAAGTGAGTGTAGCAGTGTAAAGAGGTTTTTTCAAGGTTCTAGTGATATGTGTGTGTATCATTGTAAAGGGTAAAGTGAATATTGTAGCAAAGGCTTTACACTCATACAATAAAGGTTTGAAGCATAAGAATGTAGGTACCTATTGAGGAGGCTTGCGATTCTACGTTGAAAGGGGTTGCATAAGAGCATAAAAGAATTTTCAATGCAATGCTAAAGAAACCTTAATGCTTCTACACTTGGAGTATTATGAAGCATCACCGGACAAACGTAAAGGCTCACTAAGTGTGTTTTTGGGGTTACAAAGATTGAAAGGTTTTGACTCAATGTATAAAAAAAAGACCAAAATTTGAAAAGGGGGTAGTTAAGGTGTCATGCTAGTTCAGAAAAAGGAAAAATTCACCATGGCCAAGTAAAATAAAACACTAAAAAGTACATTAGGATCAAATTTCATGGTTGATATTCCTTGCTATCAGCCTACAAAGATGGTATTAAAAAATTGTGCATGCAGAATTTATTGAAAAGCTGGTAGATTGTATGATTAAACCATAAATATTTGATTGAACATTCAAAATATTGCCATTTCAAAGAATTTGTGTTCTTGTTCTAAAAAATTATCTAAATATGTATAGCCTCATGATTTTTGTGTTACTATTGCAAGAGTTCAAAATATAATTTGTAGAGAAAATGGTTGACAAAGAAGACAAGGAGGTTCCTGCAAAAGAAGCAGAGGTCAAAGATGAGGGTGACGATGTTGTAGAGATCACACCTGAGGGAAAAAGGAAGAAGGTTGTTGTAAAAACTGAGAGAAAGTCAAGGGTTAGGAAGCCAAACAAGCATGCTAAAGATTAGCTAAAAATTCTTCCAAGGTCATCGAACGCCATTTTGAAAAATGACCATATCTTCAAAGACCCTTACTTCCTAGTCAGGGATGCAAAATTCCCTAGGATTGATGGATTTAATTTGTTTTTATACTTCTACCAAAATAGAATTGAAAATATACTAATCTACAACCCATGGAACAGGAACATGGAAAAGTTGATATTCCTAGAGCTGTTTTTTGATGTGGACCTATTAAAGGCACTAATAAATTCTTACAATCTAGTCACCAAGATATTCCAAAGGCATAACAGGAGTTTTTTGTGCACACTAGATAGAACTTCTTTCATAGAAGCTTTTGGATTACAAGGACAAGTGGATGTGCCTATTGACATTGAAGATTTACAAGGGAAATTAGGGAGAAATAAGACCTATTTTGTAAACAATGTTATACTTCCCCACATCCCTTACAATGTAAAAAAGGTAGGGCTGATTCCAAAGAAGCTGGCGGATCATTTTCCCTTGAGTAGATTCAAGAATTATTTCAAGAATATAGTATATGGGCTACACAAAGTTTTGGGAAGTAATGGTTCAGAGGATTGTGTTTGTGGTTCCTTATTCTTGATGACATGTGACATACAAGATCCCTTCCACCACAAAGAATATGACTATGTGGCATTCATCATGGACAGCATGCACAATCAAATTTTCAATGCAAAGAAGGGAGAATTGAAGGATTTCAAGTTCCATCATTACTCGCTATTGATGCACCTAATCTTGTATTACAACATTGGTTACATCAGCCAGGACTTCATTGATCAGACTTCTGATGAATTTGGTGAGTTACCTGTACAACTATGGACTTGCATTTGAGTTAAGAATTTCCATTATTCAAATGCACTTGTATTTTTCAATTTTTTCAGTTCTATGATTATGAGGCAACTAGACCATACTTTCTTTAGGACCCCAAATGTTTTGAAAAATTTGCTTAGACATTCTTTCTTGGATGAAAAAATAAAATTAGATCATAACTAGGAGGACATATTTTTGTTTAAAGAGTGCACATTTATGAGAGTATATGCATGCCCACAGCCTCCTCACATTTTGCGCAAGTATTTACCCCCTAGATTGGCCATTATTGAATTCTATTGGCAATTCCTATTTATGAACAAAGAGATGATCCCTCCTTCTTTGCAAAAACCCACATTTGTTTGTAGAAATTTTAAGGTAGGAGATTTTGAAATAGGGAAGAATGCATTTGAAGAGCTAAGTGAGTACCTAGGTCAGTACAAATTTGCTACTAGGCCTTATAGGATGTATAACCCTAAGAACTGCATTACAAAATGAGGTTAAAGCCATCAGGGGTTACATTCTATCTCCTAGTAAGCCAATCCCTATAGAAGATTTTATTCCTAACATAGTAGCAATAGGGGAGGTTGATGCACTGTTAGGAAAATATGGTGAAATAAGAAAGGTGGAGGAGGCCTTGAAAAGAACAAACCTTTCTATATAGAGATTCCCTACCTAGGTAACTTGAGGAAGATGTAGAAAATTTTGAATACATCATGTCTCAGATGCCACATGAGCTAGAGGGAGAGGAAGCAACTATAAATAGAGAATCCGCTGAGCTTGATGTACAATTGGAGGTTGATATGGAGGAGGAGCAACCATCATCTTCAACACGGTTGCCAAAGGGAAATAAGAGGTAGAAAACAATGCACATCCTAGAGAGGGTGGTAAGTGGGGCCTTGCAAGTGATGCCAGGGAATGATGAATATTTTGATGACATTAGGAAAAAATATTTGCATCAAAGGACTATAGAGGTAGCAAAAGCCTCTAGCGATCTTCAAATTATAGCATCAAGATTGGATGACAAGCTCATCCAATCTGAAAAAATTATGGAAGATGATGATTTTATTAGATCATCAGAATTTAAAAATTTTCTTTATAAAATAAAACACAAGCTCACATTGAGCCTCATGCCAAGAGAGGATCTTGAGAAGAACAAAGAATTAGTTGAAAAACTGTTGGCTTATGACCCAAATAGTGAAACAATGACCCTTGCAGAAGCTAGGGAGTTAGTACATAGGAGTGGTATGATTTAGATACCAAATTGGGATATTAAGAGATCTTTTGTGCTTGATCAAATGAGGAGACAAGACAAAGCCATCAGTTATGAAGCCAGCAGCAGTGAGGGATTGAAGAGGGGGCCATGATTTAACATAGACATAAAGACCTTACCAGTATGGAGTGTTGCCCCAAACACCAAAAACCCTAAAATGTTGGACATACAAGAAATTGCACAAGGAAACATGATTGTTTGGAAATTAGATAATACTACTAGGAAAGAGATTCCTACCTGGTCAAATACTTTACACTCATGAATGAGGAAAAGGTAGATCAAATTGAGGATAGGTTAGCTGCTATATATAATGAATGTCTAGATGTTAGGAAGCTATATAAGGAAGAGCTCAAAATGAGCTTTGTGCAAAAATAGAGGATAGAGGCATTGGAAGGGATAATTTAGAGCCTAGAAGCAAAGGTGGCATCCCTAAAAGAACAACTCAAGGTTACAACAGAGGTAGAATATGCACCCAGATAGGTGGAAGAGGAAAATCCCACTATAGAAGTAGAAGCCCAAATAGAAGAGATATATATAGGGGTAACAATGCCAATGCTTGTGATCAATGTGGAAACAGAAGCTCCCCCATTTGATAGTGCAACAAAGAAGATTTTCATGATGAATGTACTAAGTCATAGAATAAGCATCTTGAAGAGAATATCTCAAGATGCCTATAATGCATTCATCAATTTACAAACTGCAAAACAGATGTGCAAAGAATCAATAGGGTGGCTTGATCCAATCTTCCAATAACAAGGACCATACATGCAATTCTTTGATAGGTTGATACCATTGCTAGCAAAAAAGCCAAACCTCCCTGATAAAGTTATTGTTGTAAAAGAGGGCATTGACAAGGTGAAAGATTTGTTGCAATTCTTCACAGGGAAACTAGTAGCAATTCAAAATAAAATGGAAATATTGACAAATGGTTTTCATTCTTTAATTCCTTCTATCCTTGATTTTGATAATAAAGTAAAGGATTTAAATGAATGGTCTAATTATTTTGACCATATTGTAGACTTTCCATAGGTGGCATCCATTTTTCAAGGTGATATTGATGAATGTGTTTTTAATGAACTTGTTGATACCCTATTCAAGATTGAAACTGAAATGAATAGGTTTACCATAAAAGGGAAAGTGATCACTAATGCTAGATGGCAGAAATCTATTGGTGAATTAACAGCAATCAAAGCATGCAAATGGCCAACCAAGAGGAAGGTCATTGTATGGGAAGAAATTGCATAAATAAAGGCTTTACCAATAGGGGGTAGTTAAAGAAAAAGACAAACTTGAAGATTTGACGGTCCAACTATCATCTAAAACTACTTTTTTTTGTTTCTTTTTGAATTAAGGTGTCCAGGATATTTTGAAAAAAGGTTGTTGTACTTATTGTTGTAAAAGGACACCTATCAATCACAATTGCCCTTTGCTTGTTGTACCTCATGTTTATATAAATGGGTTTCCAAAGCATTATGATGGTCTAAATTTTTGTACATGTTTTACAATTTTCAAGAAAGTACAGTCAGTCTAGTCATGGGTAGTTGTTTTTTAGTTTACTTCCAATTATGTACTTTCTGATGACAGATAGAAATGATAGAATCAGTATGAATTTTTGGATTTCTCGTTGAGTTTCTATTGGTTATTGTATTAGTTAGCAAAAAGGATAATGCAAAAGGTTATTTATACTAGATCTGTGTCACCATTTTCTATCTCCATTTCATGAATTTATTAATTTTGAGATCATTTGAATAAGGTTCAATTGATTTAATGTAGTCTAGATGGGTTTTATATTGGTTATATTGTTTCTTTTAATTCAAGGGATTATGTAAATGCTTTAGTAAATCAGTAGGATTCATTAGTTTATGAAAAGGATATTTCATAAGAATAGAAATATGTGGTTACAGTTGATAAATTCAATTACAAGTTAATTGAACAAGATCTCCTACCAATAGTTGACTCTTTGCTCCCAATGGATAAGGCACTAGTCATATAAATCAAAAATGGTTGAGAGTAAATTCTACTTCTACATGTTAAAACAATTATAATTTCAAAATCATTTTCATTCCATTTTGTTCAAGGTTATAATGCTGGTCACCACTCATTTATATTTAGTTTTTGAGTCTTAGGTAGCTACTATTTCATGAAATATTTGTAAACCCTAGGAGAATTATGACTGAATCTGCTTATGAGGGATACATATAAACTTGAAAGCATTAAGGAAATTGGTAAACTATGTATGTTCCTAAGGATAGAAAATGAGAATCAAAATGAAACTAAGATAATTTTCATACAAAAGTTTACATTAGAATCATCCCTAGGTATACCCACCTTGGTTTTGTAGAGCCTAAAGAGTAGAAAACCATCCTTGGTTTTGTTGAAGTTGGGTCCAAGTGGTTTGCACATGTAATTGTTAATAGGAATTGGCTAATCCTTAGGTTATATGAGTATTATCATTTTGGTATTAAGCATTTTTTTGTTTAGTAGTTTCAAACACCAACACTATCAATCAAGACTTATTTTTTACATTGCCATTTTTTGACATACCATGATCCTACCCATACCCATTTTTTAATCAAGATATTTATTGATATATTTTCATATTGTTATAAATTGTTGTTTTATAAAAAAATTAAATGAGATGATGTTCAATTTTATACTTATATTATTGTTATGGATTATGCCTAATGTGATTGTATTAAGTGAGACAAAGTCAAAGTTACCCATCCTATTGGAAATATTTAGAATAACTAAGAGGGGTACTAAATCAGTTACTCAAGGTCCATAAGTACCATTTGAACAATTAAATATATAACACTCATTTTTCTACTTATCATGTTGTTGCTCGGTCTCTACTATATTTATAAACAAATTATTGTCCCAAACATAACATACTTTGTTGAATATAAACTTTATCAAAAGTAAAACATATAAAGAATGACACTATGATTTTATGTGGAAACCTAATTTGGAAAAAACCACTAGTAACATGTCACCATGTTTTCACTCTTTTGAAGTGAGCTCTGTTAGGAGCCAACACTATTAAAGGTTTATAATACATATTGTTAAATGTGATCTAGTTAGAGGATTTAATCACCCTGTTAGGAGTGGCCTTGTCAAAGGACTTCGATCATTTCATTTAAAATGTCACCTTGTTAAAGGATTTACATAGACTATTAAGTCCTTCAAATGATTGTGGTCAACCTCTATTAAAAGGATTTGAATAAAAACTATTTACAATAATTAGAAAGAAAATAGTAGGTTTTGATCTGTATGATTACAACTCACTTTGCAAGTCCAGATCATTATTTGGTTCATGTGTTGATTAACTGTTAAGCCTCCCATTTTCATCTATGCTCTTGATTTTCTTGGAAACCCTTCAAGCAACCAATATTCTCCTTACAAAAAAACTTATTCCATCTACTCAAATTTACTTATCAATATTACTAGCATCTACACAAGCAATCTCCTTTAGCTTTGCATTCACTCTCACACACTTGTGTTCACCCTTGTGCATCTTTGATCCACCTTTTCTTATATGGGTCTCTCTCTCTCTCTTTTAAGTCTGACTCTATACCTCTTCAAATAGATAATTCTTGCTTTGTCATTTTCCATGGTCACTATAGATATTAGGGTTTATGATCAGGTTCAATATGATTCATTGTATCTGTCTACCTTCTTGATCATCCTATAGATTCTTCTCTGGAATTTCTTTATTAGGTCTTTACCTAATCCTCACCTTGATTTTAGAGATCTAACTAATCAATATTATCTTCAACATGGTTTACATCTCCCAAGAAATCAATCAAGTCAGCTAGAAATTACAATTTTCTCAAGTTCATTCTCAAAACTGCTACTCAAAAATCACTAATTTATGGCAGTCGGTCATCACCTAATCACACACAATCGCTATAAAACTTCTAGCCTAGAATCAAATATCTTTCTAGATCGATACTGATTCTTGATCAACACTATATTAGCTCAAAATTATTGTGGCTCGATTGGTACTAGCATCATTTGGCATTCCTTAACCTTTTACTCTATTGGTCAGCTTAGCTTAACTTTTATGACAAACAATCACTTTGTTTTATCAAAGTCTAACTAATCAAATATCCATTTTAGATTCCTTTTCATAACTCAACCTTTCCTCTAGGTGCTATTGTTATGAGCAATTTCTAAAATCCTCTTCATTAATCAAATAGATATGACATTTATAGTAGGTATCAATATGTCTTATCAATATATTTGACATCAATGACAAAACAACAATTGTTCCAATTGTAAGTTTCCACAACATCCATGATTTTTACATTATCTCCCTTCTCCTTTGCTTTTGATATCATATATTTTAATTTTATTCATATATTTATACTATGAGAAGTTACACTTGATGGTTGTGTATTTTAGTAAATAGGTACTTGACATAATTTTATCTTAGATGCAAAATTTTAGTGTCTTTATCCTTAGTGGTGGCATAAAAGATAGTTTCATTTGTCATTCATATTTCTCTAATATCGTCCCTATATGGACAATGTATCTATTACTATTATTATCCCTCTTCTATATGTGGGTAAATCTAGACTTCATATGTATATCATGATAGACAAATATGTGTGTTTATGCATTATGATTCTCCCATTTATTGTGAATAAGTTAGAACTTAAATACTATTTAATTATTTGGTCACATAGGGGTTATTGTCTCCCTAAAGAAAAGAAGTAAAATGACCTTTCAATAGGTCAATGCTTAAAACTTTGCATCCAAATAAATCTTCAAGCTATTGTATATATTCATAATAAAAACACATAGTTTCCAATCATATGACAACAAACATAAATGTATGAGTTTATAGCCTATAAATGTGTAAGTATATAGAAATTATATTATGACTATTATTTCTTTAGTTTATGGAATTACTATATTTGGTCATTTGGTTCACAAGTTAGCTAACGTGAATTAGATGTTTTCATTAATGGGAAACTATTTGAAGTTAATATTTCTCATGTTAAAGATATAGTTTTGGCATTATGTTGTGAAGAAATTGTCTAAGTATATTTAGGAATAACATTTAACAGTCACACAGTTTGCATCAACAAGCTTCACTGGAAGCATATGAAGGACCATAATTTTAGAATATGGTATAATAGTAAGTGTAGATTATTACTTTATGTTCACTGATGTTAATTTATCAATCAGTATAAGTTTTGGATGAATAATTGAAAGATAGTCTATTATCATAGATGTAGAGTATATAGGGAAGATTGGATAATTTGGCTAAGGTATTGAGTTGTATTGACAATTAAAGAACTTAATATTGTATGGAAGAGATCCTAGATGTTCACCCTTACTTAGAATATTGTGATAACAATTTTTAGATTTGTGTAACTAATTTTTTATTCAGGTTGACTAAAAAGAGTTAAGCAAAATATAGAAGGAGATATTTTTTATATGCGAAGAAACATATGACTATGTTATGATCTTATATGATATTTTTTATTCAAGATAAATTATTTTTTAATGGTTAGAGTAGAGAAATGATAATATGGGCATTATCAGATGTGTGGAACACACAAGGACTAATTGGATATTGAAGATATCAATATACTTAGTTTAGGTAAAGTCTTTATACCACTTGTATAAGTTGTATATTGTTGTAAGAGAAATGAGCTCATTGGTAATAAAAATCCTAATAGGGTCAAAGCCTCTAACAAGGTCAAGTCTTGAAACAAAGATACATGTAGTAAATGTATGTAACAAACTCCTAAGAGGGTCAAAACCTCTTACAAGGTATTTTTGATTAGTGCATCATTTTTGTGGGTACCATCCCCACCAAGTTTTTGCCTTGGTTGGGTTTTCCCTAGTTAAAAAAATATGGTGTTATGAGTTTCTTTGTGGATTATTCTGTATTTCTATTTAGTTTATTTGTTTATGCATGTTTATGGTTAATCGTTGAAATCCAAAGTTGGACAAAAGGTATTGAAATATATATTCACTACCCTCTTAGTATTCCTTATTTCTAACAATTGGTATCAAAGATTAGTTATTCGAAAGAATTCTAACATCTTGAGGTAGATCACAATGGATTTAACATATTTGCAAAAGAACTATGAAGCTACACTTGAGGAATTAGATCAAGATAATGATGAAAAAGAAAGATTGAAGAACAAGCTTAAGGATGCACAAAATTATTTCAAGAATCCAAAAGATTCAACTGAAACTTCAAGGATTAAAAGCAAATATTTACCAAATTAAAGAAGGAAAATGAAATTCTTAAGCATGAACTAGAAGTCACATCACTAAATATGATCAAGATGTCAGATGAGAACAAACAATAGATCTATAATTTTATGTTCAACAATAGGGGATTCATCGTTGCTAGATGTATATGTGAAATTGAGGGTTTCTGATCCTCACATACACTTCAGCATAGTCCATACCTATAAGATCACCCTAGAATAAACATTGGATTGTTTATCTAAAAGATCCAACAGAACAACTTGTTGCCTTCTAACTAGAAGGGTTATGCCTTTGCTCTCAGAATCAGAAATGGGCAACCAGACCTTTTAGTATGAAGGATTTTATATAGCTATATGATAATGCAATTAATCTAGATGAAAGATGGAGGTGTTAATCTAGAAATAAGAAAAAACATTTAATCTATAAGTATGCATTGTATTAAACTAGATGATATTGATGCTAAGTAATGAAAAGCTATGATAACATAAATCATGTGAGTATGCAATTTGACAGAGATTCGATGCAATTCCAATTCTCCACCTTCATAATGAGGGATTATAAGCCTCTTAAATGGAATTCCCAAAATCCATCAACAATCAAGATTAATTGGGATGAACGATCGAGATGAGATTCAATTAAGATGGAAAGTTTCCTTGTGCAAAGGAAGTTAGCTGATTTCTTTTGAGTGGAATAAGGAACTAACTAATTTCTTTCCTTTTTTGATTTTAGTCAACTGAGAATTTCCATTTTTGAACTAAAGAGAGAATATTAAAAAGATATTTGATTTAAAGAAATTAAATATGACCTATAATTGAGTATTCTAAATTGAATAATTAAATTTGACAATTAGAATAAGAATATTTAATTAAATCAAATATATTTAATTCCTAATGCATATTAGCCAAAAGGGGTGAATTTAATTTAATTAAAGTATTAAGACTTATAATTAAAATAATTCAATTAAAAGGTTAATTTAGCTAATTCAATGAATATTCAAGAATTAATTAAAGTAAATGATTAATACATATTAATTATTTTTTGCATTTGACACTTAGGTCGAGTAGAGATCATCAGAACTAGAATTGCCTAGTGACAGGACTTTAGGGTTGATCAAATAGACCAGAATTGGTTAACATGGCAATGAGCCAATTTTGGGGTATTACATTTTTCCCCTCTTTGAATGAATGGGCGAGCAGCACGTTTAATTCAAATAAAATCAGAAAGCATGATGCACGAACCAAGAAATGAGGTTGATTTTGCAATTTGATTACATAGAACCCATCAATATGCTTTTAAAGATTATCTCCAAAATGGAGCTTAACCTTAAGAGATCCAGGTAGAAAACCTAGATACCTAGAGTTGATAAGATTGGTTCCAAAATTGATGACACGGAGACCAATTGATAAGATTTTAAAGAATATCTCTAGAATGGAGCTTAATCATAAGGGATCTAGGTAGAACATGTATATACCTCAATTGATAAGCTTTTAAAGATTATCTTTAGAACAGAGCTTAATAGTAAGGGATCTAGATAGAACAACTATATACCTAAATTGATAAGCTTTTAAAGATTATCTCTAGAATGGAGCTTAATCTTAAGGGATCTAGATAGAACACCTAGACCTAGCCATAAAAGATAATCCAATCATGAACCGTAGAATCATCCCCAGAACAAGGCTTGATCGTCAAGAGTCAAGGTTTAGACTGTCCCAATACCTATCCATTGAACTCTGATAAAGACTACTATAAGATGTGATGAACTAATGAAAAGATGAGATAGATGACAAATGATGCTAGATAGAGGGGAACAAGATGCCCTAAGCGATAAAGATTTAGATTGAGTTGAAATTTAGGTTGAATGATGTAATCATCCTGCCCCCTTAGGAGTGAAATTGAAAGATGACACACCAAAAATATGATATAAAGTAGTGTATCAAGAGATAAAAAAGAAATTTGAGATTGAGTAGAATATAGAGTATATTAGAATGATCTAAAGAAATTTTAGAGTCAATCTAAAGTTATTTTGAGGTCCAGAAGCCCAAGTTTGACCAAAGTTGACTATAGTTGACTTTTTTATTTTAAAATTTTTGAAAAATTGGAAGGAAATGTGAATTGAAAAGATTCCAAGATTCACAAAGTATCTAATTTCCCTCAAGGTGAAATAGCATACTCCTCTACCTCATTTCCTTGCGCAAACTTGCAAGACATATTAATCACTGAGTTAGCGAAATTGATCCCACCTTGGCCTATTCCAAGACTTTGATCCCCTAAAAGGAAATCATCATCTCTTCATTAAAGGATTTTTTTGGGAGAACCACTAACTTGCTTGCCTCCCTCGGATGTGTCTTTCAAAGGCTTCTAGAAATCTGATTCAACCTTGGTCATAACCTCCAAGTGGTAAAGAGCATACTCCCTTATTCCCCTGTCTTGCACCCTATGAAGTTCATAAGCCCTAATTATACTAGTGTGGAAAGAAGGAAAAAGACACAACATTTTATGTGTGTTTGAAATTTATCTTTGACATTTGTATCTTTGACAGCATCTTGCAAACACACAATCAGTTTATGTTTGATATGTTTGTATATAAGGTATCTTCGTCAATCATCCTGCAAACCATAGTTATGCTATAGAAAAATTAGAAAGTTGAAATAAAATGCTTTAGAGAAAACACATAGTCAAATCAAATGATGAAATGAATTTTGAAAATTCTGCATTTTTGCATGTGTTGCTCCAAGTTTTCATGTGAAATCTTGCACAGGCTCACACGAGAAAATGAGGTGTCATGCAAGAAATCGTGCAATGGGGCACTTTTTTGTGTGAGGAAGTGCAAAGAAACAAGAAAAATCCTTAAATCTGTAGGGCCCATTTGCCGTTGCACCAAAAGCCATGACTATTAGTGAACATGGAACACCACATAACCACCTGTGGGCAGGGGAGCGCATCGTATCACCCAACAATCTCCCCCTTGATGCGCATACCAGGTGCTTACGCGGGTCGGGAAGGCACCGGGAAGATTTGAACCCATGACCAAGCCAAAACTAGGCTCTAATACCAATTGTGGGGCCCATTTGTCATTGCACCAAAAGCCATGACTATTAGTGAACATGGAACACCACATAATTAACCACCTATGGGCAGGGGAGCGTGTCACATCACCCAACAAAATCTTCACTCAAAAATGAAATTTTCCAAGCAAAAATCTAGAAATCTATACGTACAGGTATGACAGAATCATTAAAATATCAGAAAATAAAGTAGATGAGGCCAGAAAAATTGATTTTCTCGGCCTCACAATGGGCTCCAAAAATGTATATGCCAAGTTGGAGGCCTCTAATCCTCACATACACTTCAACATATTCCTTACCTATAAGATCATCCCAAAATAAACATTGGATTGTTTATCTGAACGATCCAAGAGAACAACCTGTTGCCTTTTAACTAGAAGGATTATGCCTTTGCTCTCAGAATGAGAAGCGAGCAACCAAACTTTGAGTACAAAGGATTTTATATGGCTATATGATAATGCAATTAATATAGATGAAATATGTAGGTGTTAATCTAGAAATAAGAAAAAAACATTTAATCTATATGTATGCATTGTATCAAACTAGATGATATTGATGCTAAGCAATGAAAAACTATGATAACATAAATCAAGTGAGTATGCAATTCGACAAAGATTCAATGAAATTCCAATTCTCCACCTTTGTAATGAGGGATTAGAAGCCTCTTAAATATAATTCCCAAAATCTATCAACGGTCAAAATTAATTGGGATGAACAGTTGAGATGAGATTCAATTAGGATGGAAAGCCTCCTTGTGAAAAGGAAGTTAACTGATTTCTTTTGAGTGGAATAAGGAACTAAATAATTTCTTTCCTTTCTAATTTTAGTCAACTAATAGTTTCCATTTCTGAACTGAAGAGATAATATTGGAGAAGATATTTGATTTAAAGAAATTAAATATGACCTCATAATTGAGTATTCTAGATTGAATAATTAAATTCAATAATTAGAATAATAATATTTAATTAAATCAAATATATTTAATTCCTCATGTATATTAGCTAAAAAGGGTGAATTTAATTTAATTAAAGTATTAAGATTTATAATTAAAGTAATTCAATTAAAAGGATAATTTAGCCAATTCAATGAATATTCAAGAATTAATTAAAGTAAATGATTAATACAGATTGATGATTTTCTACATTTGACACTTAGGTCGAGTAGAGATTATTAGAACCAGAATTACCTAGTGACATAGGACTTTAGGGTTGATCAAATAGAGAAAAATTGGTTAACATGGCAATGAGCCAATTTTGGGGTATTACACTAGATAAGTTACATCTAGTTACCATAGGTATTCCAATAGGTTTACAACTTTCCAATCCGAATCTTTTCAGAAATTTTTTGAGATACTTCATTTGTGATATGAAAATGCCATCATTACTATAAACAATCTACAATCCCAAGAAGTATTTTGTCTCTTCGATCATACAAAACTCAAATTCTTCCTTCATTTCCTCTGAAAATGCCTCACTTGTTTGATCATTACCTCCAAAAATAATGTCATCGATAAATACTTCAACAATTAGTAAACCATTGTCACTTTTTCTCTAATACAAATTACTATCAGCATTACCTTTCACAAATCCCAAACTTGTTAAATACTTAACCAATATTGCATACTAGGCTCTAGGTGCTCCTTTCAATCCATGTAGCAGCTTTTTCAATCTATAAACCATGTCATATTTATTTGTCAAAGGAAAACCATCAAGTTTTTCAATGTGTACCTCTTTTTCTTGTTAGCTACATATGCCAAGAAAATTCTTAGTGCCTCTAATCCAGAAATAGGAGCAATTTTTTCTTCATTTAAATTCCTTCTTGTTGTGAATAACCATTACATACCAATCTTTCTTTGTTTCTTACAAATTCACCTTGTTCATTCATCTTTTTTATGAATACCCATTTAGTTCCAATAAAATTCTTATCTTTAAATCTAGGAACCAATTCCTAGTCTTGGTCTTTTCAATGTGATCTTCTTCTTCTTTCATAGCTTTTATCCAATAATTGTCTTTACAAGCTTCATCAACATTCTTAGGTTCAAGTTGAGAAAATAAACATAATTCTTCATGTACCTTTTTTCTTGTCATAAGTCATTTTTCTTTCCTTCCAATGTTTTATTCAATGAGGTGATTCTTTTCCACATTCATGTTAGGTGTCATTATCTCAATTCTATTTTATGATCTAGGTTCTTCTCTATATTGTTATCTTAATTCAATTTGAAAATCAATGTCAGTCTCATAAAATAATTCCTTCTCAATATTTTCCCTATTAATTCTTGGATTAGTTTCTTCATCTGAATTATAATCAAGTATCCTTTTCTGAGTTCTAGACTTTTCATCAACTCTTACATTAGCATTCTTAACAATAGTTTTTGATCTCTAATTAAAACATCTATATGCTTTTCTTTTCTCTAAATATCCAAGAAACATTCCTTCATCACTTCTATAATCAAACTTCCCAATGTCATCATATCTCTTAATATAGCATTTACTTCCAAAGACTCTAGAGTACTTTACAGTAGGTGCATGAGCAAACCAAAGTTCATAGGGGTCTTACTAGTGCCTTGTCTAATCTAGACTTTGTTCATAGTATTTATTATTGTGTTCATTGCTTCTCTCCAAAAGATAATTGATACATATTTTTCCAACATCATTTCTCTTGTTTCTTTATTCATTGATTTGTTTCTCCTTTTAGCTATCACATTCAATTTAGGTGTCTTAAGGGATGAAATATGCCTCTTTATACCATTATATTCACAAAAATTATTAAACTCATTTGAAATAAATTCTCCTCCTCTATCATATCTCAAGCATCTAATCCTCAAACCATATTCATTCTCAACCCTAATCTTAAATATCTTGAATTTCTTAAAAGATTCATATTTTTCTCTAATAAATGCAACCCACATCATTCTAGTGAAATCATCAACAAGAATCATAAAATACATTTCACCATAGAATGCTCTAGTCCTTGTAGGACAACTCAAATTTGTGTGCACAATCTCCAATTTCACAGAAGTGGTATGTTTTTTTCTTAGAAAATGACTTTTCTTCTATTTTTCCATCACACATTATTTACAAGTCATGATAATAGGTTTCACAATCTAGATAAATCTCTAACTGCAAATGCATTACTAATCTTTATAATATTCTCAAAGTTGATATGAAAAAATATTGTATGCCACAACCAACTACCATCCACCTTCACAACTAAACATGTCATTTTAGTACCTGATTAAACTAAAATACATTACCTCTTGTGCTTGTACTCGTACCAATCATTGTGTCATTCTTATCCTTGATAATGCAAGTCTTCTATGTAAATTGCAACTGATATCCCTTATCAACAAGTTTTCCAACACTCAAAAGATTATGTTTCAAACCATCCACAAAATTAAAGTCATCAGTGTTAGTCTTTCCATAAAGTGTAATAGATCATTTCCCTTTTATGTGACATTTTGAACTATTTCCAACTCTAACTACTCTACCATCATAACTATTGAATTCCACAATTTTGTTCATATCTCTTTCCATGTGATGGGAACAACCACTATCTATAATCCAATCAGGCTTTTCCTTTTCAACTTGTGATACTAATGATTTTTCTCCTCTTATTTATTCTTTTATTTCATCTTTTTTAGAGCTCTCTTATTTAATATATACAAATCCAATTTCATCATCACTATCATTTAGGAAGTCTACCATTTTGAAATCAAATTCACTATCCTCATTAACATAAAATAAATCCTTAGGTACTGTTTACTTTTAAGGATTTTTATTGGACTTCTTGTCTCTTTTGGGACATTTAAAGGAATATTGACCAAATTATTTACATGTCCAATACCTGAGAATTTTATTACCTTTAGTTTCTCTCTTCATAAGCAAGAAAAGTCCTTCCTCAATCTTCTTGTCTTCTTCATCTCTTGTTTGGCTACTACTAGCATGGTCTCCAAGTGTACCTACACTTCTTGTCAACATATTTTCATCTCTTAGTGTGTTGAAAGTAATCTCCACTCTATGAAATTCTCCACTTTGTTTCATCCATATTTTAGTTGTTTGTAATCTCCAAGAAGAGTCTCTCTTGTAACATAGATGTGCAAGGAATGACTTGTTCAATCATTTGTGTTTTATGTTTGTAAGCAAGTGTCAAAGTCTTCAATGTTTTCCACACAACTTGATCTTCTTACTTATCTCCTCCACAATTCTTAATTCTTGTAACAATTTTTTATATTCTACCAAAATGAATTCTTTTAGATTCATCTTCCAACATATTAGCATCCTAAAATAAAAACATCCAATTCTACAATCTATCCTTTTAAGAATGTTTATCACCTTCAAATGTAATGTGTACTGACTATATTCAATTTTTTTAAGAGTTGATAATAGTGCCTCTCTAGTAAGCATGTTGTACATAAATGTATCTTTATGAGTTTCTTCATAACCTTCAAGCTTATCTTTTTCAATCACATTTTTACTATTTTTAGTCACCAACCAATAATCTAGACCCATACATAGTAAATGTATCTTCATATTTTCTTTTCATATGTCATAGTTAACTCCATCAAACTTTGGACTCTTTTTCCTTAAATTACTTTCCATAGATCTCCTTAAGTTGCTACAATTTATCTTCAAGGATTTGATTCTCTAATACCAATTGTTATAAATAAAAGTCAACTAAGATAACTAAGAGGGGGGGTGGGGGTGTGAATCAATTTTACAATTAAAACAACTCTCAATATCCTTATAAATCTTAAAACATGTAAACAATAGATGAAAAACCATATAAGTATAACCATACACAATAACACCATATTTGTTAACTAGGGAAACCCTTGATTAGAGAGAAAACCCTGGTGGAGATGGTACCCATAAAATGGTGTACTAATATAAAAGTTTCTTGTAAGAGGATAGACATTGTTAGGAGTCAATGAAATATAATCAGTACATATGAGTCCCTCCTAGGATACTTTGAATCCTTGTTAGGAGACCAAACCTATTAGAATTTGTGCCAAACTTGTTAGGATTTGAAAGGAAATCCATTGAACTCACTATCCAAATAGCCTTTGTACTATTCCTCCTAAATAATACAATGTGAAATAACAATTATCCAATCAACAATTTTTCTTTCCAAATATAGTTTCTTTGTAAGAATATCATGCCTCAACTACAAAAAACTATGCTCTGATCTTCACAACTTCACATACCAAGCTTGCACAAATATATTCTAACTAATTGCAAAATATTTGCAATGGACCTCACCCTCAAGTTCGCATGACATGAAAATGATCTCACTAATGATTACAACCATGGAAAACATATTTCCTTAATACCAAGTACTAAAACAAATAATTGAGTTAGCCTTAAGGCTTTCCCAATTTACAATAATAATATAGGAAAACCTTAAGATATTACAATTCACTTTACATTACAATATTACATCTTTTCAAGATTATAATCAATTTTTCGGCTCATAGTCTTCACAACTTGTCATGCTATGGATATATAATCATGCTAACTTAACCAAGTCATCTTGAACATGTCGTCAACCTCTATCTTAGCTCACTCAAATAGATTCCATCTCTATTAGGAGATAAAAATCCAAATAGCAATACTTGCTTTCCAAAAATGTTGTCTAAAGGTTATCTTTACGAAAATCTTCATAACTCTATCTAGTCTCCATATTTATGTACATAAACTTAATTGTACAATCTAGAAATTTTCTAGAATATAATCACAAATGCACATGACCTTGTCTTCAATTCTCAAATTATGTGAAGTTAATATCTCTCTATTTTTTTGCCAGTCTTTATAGAATAACAAGAATGTTGACATCAATTACAAACTCTGTAATGAATACAACACATAAGCTCTAAATAGTGTCTCCAATAATGCTAATATACTCCCCCATAGGAATACCATTGGTATTCATGCTAACACATTTTTTCTTCCCAACTAGAGATATTTACTACCTCCTCACTCTACTCTACATCACCATTAATTAGGACAACATCTACATCTCTTGGTTCAACATCAAGCAGTTGTCCAACTAGTTGTTCACATAATCCTTTTCCTCTAACCAACTTAGTAATCTTAATTTGAATATCATGCTACATAAATTTTGTGATCCAACTAGTCCTCTTATGGTCAAGATCCTTGTTCAACAAAAATTCTTTAATGCTTGGGTGTGCAACCATAAGAGGAATGGTGTTATGTGAAACCAAATGTATGAAATTTTTCAGACTTCTAATGATAGCAAAAATATATTTTTCAACAAAATTATACCCTGTAGAAGGTTATGGGTTGCTCCTAATTATCATCATTATTCTATACCAACACTATAGAAATAGAATATGTGCTTCTAAAGGCATACAACATAAGATCCTTAGAAAAAATAAGACTTATAAGAGTAGGTTTTGTAACAATAACGTCATTTACCTCTTCAAAACAAAATTTAGCTTCCTTGGTCCAAGTGAAGTCTTCATTCTTCTTAATCATCTAAGTCATAGGTCTAAGTAATGTTGCAACATTAGCAATGAACCTTCTAACATAAGTAATCCTACCTAGGAAACTTTACACTATTTTTTTGTGTGCTCACAGGGGTAAGACTAGGATAGCTTCTACCCTTCCAGGATCAATAGTAATGCCATTCTTGGAAACAAAAAACCCAAGTATCTCACATTCATGAACAAAAAATATACATATTTTAAGATTCAAAGATACTCCATACTCCTTGCACCTTTTGAAAATATCCCTTAAATGTACAAGATGCTCATTAGTATCCTTAGAAATATATTAATGGCATCCAAGTAAATAACTACAAACTTGTTTATTGAACCGTGAAAGGTCATCTCCATTACATTTTGGAAAGTTGTGCCATCATTGGAAAACCCAAAGGCCTCTTTTTATATTCCATAGTTCCCCATTTGTGGTGAGCATAGTCTTATGTTGGTCCTTCTCATTCACTAGGAGTTGATTATATCTAAAAAAACCATCAAGTAAAGAAAACTTATCAAATCATGAAATTATTTGCAAAATTTGTTCAATGGAGGGGATTGGATAATGATCCTTAAGAGAAGCCCTATTAAAGTCTCTGAAATATATGTGAAGCCTTATCTCACCATTATTTTCCTAACTAGAACTAAGTTAGATACCTAAGAAGTTTTATTGATGGTAAATATAATGTTACCTTTAATCATTTTACTTAGTTCATCCTTCATGAGTGCTTCTAGCTTAGGATTGATAGGTCTTTGCTTCTATATGTTTGGTTTTGCATCAACAAGAAACTCTATAGTACGTTGTGCTAACTAAGGGTAAAAACCTTTCAAATCATGATACTCCCATGTAAAAACATCACTAAAATCTTGGAACAAGTAAAAAAATTGTTGGTGTTCATCTTTGAGTATACCTTGTGATGCTTAATAAAAATTTCTTGGATTACCTCAACTGGTTGATAGTGTTCTTACTTAACTATCATGTTTTCATTGTCTCTCCTAAGTTGATCATCATCATTCAAAATTGAATCAAGGGTGACAAATCTCCTAGTAAATTTGTTAGATTTAAACTATTGAAGTTAATTATCATATTGCTATTCTATCTTCATCTAATTTCCTTTTAGAAAATTTAGCTTCTTCCATTAAAAAATTCAAAATTAGCTCATCACTCTCAAAGACTTTCTAGCTAACCTGATTGCCTTGAATTGAAGATCTCACAACCACCTTCACATAATGTTGTGTCTCCACATTTTTAACCTCTTGGAGAATGTGAAACTTGGATCCCATTGCAACCAACTTATCTACACACTTTTTTTTATTTCTACGCATAGAATAAGGTTACAACCATCAAAAGGTTCAATCAAGTATCATACCCTATTCTTATACATCTTAAGCACATCATTTTTAGCTCTATTTTTAATATGGACTTGATTAAAAATCAACTCACTATCCCTAAAAACTTGTAAACACTTTATACCTTTCTTCCTAGCCCACTCCTAGCCTTGAATGAGTGCCTCATACTCTATTGTATTATTTACATAGCTAAAAGTAAAGAAAAAAACAGAGTAATACCTTTTCCCTTTAGGTGAAATCAGCATGGAACCACCACCAAAACCTATCTTGCTCCCTGCACCATCAAAGAACATCTACCGTAAGTCACCATGTTGGTTTTTAGACTCTTGCATCTCTCCTTTGACCAAATTTGGAATGAAAATATGTTTTTCATGCATGATGTAAGTACTAACTCTAACTACCTCCATATTTTGAAAGGGATCATCATCTAGGATCTTAGTTTCCCACTCATCTAGGATTATATCTAGTATATTCTTCTTAGCATGAATGTTGATGATACTGCATTGGGAGTATTCTAAGCATTGAAGAGTATTGAAATGTTGCATTCATGACTACATTTGTCATTGATGTCAACATAGCAGTAATTTTGTAAAGACTTGAAGAATAGAAGTTAGAGATCTTATGATACATAGAAGCTGAGGAATTTTTAGATGATGTGTAGTGAAGGACATGTTCCTGAGGTTGTCCTAATGATGTGGTTAAGAGGACTAAGTCTGATTCAATGGTGTGCATAAGTTACACTTGATTTACTAGAAGTAGTGCAAAAATAGAGCATTGGAAAACATAGTTTTGATGATCTATTACTATCTTTCATTTGAGATGTAATAAAGAGATGTGCACTCACATAGTGATAGAGGACATTCATGTGATGATGTGAGTGTGTACATAAGATGTGGTTTTACACGTATGAAGTTTTGTATAGACTATGAGCCAACAGTGCTATTGTAATTGTGAATTAATTAATTATCTTATTTTAATTAATTAGGAAAGCCTCAAGGTTGACTCAAGGAATTCTTATGAAGATATTATATAAAGGAAATTTGTTTCCTTTACTTGTATCATGAACTTGTATTAGAGGATCAAGTGCAATGTGAAGCATAGCAAGAAGCAGAATGCTTACTAAATGCGTGTAAGCAATCCAAGTGATCATTGGATACATAGAATGAGATTTGATTACAAGATCTAAAGAAATAGAAGTTTAGTAAATAGCATAGAGACAGAGGAAGGAAGTACATTTTAGTTCTATTATTTAGCAAGGAATAATATAGAGATCATTTAGATAGTGAGTTCTTTGATCTTAACCTTGAAGCTATTTGGGCAGTGGGCCCAATTATCTTCCACAACTCCTAACAAGGTTGGCACAACTCCTAACAGGGTTGGAATATCCTAATAAGGATTTAAAGTCTCCTAACAAGGACTGATATTTATTGAATATTGTAACATACTACTAACAAGGTCTATCCTCTAAAAAGGAATATTTATATTAGTACATCACCTCATGGGTACCATTCCCACTCGAGTTTTCCCTCTTATTAGGGGTTTTGTGTTAATTGTGTATGAGTAACTTGTTGTGATTTCAGTTAACATTATTCATATGGTTAATATTATTTAACATTAGTGATTGGTATGATAGTTGTATAACTGATTCAACCCCCTCCCTCCACCACCCCCCCACCCAGTTATATTAGTGGACTATATATTATAACAATTGGTATCAAAGCATCAGGTCCTTGAAGATAAGGCTTAACAATTTTGGCAAATTGATGATTAATATGTTTAGGAAGGATAGTCCAAGATTCAATGGGGCCAACTATGATAGTTGGAAGGAAAAGATGAAGACTCATCTACTATGAATGGGTCTAGGATATTGGCTTTTGACAAAAGCTAAGCAGGTAATAGTTGAAGAATCAGAGTTAGAGGAATGTAGTGAAGGAGAAAGAGATATGTTCACGTGTAACATGAGAGCTAGATAAGCCCTAAGGTTAGCTCTTCCAAAGAATGAATACAATCAGGTAAGACATTTCAAACTTCTCATGAAATTTGGAAAGCATTAGAAGTTACTTTTGAAGGTGATGATCATGCAAAAAGAATAAGATTACAAAATTGGATTTGTGCATTTCAAGATGCTAAGATGATGGAAGATGAATCTATAAGAATTTATGTTGGTAGCATATCAAAAATTGTTGTAAGAATCTAGTCTCTTAGTGGAATTAAAGAAGATGATGAGGTTATATGGAAGATCTTCAAAATTTTAACACCACCATTTAAGCAAATAGCTTAGATTATTTAGCTAGTAATGCCCTACACCAGACATTTCACTAAGGAAACATTGCTTGGAAGATTAGAATCTCTAGAAGCAGAAATGAGATAGCTTGGAGAATTAGCCAGAGTTGAGATAGCTTTCCATGCTCTGAACATTTGACCTAATTTGTCAAGAAGTACAAGCACAAGAGGAAACTTTTCCAGTAGTAGAAAATCTGAAGAAGATAAGAAGATTTAAGAAGGAATAGCCCTTATAGTAAGAAGAGAGAAATATGGTAAGAAAATATTGAAATGTTGGACTTGTGATGAATATGGTCATTATGCATCTAAATGTCCAAAAAGAGAGAGAAAAATTAGAGGAAAATTTAAGCCTAGAAGAGATAAGGATAGAAATTGTTTATATGCTAATGAGGATGAAGAATCTGATGAAAGAGATTAGAGTGAAAGTGATGATGAATTAGGATTTGTGGCTATCAAGGAAGATGATCTTGATAGAGAACTTAGAGAGGAGAGAGCTCTAGTTACCCAAGTTGAGAAGAAATCTGGTTGGATAATTGATAGTAGATGTTCACATCACATGACTAGTGACATGAATAAATTTGTTAAGTTCAAAAATCATGATGGAGGTGTTGTTAGACTTGGTAACAATGTAGCCTATAATATCATAGGGATTGGATCTATTACTCTTGATGGTAAAACTAACACTAATGATGTTTACTTTGTTGATGGTTTGAAACATAATTTTTTAAGTGTTGGATAGTTGGTAGACAAGGGATATTTGTTGCAATTGATAGAGAAGACTTGCATTATCAAAGACAAAGATGGTAAGCTAATTGGTACTAGAACTAGATCCAAAGGTAATGTATTATAGCTAAATCCTACTAAAATAACATGTTTGGTTGAAAAGGTTGACAATAGTTGGTTATGACATAGAACGTTCTATCATATAAACTTTGATAATATTGAGAAAGTTAGCAGTACATTTCCAGTGAGAGATCTACCTATGATCATTAAGCCTACTAATGTTATCTATAAGGAATGTATTTTGGCTAAGTAGAGGAAAGTTTATTTTCCTAGTGAGAAGTTCTCTAGTACAAAGAAATTAGAGATTGTTCACATAGATCTAAATGGTCCTACAAGAACCAGAGGATTCTATGATAAAAGGTACTTTATGATTTTTGTTGATGATTTCACTAGGATGATGTGGGTAGCATTTCTTAAAGAGAATTCTAAAGCTTCTGAGAAATTTAAGATATTTAAGAATAGAGTTGAAAATGAATCTAGTGTCAAGATTAAATATTTGAGATCAGACAGGGGAGGAGAATTCACATCTAGAGAGTTCAACATGTTCTATGAAGAGAATGGAATCAAAAGATAGTTATCTTCACCTAGAACACATGAATAGAATGGGATTGCCAAAAGAAGGAACAAGTCAATAGTAGAAGTAGCAAGAGCAATGTTATTTGAGAATGATGTCTCAAAAACATTTTGGAGAGAATTAATTAACATTGTAGTATATACTCTGAACAAAGTATATATCAGAAAAGGTATAAGCAAGATGCCCTATGAGTTATGTTTTGGTCATTCATCATCAGTCAAGTATTTTAGAATATTTGGAAGTAAGTGTTACATAAAGAGAGATGATGATATTGGTAAGTTTAATCCTAGAAGTGATAAAGGTATGTTTCTTGGTTACTCATTCATAAGTAAATCATATAGATGTTTCAACTATAAAACTAAGACAATAGTTGAGTGCGCAAATGTAAGGATTGATGAAAAGTTTGGTACTAAAGAGAAGATGGTAGATTATAATTCTAATGAAGAAGAGGATAATTCTGGAGTTGTTAGAAAGAATGTTGAAGTTCTTTTTGAGACTAACAATAACTTGTAGAATGGTGTATATGTTGAGCATAGAGAAGAACATAGATCTAAACCTAGTGAAGAGATAAGAGTTGAGATGTCAACTCATACTTCTAGCAAAAACATGACAAAGAATCACCCTCCAGAGTAGATAATTGGAAGCAAGGATAAGGGTGTGATGACAAGGAACAGAGTGAATAAGGAATTATGTCTAATTTCTCAAAAAGAACCTAAAAGCATAGATGAGGCATGTAAGGATGATCACTAGATGCAAGCAATGAAGGAAGAATTGGATCAAATAATAAAGAATGATACATGGGAATTAGTTCCTAGACTAAAAGATAAGAATGTGATATGAACTAAATAGGTTTTTAGGAATAAGATGAATAATCAAGGAAAATTTGTGAGAAACAAGGCCAAACTTGTTTGTAAAGGTTATTCACAACAAGAAGGCATAGATTATGAAGAGACATATGCACCTATGGCAAGAATGGAAGTGGTAAGGATGTTCTTGGCTTATGTAGCAAGCAAGAATTTCAAGGTTTATCAGATGGATGTCGAATCAGCTTTTTTGAATGGAGAACTTGAAGAAGTCTACATTTAGAAACTTAATGGATACCCTTTGATAGAATAAAAAGAGTTTGTATTCAAACTAAGGAAAGCAATGTATGGTCTAAAGAAAGCACCTAGAACCTAGTATGCAAGGTTGGACAGGGATTTGTCTAAGCTTGGATTTATTTAAGGCACAACAAATGGTAATTTATATTTAAGGAAAATTGATGATGGTTTGTTCATCATTGTAATATTTGTGGATGACATAATATTTGGAGGTAATGATAAAGAAAGTGATAAGTTTGCTAAAGAAATGAAAATTGAATTTGAAATGAGCATGATATGAGAAATGAAGTTTTTCCCAAGATTGCAAATTATGTAGAGCAGAGATGGGATATTTATTTCACAAACCAAGTATCTGAAAGACTTGCCAAAATATTTGGTTTAGAAAGTTGCAAACCTATTTGTACACCCATGATAATTGGGCACAAGTTATCTAGTAAATTTGAAACACCTATAGTTGAGCTAGAAAAAGTATAGATCTATGATTGGAGGATTGCAATATCTTACTCGCAATAGACTAGATATAGAAAATGTAGTTGGGATTGTAGCAAGGTTTCAAGCTAATCCTAAGAGTATCATTATGTAGTATTAAAGAGGATATTTAGATATTTGAAGGCTACACCTAATTATGGAATTTGGTATGATAGATCAAGTGACTTCACTTTGTGTGCATATATCGATGCAAATTTTGCAAGCAGTATGGATGACAGAGACAAAGGAAGGAATTACATTTCAGTTCTATTATGCTACAAGGAATAACATAGAGATTATTTGGATAGTCGGTTCTTTGATCTTAACCTTGAAGTTGTTTGGGTGGTGGGTCTAGCTCTCTTCCACAACTCCTAACAGGGTTGGAATCTCCTAATAGGGATTCAAAGTCTTCTAACAGGGACTCATATGTACTAAATGTTGTAACAGACTCCTAACAGGTTCTATCCTCTAACAAGGAATGTTTATATTAGTACATCATCTTATGGGTACCATTCCCACCAGGGTTTTCCCTCTTATGAATGGTTTCCCTAGTTAACATATCTAGTGTTAATTTTGTATGAGTATCTTGTTGTGGTTTCAGTCAACATTACTCATATAGTTAAGATTGTTTAAATTTAATGATTGGTATGATAGTTGTATAACTGATTCACCACCCCCTGCTCCCTTGCCTTCTTAGTTATATTAGTGGACTATATATTCTAACAATTCTTGGTAGGTGTAATAGGATATGACACAAGGAGCTCTTTCTCATGAAATGTAAGGTTGAAATTAATGAGTTTGGGCGTATAGGGATCTATATGGTATTTAGCAAGTTATTCAAATTTGATTTTGACTCTAGTGCCATACCTAGTCCTAAAAAAAAATGAGACCAATCTACAGAAAGATACCAACCCAACTAAGCTATAAAATCCCTACTCAAGCATATGGAAAAGAGGGTTTGTAAGTGAATAGCATATATATCTTGTGGGATCAAAAAATTAGGACACTTGTACAAGGTAAGACTCAAATATTTAATCACCTTATTAGTGCTAATAATTGAACCATCTATATGAATAATGCACTTCTCAAGTAGCTCGTAGGACAATCGTATCTTATAATCCACTAGCTTAGGCATTACTAAACTACTAGCACCTAATTATATCATACAATTATGGACTAATAACTTACAAACAATCAATGTGAGATAGAAAGGTTGCAATTTCACCTCTAGGGCCTGCTAATTATTTTTTGATATAGGTGCACTAGTAACAAGAACCTTAGATTACTCTTGGGTAGGCTCGCCAAGTATTGAAACTTTTGACAATGCATCCATCATTAACTCCTTTTTTCTGAAAATAGTCAATGCATCAAACATAAAGATACTTATAGGAGTTTTCTTCATTTGATCCATAATATTGAAAGAACTTGGTATGGCTTCACAACACATGTCCCATTTTGGATTCAAAATAGGGACCCCCCTCTTTGATTTTAGGGTGAGGGATCTCAATCCTCAAAATAAGGCACCTAGTCAGACACCTTGGTGAATAGGGTCCTCCTTTGGGTCTAGGTTGGTCTAGGATGTCCAATTAGTTAGTCTTGAGTGAAGCCAATTAGAAAGTCAAAATTTTCCAAGTCAAGCACAATGTGCACACATGTGCACATAGCATACATGCACACCCATCAAGGGTGTGCAATGTGTTCCCACGATGCCCAACTCCAAAGAGGCATGCATGTACACCTTTGGATGTGAGAAATGAACACCCTCAAGGCCTTATGCCTATAAATATAGGCTCTCCCTATGTAATAACCACTTTACACCCAAGAGACCCCCCAAAGCTACACCATCACAATTACCACACCTTTGCAGCTCATCCCCATCTTAGACTTAACACCCAAGTTAAATGTCAAAATTGAACTTGCACACATGTGCACCCCACCATGGTGTGTATGGTGCACTATATATGCATCATGTGCCTTTATATGTTGAAGTCCCTAGCTAGGCATTGCACATGCATAAGTTGCGCATGTACCCTATGTATGTGGCATGCACATATAAAGCACAAAAAAGGAAAATTGTCACACCATGTGCACCATGTGCACATACATAGGTGTGCCCTAAGTGTAGGGTGTGCTTTGTGGTTTTCTTGACTAGATTTCTTATTTTTCACTATTCTTTTTCCTATTTCTTATCATTTTTTGTTAGTCCGGATGTATTAGTCAGCATTTTTTGAGCTTTCAACATCAATATACTGACATGTATCTTTCATATAGGTTAAAAATGGTATCATCCTCATCATCAATGGTGGTGAAGATAGCACCTAAATCGATCAATTCCAAGTTCCAAGGTGTACCAAAGAAATCATGATTCATGGAAAAGCACTCAAAAGTCCAAGATATGGAGATAGGCCACATTAATATCAATGCATACCTAGTTATGTGCAACAAACTATGGAAGAGATCAGAGATGATCTTGTCATTGATTTTGAGCAGGCTAGTGAATGTGGCCTCCCATCCTGTATCCATCCAATCCTCAAAATTTATCATGACATTGGCCCACCACTATGCACCAGAGGAGAATGTTGTAAGAAGTATTAAAGGGGAAATGATTCTAGATATATTCCCTGATCACATCAAGAAGGTCTTACATCTACCACCTATAGACCAATTCTAGAAGATCACATATGACATAGTAGACATGTCATACAAGGAACATGAACAAGAGGCAAAAGGCATAGCATAGGATTAGTACCTCATTGTCCAATCCCCTACTAGAAAAAGAGTTGGAAGGGTTGGCATGACAACGAGATACATGATAGATGATATCGGATGTAGTAGAGTGCTATTGAGAAAATTCATGGGACTCCAGTGGACAGTCATCTTGAAACATGGATGGTTCATGTAATTGAAACCATAAAGAGGAAGGGATTGTCAAGTGATAGGGCTACCATCATCAGCAACAATCTAGACAAGAAACTTATTTAAGTGAAGAATGATTTGTGGTTCTACATGACCTCCTATGTCATGTATCTTCTAGCAACTAGGACAATGCATTACCCAAGGTTGATAAAGAGGGGTAACATGCAAGATGTCAATGCTTGTACATAGTATACTCGTAGTTGGTACAAAAGAAGCTCCCTTTCAACAACCTAGAATATAGGCTTGTAAATTGTGGCTTCATATTTTCCATAATTAGGCTCATTGAAGGTGATTATGTGAAGAGATTATCTATAAAGTCATTTTCGAATAGCACAAGTGGATGATTACTATAATTTAGTTTGTAATGCGCCACCTAGAGATCCTTGGAACAAGGGTTCAATTCAAGCCAAGATATATTTTTTTTACAAGTATGAATGCACATGACAACATCATATAGGGATCACAAAAAAAGACTTCCAATAATCTGAGCAACCAGTGAATCTCCAAACACCACTACCAACATAAACGACAAACCACGAAAGGATGCAAAAAAATAAAAATAAGATAACATTCCAAATTCAAAATCTAATTCCAAGGGATTCAAGAACACCAAAGAGTGTATCCAAAACAACTTTGAAAAACTTTCAATCAAACCAAAAAGTGTTCATTGTCTACTCGGATAGGTTTTTTCAAAACCCAGGTGATACTTTAAAGTAGCATGGTACAATACTTTCCAGTATCGTAAAACTTTTATAATGAAGGCATGTGATACAATCAGGGTTTGGGGGACACTTCTCAGGAAGGTGTGTGCTACTTTACCAGTATCATATGACCTTTCTCCAAGATATAATAGAGTGTCGCATGATAGAGTTTACAAGGGCATGTGATACTTTCCAATGTCGTACGATTCTTCTCCTTTGGACGTGCAATACTTTAAAGTATTTCCCAATGCTGATGCATGGTTACCCAAAGAAAGAAAGAATTACTTTAAGGGCCAAAACAAGGGATAAAATAGGAAAACAAACCTACACACTAGGGAGTACTAGATCCATGTAGATCAAGGAATGGACACTCGAGAGCATAAACAACAAGATGCCATGAAACAAGAAAGAGGAACATCTATCCATCTAAATCATAGGAGTAAAAAGGACATATTGAAAGTACCATCATAGTGTATCGAAGCAACATTGCAATGTATAGAAATAACATCACAATAATTGAACAACCAAACTAATTGTGTGGTTCCTTCCAACTACTAATAGCATCATAAAACTATCATGGGTCCTAGCCATCCCTTGCGTGTAACATCCCAAACTACTGAATAGATTGTCGGTGCAATCTTATGAGGATGTCACTACTAAAATGTGCTACAACATAAGAATAAGGAAATTTAACATGCTAGAAGTAAAGCATAAGATAATCTAATAAATCCACCACATCATCTATCATATGCTAACATCGTACGAGTAGGAAATCTAACATGTTAAACCAATAAGCAATAGATACACCAATGAAGAAATTCACATCATCTAATTATAAGCTAAACATCATAATATAGGAGTGTGCAAATAAAATAGCATCACCTAAACATGATATTCAAGCATTCCAATAAAAGAATAAATCACAAAAAGTCATACTCTAGAACCCGAAGTATCAAGTGAAAACATCTAGCAATAGTCACACTAGGACAAAAGACTATCTCAATACGCTGGTCCCTAGTAGTGGTATAGGTAGCTACACCTCCAAACAATGTGGAACGTGTAGGTCCACTCCTACTATGCTAATGAAAATAATGATCCAACCACAACCACACATAAAGCCCAACATCCATGGCTAACACTCATGCTAGACAATACTAAGGACTAAAACCAAGAACATAGACAATGCATAAATAATAGGTCCTGGTCAGACACTCAATGGGCTACTAAGTAGGGGTTGACATCATGGAGAGTAGCATGGCATCAACAAGCCCAAGCTCAGATCTATGCAAACTCAACTTCCCAATGGAAGGCTCACACACTAAAGCATTGTTTTATCATCTTAAAATTTTATTACCATTCACACATTATATTTAGTTATCACCTACTTAAAACTTCCTCTGCCAACCCTATGGCATCATGACACGAAGCTGTGAGATAGAAGCCCCCTCCATATGCTAACCTACCCTACCCATACTCATCCAATGATGAGCACCCATAGGCATGCATATTCACAACCCAAACCCAATGATCATAACTTTTAGAAGTATCATGGAAGATTAGGCCTCGTAAGTCACCCAAAAAATACACACGCATGTGCTCATGTATGGCACACCACTATCACAAAGATCATAACACAAGGACTATATGAGAACACAAAAAAATATCACTCAACCAAAAACAAATTCAAGAGGACAAATTCTGCATGAATCCCAAAGAACAATAAAACCACACATCATGAACTCACTCAATTGGCCTCAAACTAAGAGTATAGATTCTACACAAATCTCAATGATGCAACAAGACCAAATATCATGAACTCACTCAACCAACCTCAATCTAAGAGTATGGATTCTACATAAATTCAAGTGTCCATGAAACAATAACAAAGGTCCAAAAGAAATCATAATACCAAATATAAAATCACTCAACTGAACACCATATTGGGAGTACGGATGTGGTACACATCCCAATGCAAATATAAAAGTGCAACAATGGTTTGACTAACATCCAAATAGATGATCCACGTCCACAACCAAACTCACACCAAGAAAACCTAAGAAAATAAGGTAACATGCAAAACAAGGTAAAAACCCCAAAAACTAGAAAACTTCAAAATTAAAACCCATTTGGTCTTTGGGCATGAAAACCTTGAAAATCTAATAAAATTTGGGTTTGGAAATTGTATGCAAAAATATCCAGCATAATAGCATGAAACCTAAAACCCCAAACCCCCATCCCAAAAATAGGGAAAATATTCATACCCGACTAACCTAGCAGAACCAACAAATAGAAATGGAGGGGAACACTTGTTCTCAGCCTCCTAAAAAATGACTAACAAAAATAGAAGTTGAAACAGAGTAGAAACAATAAAATGGGAGAGCCCTACCTCATAACTAAAAGGGAAAAATGGGAATATGAACCATAAAATAAAAATCTCGTAGAAGTAGCCAGAAATCATAGCAATCCAAGGTCTCCCCAAGCTCGGTCCAACGAGACCAATCTCGCGATGATCCCATGCCCATAGCTCCCATAATGAACAAAATAGTAAATCCTCATGAAGATTATTTTGAGTTTTACTCTCAAACTTTCTTATTCAAAAGTGAGAAGTGAGGAATTAAATTCTTTTTTCAATACTTATTCACTTTTCAAGTGAATAATCGATTAGGGCAAATAACCAGCCAACCTAGTTAAACCCCAACTCAACCCAAATGAAAATAGGTTATTTCTAGTAATAGGAATTCATCTATGGAAAAGCTACTAGAAATTTAAAAAAAATAAAATAAAGCCTAAAAACCCAAAAAACATAGAAATTTCCTTAACAACTTTCACAATAATGCAAACCTCTAAATGCACAAACATGCTCACTGGTCTAATCACATAATGCAAATGATTTTGGGTTTAATGATCACCAAAAGGATTTATTAAATAATTAAAATAAGCACACATTGACCATACATGGATGACATTGGTAAAATATGAATGGTTGAATCACTAACTCCATGTGCCACTACCAACGATATAAATCCTACACACTAAACAACACGATCAAGTGCAATTGCATATAATAACATAGCCAAAGTAATGAATGCATTAAATCACCTTATTTAACTATTTATTTAATTATATTGAAATAATCCATTTACATCACTCACATTTGCATAAAGCATAACAATGTAGGAATGAAGTAAATAACCATAGCATTAAATTCATCACATAACATAATCAGAGATATGTACAAATATTGGATAACCAGATATCATTATAAAACACATTGTCATCTCAAAATGGCATCATCATGCAATATGATCAATTGAACTTCATAGTAGTCTAACATCTATGATACTGAAATCAAAGTATAATGTCTAACCCTCGGGTCATCTCAAATGTAAAACATAACATGAGTAACAAGTATCTCTAGGATCAAAATATAACAAGGAAAATATCCGTAGCACATAACCAATGAATCCAACATAGAAAATCCATCTCTAAATTATTTAAGCATTTAATAATGGTTGTATAAATTTAAAAAAAAAGGCACCTAAAACACATAAGCAAACATAGTCATAAACATGACTAACCACTATTACAGGAACCTAGTCCAATGTAGCATGGTAGTAGTACACAGTGCAATCTCTGCACACATCACAGGGTAATCACAAAACAACATCATGATACCACATAGATCTTGGTAACCACTGGTACAAACCTCAATGAACCATAAATCACATCATAATCTCATAAATCAGCCATAAGCATAATCAAAGCAATTGATACAGTAACCTAAAACAAATCACCTCAAGGGTGTAGACCACTCATGGTCCCAATCATGATCTCATCACAAGGAGAGATAAACAAGGTTTCGTCCATCAGGATGACTTACAAAATCAAAAGGGAGAGGCACTACATAGTTGAACACATTTACTTATAACTAGGTAGTTGGGACTCTCCTATGTCAAAAGAATCTTCCCCGCTATCTATATGACAAGTTGATCTTACTGGAGATAGCTAGGAAATTGGCCTTTTCCTATGATAGGAATAGAAAGTAGCATAAGAAGACATAGGTATGGCCCATTACTATCATATATTTTGAGGTGAAGCAAAAATAGAATATTTCCACATATGAGGTAGAGTGGGATAAGTATTCCTTAGATGACTACCTAGTAGCCTACCCATACTTTGACAACATTAGGATGGTACGACACCTTGTGGGGCGCAATTCATACCTAAAGATTTAATCAAAGATCATTGGATTAATTGCATAGATGACTATAATGTTTGCATTAGGAAATATTATAGGATGAGTCTATAGCTGGCAGAGAAAGCCCTCAATTTGAACATCCCATTGAAGATATGGAACAAGGATAATAATGATGTGTTGGACTCACTATACAACAGGGATAGAATCTTTGAGAGGCCAATAATGAATGTTGAGATTGGTCGAGAGGATAATTATGATATACAACAAAAGGTCAAGCATGTCATTCATTTAACCTGAGATTGGGTGAGGAAACCCTTTCACTTGGAGCCATTTCTAAATGTGTCAATGCTACAAGAAGAGGCCAAGACCAAGAAAGGTAAAGATACCAAAGTCATTGTCTTGACATACTAAGATAAGTCAAAACTATGATAGGAGATGGTCTACAAACATAAGCAAGAAGTGGCCTACTTGTAAGGAAACTTGGCAATAAAGAATATAACTGTTTCCACATAACCCATAATAAATCTGAAATAAATACGAAATTAAAATCCACATGCAAGAGAATAGACAACATTCCCACAAAATTGTGACACAAGATATACCCTGGGAAACCCTCATTGAGGGAAAAACCCAGCCTCCAAAAGCATCCATCACCATGTATTATTCAGCAAAAAATACCATTGCCATACAACCATGGAAGCCTTCATGGCCATAGCCACAACCGAGAAAACTATGTGAACAAGCATGAATCCACACATCCCATGCCATGCTGTCAACCTTCACAAATGCTCGCTTGGCTAACCTGTCAAGCCTTGTCCCGCTCAACTCTTGCCTTTTGTCTTCTTCTTGTCACTCTTTCTACAACAATTACCCTTGTGGCTGCTTATATAGTAGCAAGTCCCACAAAACCACTAAGTGGTATTACATAAACCATGTGCTAAAACTATGTGCTACCTAACCCGTTGACCCCACATTTAATATTGGGCATTTAATTCTTTTCCCCAATATTAAATAATTACATGAAATATTATCACAATGTTACAATACAATTCATCAAGAATATTCCATGGGAATGTTTACATGTTGCACGTCCATCTAGGTACAACATTACATAATAAAATAAAATAATAAAATAACAATATTATGCAATGTGTGCAACACCCATTATCTCAACAATCTCCCACTTGTTGTATACATTGCATAGGGTCAATTCGTAGCCACATAAATGAACAAGGGAACAATCCCTCCCAACACATCCACCATCATGGATCAAAATACACCAAGTGCTCTATCCTAGTACCCGCAACAAAATCAAAGTATCCAGCATCTCGAACATGAATGATGCCACCTCCTATTATGCCACTACCACTGGACATACATAGAAGCCATCCAAAGAGAAAGCCACCCAACCTGTCGCATTAGAAGATCATAAAATCCTGTACCAACTAAAATTCCAAGCACAAATAACCTAATCCAAAGGTAATCACATGTATCTGTAGTTGTCAAAATATCCATAGCTGAAATAGCACCCACAGCAAGTGCCAAACCCATCCAACTATCCATACCTCAAAGGTATAACAAGTGAATCTTATATCACCAACATATCCAATCTATAACCTGCAATCACAAGCCTCAAGAGCAATACCTGCCACATATATACCAAGAAGCTCCCACTACAAAAGATAATGTCAAATCTATAACCAATCCACTCAATACATCTCAAAGAAGTGAATCCATATAGTATCAAGGACATCCACAACACGTAAACTAATATCCTGCAAGAACAACTCTCATAACAAGTCTCCAATACTCTCCCAAGTTCACCACAACCAACAGAGGAAAGAGATAAAGGAATAACCATGTCATCTCTCACATGACATACATGAGCACAAACCAGTGATCACAATCTCTAACCAATCTCAAATCACATGTAAGCAAAACTGAACATCCAGAAAGATAACCAAGACTAGAGAAACCTTGCAAATCATAACCTATATCATGTCCTTCTACACACACCTCTAGATGTAAACTGTGCAAGTATGATCTCCTCCATAAAACCCCAAAAAAAGAAGCCTCAACAACACCCAAACCATACCATATAACTCATCATGGATGTAAGCCTCTCACAAGAATATCAAACTCAATAAATGCATTCCTAAACCAAGGAATAACCATTCCTAATCCAAGGACTATGCCCAATATAAAACCATCTCCCAAAATCAACCAGCATAACAACATATGCACATGGAGATAACCAATGCTAAACCATCTCTCAAATGAACCCTCCAGAACTAACTCATGTACCATAGCTCAAGATCCATATCCATGAAAGACAAGCATAAATATAATGCAACTGAGAGAAAATAATGAGCTATACCTCTCAAGTAGCAAACCGCCGAGTAGACCAAGAGTGGGGAATGAGAATGCTCATCAAGATACCCAAGTCTCCAACCAAGACTCATCTAAGAACAATCTCCTCTCAAGTCCATATCAGGTGACTACCCCTCGGACTTTCTGCTGAAACCATCAACCGTCCCAACAAATACTTCTCTAATCCAAGATAAAACAGTGTCACCACCATCTCTAAGTATCCATGAGCACCTGTAACCAATCAATCCATGCCAACTCTAAATGCAACATAGCAATATCATGAAGTATCCAGCTTATGATCAGTGTACTCAATACCAAGAAACTAAACCAAGATCAATGTCAAAGTTCCAACCATGGCCTTAAGAACATAAACATGACAACATGATCTTACCATCTCAACTAAAGAGATAAAATGCTTCATATGAACATACCATAACATGTCACAACTCTAAACGTGTATCAAGAGTATACCATGACATAATAATGAAACCATCCTCACACAAAGGATAACATGCCAAATAAAAGCATAAACCACACCTTTGCCAAGAACCCTATGAGTCCTCAAGATGCAACCATCTCCACACACCATGAAGAAAAACCAAGAACTCCATGAGTCCTCAAGATCTATCCATCTTCATACACCATGAAGATAACAAGTGCACCATGCAAATGTTAAAGATGCTTCTGCAACAACAGGATCTAAGACAAACCTCCAACATCTGCAAACACTTAATAAATATATCAATGCCAACAACTCCCACTCAACCATGGTACTGAGTCACCTATGGCATCATAAAATCCATCTCCTATATAAAGATCCAAACCAAACCAGGAACTAATCCTGCACTGTCACCCCATCACTGTCACAAGCTCCCACTAAACCGTGTATCCAAGCTATCCATGACATAATGATGAAATACCATCCTCTAACCATGAGAATCAACCAAGGCATCAAACCATCAAAGAACTCAAAGTGCACATCATGAGCTCCTCAAAAGAAAACCAAATAACCATGATCCTCAACCAAGAAGATATACCACCATAACCAAATTAGAAAATCCAAGCTAATGAATATCAAGGATGTACCTGTATATCCAATCATGTCATGCCAAAATCCATGACACCATGATCACATCCATGAATTGAGCATCTGGCTCTCAATATGTCCAACCTGTCAGCATAGTCAACCACAATCCTCTGCCATGACTGTACCTGGTAACAACATCTCATCCCTTCAACATGAAGATAAAATCATGTGAGTTAAGGCATAGACAATCCAAATCCAAGCCACCAATCTGAATATGCATCAATAATGAAAGATCAATGGGCAAAGACAACCCATAACCAAGCTATAAATGCAACTTGTAAGTATAGACCACTTACAACACTGCACAACTTGTAGACCCAACAACTCATCATGCATATTCAAACCAAATATTGATAACCATATCATCATAAGACCAATCTGAAATATGAACTGAGTATACAATGACATCAAATCTTAAATCTCCAATGCCATAAACTCACACTGTTACCATAGTCAAAATATATACCATAAAATATTTAGATAAATATATCAACAAATAAATCATGCCAAACCTGCACCAAATCTAAACCAATGTGTAGAGCTCTCCAAGATCTTTCCGTTGACTACTTGAAGTCCAAAATCTGACTCTATATGCCCAAGTTATGCCCCAATTCGTGCTCAATATAAACAACATCTGACTTTAGAGCTCTTAAAACTTGAAAAAATTTCAAAATCATAAAACCAAACCTATACCATCTTGTAGTGCTCTGAATTAGCTTTCCAACGCCTATAAGAACTCTAAAATTCGATATTCTGAGAGAAAGTTATGGTCGTTTTACTAAGACCATCTTTTTACCATTTTCAGTACGATTTTTCATTTTTAATTTTTTTTTCAATGACGAAAATTCCGACGGGATTAAATTTGATGGCCATCATGGGCTGAAACCAAAAAACTCTTTCATTTCCTCTAAACATGGCCAAACTAGGGCATATTATATATCAAAATTTATGAAAATGTCGACCCGGATCTAATGGTGAGGTCTATTTTTACCCAGGAGGTCATTTTTGCAAGCTACCCCCCAAAACCCTCATTTAAATGAAACATCCGAAAAAACTCTTTTTGTCCAACAATTTCACATGCCCAAATCTTTTAACATCCTATCATAACAACAAATCCAAAGTCCTCAGACCTGCAATAAATCATTCATATATCTTGCCTTTTCTTTTATCCTCTCATGCGTTTCCATGGATTCAATCTAGGGTTACAATAATAAAACCATAGCTCTGATACCACTTGTAAGGAAACTTGGCAATAAAGAATATAACTGTTTCCACATAACCCATAATAAATTTGAAATAAATACGGAATTAAAATCCACATGCAAGAGAATAGACAACATACCCACAAAATTGTGACAGAAGATATACCCTGGGAAACCCTCATTGAGGGAAAAACCCAGCCTCCAAAAGCATCCATCACCATGTATTATTCAACAAAAAATACCATTGCCATACAACCATGGAAGCCTTGATGGCCATAGCCACAACCAAGAAAACTATGTGAACAAGCATGAATCCACACATCCCATGCCATGCTTTCAACCTTCACAAATGCTCCCTTGGCTAACCTGTCAAGCCTTGTCCCGCTCGACTCTTGCCTTTTGTCTTCTTCTTGTCACTCTTTCTACAACAACTACCCTTGTGGCCGCTTATATAGTAGCAAGTCCCACAAAACCACTAAGTGGTATTACATAAACCATGTGCTAAAACCATGTGCTACCTAACCCGCTGACCCCACATTTAATATTGGGCATTTAATTCTTTTCCCCAATATTAAATAATTACATGAAATATTATCACTATGTTACAATACAACTCATCAAGAATATTCTATGAGAATCTTTACATGTTGCACGTCCATCTAGGTACAACATTACATAATAAAATAAAATAATAAAATAACAATATTATGCAATGTGTGCAACACCCATTATCTCAACACTACTTTCGTAGTGACAAGGCTAAGGGGAAGAAAAGAAAGAAGGTAATGTTGGAAGAAGAAGCCCAAGTAGAGGAGGCTCCTAGTGAAAAATAATTGATTCAAGGGGGAGAATATTAGGCTCCACCAATGGAAACCTTTCCCTAGATAGAAGCCTCTTCATCGGTGCCTAAGAGGGCTAGGTCTGAGACAGTGATAGTAGGGACAAGATTGAATATCAAAGGGATGTGATTAAATATTTGGAGGTAGTAGAGGAAGAGCAAGGGGAAGAGATTGAATATCTCCCACTCAACAAGAGGACCTGGTGAGCTAGGGTAGTAGAAGAGGAAAGATGGAGGAGTACAACTCAAATGCCTCCTCCCATTCCAAAATAGCCAATCCAACTTGAGGATTCCATAGATCAAGAAGGGTTGAAAGAATCTACTGAAAGGGATGGCTCTGATGTCTTTGACCTCTTAGATTTTGATGAATTTAAAAAATTTCATATCAATGAGGTTTCTAAGGAAGGGTATATTTCTGGAGAGAGAGAGAGAGAGAGTAGACACCATAGGTAAAAGGATCAAAAACCTCTCCTCTAAGGACAATAATAGCCAACCAATCAAATGAACCACCAAGGACAAAGAAGACCTCAAAAAAGAGTGATAGGGGTAAGAGTTCAATCTCTAAAACAACATCATCTTTAGGCCATTACATGTCTCCCATGGGTACTACTCTAGCATGGCTAAAGTAAGATGTGTTGACTTGGTAGCAAAGATATGCAAAGTATACAAAATTCAAGGGGTTGGAGGGACCAACAAAGGTAGTGAAGATACTGATGCCTATTTAGGGTGATCCAAAGTAGCTTTCCTTTATCATGAGAAATCAGAGAAATGATCTAATAAATCATATATTTATTCCTCCTCCACATGTAGATATTGAAGATATTTCCCCAAAGGACTATCAAATGTAGGAGGTAGTACTCGGGAAGGCCACATGTGATACAACCAAAGTTTTGACAACAATGAGCCTTAAATAGGTGTTACGGTACCTAGATGAAGATTAGGCCAAAATTTTAGAATTGAGAAAGAAGAATGATCTTCTTCATAAATATGTAAAAGATGTAGTTAGTCCATTAGACCCTAACCATCCTTAGCTTACCCTACTAGTTGTCCTCAACAAATGAGCTCCGGCTATGAGACAAGGAGATTCATTTTTGGATGCATGCCAAAGGTGGCATCATAGTTTTGAGGATAGAGGTGTCAGTATAATTGAAGGTGATTTGAAAATTTTACATAGTATTCAAAAGATCATTAATACAGTGGTCATAGTGGTAGATCAAGATTTTGGGTTGATGGATAAAGTGAGTACTTGGACTAATGACCTAGAAGCATTGAAATCCATCAATGGTCAGATGTATCAAGTCCTCATAGGTGTTTATACAAAAGATGAGTTAGATAAGATATATGACTAGATAGAGAAGGTATCAAGAGGAAATGATTTCATGATGGGAGTATATCAGTAAATTTAAAATATGAAGAATAAGGCTCAAGAGCATTGTTTGGAGCTAGATAAGTACTATAGTGATGTCAGCTTAGAGATTTTTGAAGTTGACTCAAGAACACAATTATGCTCAATTGAAATAGTGGTGCAATACTTTAGAGAATTTTTCTAAATATTTTCCTTCAAAGATTATATTAAATGGATATTCAAAACTAAGGAGGCACTAACTGATATGGACTTCAAGCTAGAAGATTTTGCAGAGACTAGGATAGAGATCAATAATTACCAGTAGGTAGTGCATGCTAAGTATGAGTCCTTGGATTTTCTAGAGACACAAGAGAGAACCATAATTATCCAAAAATTCAAATTGGAACATCCAAACATCATTTTGGTACAAGATTCATAGAACCTAGATGCTGTAAACTAAGATTTTGACACATAGAAAAATTGTGATATTGCTATCAGAATTTAATTGTGTAGTTTTTTATTCAAAATCATTGACCCATATATCATGATTAGTGATTCACACATTAATCTATCCCTTATGAGAATAAATGGAACACTTATCACTCATTGGATCTAGGCAATACTCAAGAGATGAAGCACTAGGACTTCCCAAGAGATCACCCATCTTAGTACTACTCTAGCTCGAGTGTGCTTAAATATAGAGTTCCCTCTATGGTTAAACCCACTCTGCTTGCAACCCCATTTTCAAAGCCTTCACCAAGTATTGTGCCTTATGAACCACTAATTAGAAATCTCCTTAAGCTCACCAATTGATAAGTAGGAGGTATTTTCCATAGCAAGTCAAATTGTGATATTACTATCATGATTTAACTATGTAGCTTTTTAGTCAAACTTATTAACCCATATATCATGAGTAGTGATTCACACATGAGTCCATGTCTCATGAGAATAAATGGAACACTTAGCACTTATTAGATCTACGTGATTCTCATAGAGGTGAAGTATCAGGACTTCCCAGGAGGTCACCCATCTAACTACTACTCCATCTTGAGCATCCTTAACTACAAAGTTCCCTCTATGGTTTTGCAAATGGGGTTGCAAGAAGAGTGGGCTTAACCATAGAGGGAACTCTATAGTTAAGCGCACTCAAGTTGGAGTAGTATTGGGATGGGTGACCCCCTAGGAAGTCCCAATACTTCACCTCGATGAGCATCACCTAGATCATATGAACTACAGAGTTCCATTTATTCTCATTAGAGATGGATTCATGTGTGAATCACTACTCATTAAATATGGGTCAATGAGCTTGACTCAAAAACTACACAGTTAAATCCTTATACTAATATCACAATTTGACTTGTTGTGGAAAATACCTCCTACTTATCAATTGATGAGCTTAAGGGGCTTTCTAATTAATAGTATAAGGAACAACACTCGGTGAAGGTTTTGAAAATGGGGTTGCAAGAAGAGTGGGTTTAACCATTGAGGGAACTCTATAGTTAAGCGTACTTGAGATGAGTAGTTTGGGATGGGTGACCTCCCACGAAGTCCTAGTGCTTCACTTCTCTGAGAATCACCTAGATCTAATGATTGCTAAGTGTTCCATTTATTCTCATGGGAGATGGTTTCATGTGTGAATTACTATTCGTGATATATGGGTCAATGAGTTTGACTTAAAAACTACATAGTTAAATCTTGATAATATCACAATTTGATTTATTGTGGAAAATACCTCCTACTTATCACTTAGAAAAAAATGTCTAGGTTTGGTCTTGCCACTCAAAGGTGCAAAAAACATAAAGGTGCACCAAACCATAAGGTGTGCTAAACCTAGAGGTGAGTAGACATTTTTTGTCAATTGCAAATGTGATGATAGTTAACTGCTAGTTCCATTTTTTGAGTGTTTCATGCACTGAAAATTTATTTTTAAGGTAGTTTAACCAATAGAATCACATAATGGATCTTGAGTTTTCATCTAAAGGAGTGTCAAAGACTCAAAAATCATCTCAAGTCTTCTCTCTTCTTATCTTCTTCTTCTTTAAGAGTTTTTGAGTCATGTAAAGGTTCATATACTATGTAATTAATAAAGTAAAGAGTGCAAACCTACTTAGCACCTAGTTAGGAGTTTTTTTATACATAATTTCCTTTAAATTGGCAATTTTAGCATGATTTTGCAAGGAAAAAATCCTAGATCTACAAATTTCATCAAGGATGGGGTTTCTTATAAATACATGAATGTAATATGTATTCAAGGCTAGTATTTGGATGCAATAAACTATGTTATTGGTGCTCTCATTATGTGTGTAGTGCTTCTTACTAGAATGTGTGTTTCCTTTATGAATTTTATTTTTGTGAATAGTGATGGACCCAATGGTTTTATTGTATGTTAATTCTTGTGGGATCTATTAATTCTAGTGTTTGTCAGTTGCTAAAAAACTTCTTATGTTGTGATGATTTTAAGAAAGGATCATCTTCAAGTTCTTGCATAGCAATTTGATGGAGACACAACCAAAGACCAAAATGAATACACAAGAAAAGGGAAATATTATCATCAATGAAAAATGCCCTATGGGCTTACAACAGTATGATTCTGAAGAAAGAAATCCTCCACACAATACCTTCTCTCTAACTCCACTAAGAGTTGCCTTTACAATGCCAAAAATGTTCTTAAATAAGCCCCAAATGGTTTAGGGTTAGGAATACATTCTAGAATATGTCAGTTGGCATCCACCACCAAAATAGAAGGTTTCAAAAATCATGTTAGAAGTTGGTGTAAAATTAGAAGAATCCAAAAATGGTAGTTCAACTTCTAGGAGGCATAACTTTTGAACCGTAACTCTGATTGATGAACTATTTACATTTCTGGAAAGCTCTTGAAGCTCTCTACAACCCTATGGACTAGCTTTTCTCATCCCCCATTTTCAGCCCCATACGATGCCATTTAGTGCCCCATATCTAACTTTGAAGTGCTCTTAGGAGGTCTCTAGGAAAATTAAAATTGCAATAACTTTCTAACCATAAAGCCTTTTGACCTAATTCTTTTTCTAGAGTGTTTTAAATTATAAGTACAATCATCCCTCCAAATTACACCCTCTAACTCATCATAATTTTGGCTCAATTACAAAATAACTCATTTTCTACCATTTAGATGTATCCCAAGGTGCTTAAAAACTAATAAAACTCTAACCCAAAAAACTAATAGTGGAATTGTGAGAGTTGGAACCTTTATTTGACCCAAATGGGTATCCAGAAATGAAAACACATTAAATAGAAACTATCTCTAAGAAATTTTTTTTGGGTGATACAGGATTGCCCTTACACCATTGGATGCTCCTGCATCACAATTTGTCTCATGTGTGCATACTTTTTGTAGCTGCATGATTTGATAAATTTTGAAATATCTTTTAGTTTTGATTTATTCCCTTTGACAATTTCATTAGCGGAGTTGAGGAAGCATTGCTCCTAATTTCATTAGTTTCTACTTGATCCTTTTGAAGATTTAATTCATAGAAGTGATTCTATTTTGACTTATGTCCATTAGGAATTTTATTTTCATAAAATTTTTTGTTATCATTACTCTATTATTTTCTTTGAACATGTGGTTAGAATAGGAATTCATGTAGTTACATTTATTAGAAATCACATTCATCATTGAAAAATAAAAAATTGTAAAAAATACTTTTGTTTGTGGAGTGCATTCCTTCTAAAATTGTGTAGTTAAAGTACCAAAAAAGGCCTCCTTGTGAAAATTCACATTTATCTTCAATTGAGCTACCTAGCAGGTTGAAAAATAACCAACCAAAACCTTTAAATTGGCCAATTTGGTCAACTTTTCAAGAGAGAAATTTGTAAGAGTTTCTATCATTGGCATCGTGAAAAATGACCACTCAATAGAAGTGGTGCTAAAAGGGGGGCTACCTACAAGTATCTAAGGCTAAAATCTCAAGGATTTAAAAAATTCCAAGTCTAGAATCTTGCAATTCATAGAAATTCTAAGTCTAGATCTTAATAGTCACTAGGGTGCATAAGTGTCCTTATCCAAAGTTGCAATTTTTGACATGGTGTGTTAAACAAAAGTGTGCACTAAGCACTAAGGTGCATCATTTCAGAGATGCACAAATTGAAAGATCCTAAACATCATCCCCTTTTTAGAAAGCTTTGAGGTCTTGTCCTAGAAAACATGAGTTCTTAGAAATTGACCATTTTTGGAAGCCTTGTAGCAATAAGGGAATACGAAAAATCCACCCATTCAATCAACAAATTTCATAATCTTCTTCTCCTCACTTTCCAATTCTTTCATTACAACCACTTCACAAAACATCTCACAATAGAAAATTCAACCACCACCATCTCCACCCATGGCTTTCTTTGTTAATGCACAAGATTTTCCTATCAACTTACAAGGTCCACTCCATGACCTCCCTAACAATCCTAAAAAAATTCTGCCCAAAATTCATCTATGATGAGACCCAAATAGTAGAAGATCACATCAAAGTCTTCGAAGAAATATGTAATGAAAAGAAAATAAAACATGAAGACATAGTCCTTCACATTTTCCCATACACTTTGGGGGAATTTACATTTAACTGGTATGTGAATCTACCATCGGCATCTATCTAGAATTGGCAAGCTTTCAAGAAGTTGTTCCTAGACCAATTCAAAACATTCATCAACTCGGTTATCTTGCACCACTAGTTCCTATCGATAAAGAGGGACCCTGTGAAAACCATCTCCTAGTTTAACCATCACTTTCACATGACATATTGGAGATCGGATACTTTTTATATCATACCATTAGAGGCTTTAATTAAAATCTATTTGAATTATGTGGATTAGCTTACCGCTATCTTCTTAAGGAGACTTCTTGCTGCAAACATCAACACTTTGGAAAGGTCTTTGAAGAGGTGATCACCTTCACCAAGAAATACAATCCTAATGTTGGAGGCATGATGGTCCCAGCTAATATCTCTACTATGATGTCACCATATCCTGCAGGGGTACCTACATTTCCCAACTAGAATCCCCCATTAAATCCAATACTAGTATAGCACATTCCTAAGATCTAAGCACCGACCATAACCTATCTAGGATATGAGCCTCTAAAAGAGGCATTCTTCAAGTAGAAGATAACACCCACTACATAAATAGAAAACAATGTGATGTCTAAATTGGAATAGATGAAGAAAACTATGTCCCAAATTACAAATAAGCTCACTTGTCTACAATTTCATAGGGGTAAAATATAAATTTTCAACGATCTAATGGAAACATGAACAACAATTATGGGAAAAACTAGTCAAAGAACTTCAACTCTTATAGGAATAATACCACTAGGAACAGCTTTAATATGTTAGACCATAACAATGGATTTCCTAGACAAAACTAGTAATATAACACTCGCCCCAATAATAGAAGCATACTAGCTAACAACAATAACAATGTTTAGTTTGTTGAAGTCAATTAGGTTGACATGAACTAGAACACATCCAATGATAGCATGTTCTATAGAGGAAATCAAGACGTCAGCCAAAGTTAACAAGACACAACATGCCACCTCTTCAATTTAATGTCATGTTGTTAGAATCCTATGATGCTTCATTATGATAGAGACAGAAGATTTTTCCAATGAAGAATTCATGTTTCCTTTCAACCAAGAAGTGGGGCCTAAACCTACTAAAATGTTCACTTTTTGTAACAATAACTACAACACATACAATTTTTGTAATCATAAGGAACTGCTAACTGATGGGATTCCCCCTAGATTACAACATCCACTACTTGATCCATGAGTGATAAATTATCCTACACTAGTACATACACCCAACCATGTGTAACACTCTCAGATGCAAAGGGCAGTGCCCACTTTACTAAAGAATCTAGCATGGCCCATAGAGAAGTATAGTACCATAAAAGAATTGAAGAAAACTAAGGCAAATATCTCCATGTATGACATGTTTTAAAGATGCCCCACTCAAAGGGAATCTCTTTTGAAGTGTTGGATCATACCAAGGCATCTACCAGTGCCAACATATAGAAGGTGAACTCTCCCCAAGTCAATGTCATAGAATTTATGCTAACCATGTTCAAGGATAAGATACAAGTACCTCCCTTTTTGTTAAGTATATGAATCTTTAGGAAGAACCTTCATAATTATCTCATATATTTTGATGCCTTGTAGAACTCAAGTTGATCATAATCCAACTTGATAAGATTAAGGTAAAGGTCATTGGGGTATTATAATATGTTCCCATCCAACTAACTACAAATCCTCAAATTCAAGACATCATTGATATTCATGTAGTAGACATTCCTAAGACATATGGCATTCTCTTGAGTAGGGAGTGGAGTAAGTGTCTTAGGGGATGGTTTGCCATAGATTTTACCTAACTATGGCCACCATGGAAGGGAGTAAATAAACAAATTAAGATTGATGTTGAACCCAAACTAAAGAAAATTCTCACAAAATACAATGCACCCAATGAAATTATGTTTCTTCAATCTGACTTAGGATCCTATAGAGTAATGGCAGTCGATGCCTCCCAAAAAAAGGAATCCAACCCAAGTCCTACTCCAAATTGGCAAGAATCTCCACTACAAGACCTTGTCAGTAATTTTATAGATAACATGGTTACTAATTTGTACTACCTTGGAGAAGACACGGACCAAAAAATCTTGCTCCTTCTCGGGTTCTATAGGTTACATCATATGAGCCATTCTAAATTTGAATGCCCAAGTTGCCAAGATGTGGCCACCTAGGTGATGCCCCAACTTTCTCCATCAGCTAGTACCAAGAGAGACAATTCCCTAGTGTTAGACACTCAAGCTACAAATGATGTTAAAGATACTTCAATAGTGGATGACACTAAGAAAGGATCCCCAATGGAAGAAAGTGAAGAGGACCTTAATGCATCCTACAATGACACATCTTTAGATGGAGTATTTTTTTCCTCCACTCCTAAAAGGATTAGTCACCATATGAAGAAGGAAAAGTTGTGTAAAAGGGTAAGGATGGTCTTGATGGTTTTTTGTCTTGAACCCTAGGTCTCTAATCTCTCTAACCTAATTGAGGAAATCTAATGTAGGAGAATCCTAGGGAAGTCAACAATCTTGTATGTAGTTTCTCTAAGCTTGGATCTATGGAGTTATGGTTTGTGTGGTTAGGGATGTGTTCAAAACATATTGGGCTACCTTTTCCTAGGTGTTCATGATGATTGGAGTTATCACCTTAAAGTTAGAGCCATTTTGGTGAGCCTTGGACATGTGTTCTTGATTTACTGGCAGACTTTGGAGAATGTATTTCTGACCTTTGATCCAAGGGAGTTAGTATGTGCACTCTTGGGTTTGGATTTTTGGATGGCACATGGACCTATGTCTAAGTGTGTGTATTCTTATGTGGTCTTAGCGTAGAGAGTTGTTTAAAGAAAAGGTGGCTAGATATATTAATGGCTTGAGATTCAATATTTAGGATGAGATTGGTATGCTAAATACTACTTCAGTTTAAGATGCTTATTAGTATACTCTAAGAGCATAAGAGAAGTTGAAGAGAAGACATTAAGGTAATTCCAAAGGAAAGGAAAAGAAGGAACATTCTAAGAAGAATAAATAGATTTTTGAAGATGAACCAACAACTATTGAAGAGAGAAAGAGAATAGACAAAGGTACATTTAAGGGTACTTTCTATAGATATGGTGAAGAAATTCATGGATCTTTTGAATGTTCACATAAGGTTTGTGATAAAAGAATTGTTGTGGTGAATGAGGTTGATTACTCATTGAATGAACCCGATCAACATGCAGATAACTTGTTGATTCAAAGAGTGTTCCTTTGTAAGAAGATGTTGGAACCTTGTCAAGGAAAGAACTTTTTTAGAACTCGATGCAATTCTAAAGGTGAATGCTATAATGTAATTGTGGGTGGTGGTAGTATCAATAACCTAGTTGTTGAGGAGATAGTTCAAAAACTTGGTTTGAAGAAAATGAGACATCCATCCTTATAGGATCATTTGATTACAAGATGAACATGATTTGGAAGTGAGCGAGCAATGTCTTATTAATTTTCAAATTGGATAGTATGTAGATCAGGTTTTGTGTGATATTTTGGTTATGAGTAGTTGTTATATACTACTTCGTAGACCTTGGCAGTATGATTGTAGAGTTGTGCATGATTATGTCAAGAATTTGTTTACTATTGAGAAGGGTGCCAAGAAGCATTCCCTAATTCCTTTGTATAATGTAGAACTTGGAAGAAGGAACCCAAGTTTTTGTAGTGACATTGAATTGATAGATTTTGAAAGGTTTAGAGATTAGTGTGGAAAGAAGAACTATTGCACACCAAAGATATTTGCAAAAATAAAGTTACAAAAGTGGAATAAAGGAAAGAATGTACCAATTGATATGGTGGAAGACATTTATTTAAAGAACCAATTTGTTTTATATGTGTTGAACCCTAAAAAATGTTCTTCTAGTTGTTAAGAACATATTTTCTTCACACCTAGGGTGTCTGATGTAGGAGCATCCTAGGGAAGTCAACCATCCTGTATGTAGGGGCTTTGAGCTCAAATTTGTGGAGTTATAGTTTGTATGGTTGGGGATGTGTTCAAGACAGACTAGAAAATTGTGTCCTAATTATGCATGATGATTGGAGTTATCAACGTGAAATTAGAGTCATTTTGGTGGTTGTTGATCATGTGTTCCTAATTTACTGGAAAACTTTAGAGATCGTATTTGCGATCTTTGATCTGATTTAGTAAAACCTTTGTATTCACCTTTATTTGAAAAAAGGGACATAGAATGTTTTTTTTTAACTTTTCCAAGATATTGCACCTAAACCAATAAAGAAACAATACCCACAAGTAGAGTTCCTATCATTGGGATCTCTACCTAGATTGGAATCGGTATAGCCTTGTAAACTAAAATCAGAATTTGCATCATAAAATAATCCCATATTAATGGTTCCTTTTATATACCATAATATTATTTTAGAAACTTTTAAATATATTTTTTGAGGTTTAGACATAAATCTCTAAACTAAACAAACACCATAAGCAATATCGGGTCTAGTAAGAATTAAATAATTTAGACTTCCTACTAGTTGCCTATAGAAAGTGTCATCAACATAAGGAGTATTCATATTAGCCATTAACCAAGTTCCTAATTCACATGAAATTGAAACATGGTTAGAATAATTCATCTTAATTTTTTTCAAAAGATCATGAGCATACTTGCTTTGAGAAAGAAAAATACCCTAAGTTTTCCGAATTTGCATGCCTGAGAAGAAATGTAAAATTCCTAAATTAATCATTTGAAATTTGTATTTAACTTGAAACTTAATATCATAAATTAAAGCATTTGAACTTGAAGTAAGAATCAAGTCATCCATATAAAGGATAACAATTATAATATCATCTTAAGTATGCTTGATGTATATGTTTGGATCATTTTTACTTCTAGAAAATCCTTGAGAAATAAAGAAAGAATTCATCTTAAAATACCATTCCCTAGGTGATCATTTGAGACCATTAATAGATTTTTTCAATTTGCAAACCAAATTTCACTACCTTTTTTAACAAAACTAGGGGGTTGAGCCATATAGATCTATTCATGTAAATCACCATTTAAGAAAACACTTTTAACATCCATTTGATGAGTAGGCCAATTCATTTTAGAAGTCAAAGAAAGAACAAGTTTTATAGTAGGAATTTTAGTAACAGGGGCAACAGTTTCATTGTAATATAATCTTTCAATTCCATAATGGCCTCTAGCAACTAATCTAACTTTAAACTTACTAATTTCATTATTGGCATCCAACTTGGTTTTATATAGCCATTTGCATGAAAATAAATTCTTACCATGAGGTAAAGTAACTAAATCCCAAGTTTGATTATCAATTAAAGAATCATATTCCTCTTGCATGGCCTTTTGCCAATGAGGTTGAGAGTTACCTTGATCAAAAGACTTAGGATCATTAGAATTCATAATAGAAGTCATCACATCATCATTCCAATAATTAATTCTCCTAGGTTTAAGTCCACCAAATCTAGTAATATAATCATCACTTTCATTAATTAAGCCCTGAAACCATTTAGGTTTTCTCTTATTAGTAATAGAATCATTGCTAAAAGAAGAGTCATTATCTATAAAAGCATCATTAGTAGAAATATGATTATCATTACTAGCATGAGAAGGAGGAGGAATAACAATTGGTGATTGAGGAGGAGGGTTAAGAGTAGGAGTAGGGTTTAGAGAAGGAAGTTGGTCCTCCACTAGCACTATTTTAGTGCCACTAAATTCTAAATCTTGTGAGTTAGAGTAAATTATGAACTCCATTTTTTGCAATACGAACATCCCTTAAAACTTACACTTTGTTAGTAGTAGAATCATAAACTCTATAACCCTTAGTATTTACATCATACCCAACAAAAATATAAGGAGAAGACTTAGCATCTAATTTATGCTTTTTTATTTAGTAGTATGAACATAAGCGATAGATCCAAAAATCCTCAAGTGATGTAACTTGGGCTTCCTACCAAACCAAGCCTCTTTGGGAGTAAAATCCTTAAGAGCTTTGGTAGGAGTATTATTAATAATATAAGTGGCACAAAACATAGTTTCAACCCAAAATTTATAATGCATATTCTTAGCATCTAACATACATCCAGCCATTTCAATAATGATCCTATGCTTTCTTTATGCTATACCATTTTGTTGTGGTGTATAAGGAATATTAATCTCATGTTTAATTCCACATGATTTTAAATAAGAATGAAAAGCATTGTTCACTTATTCCTTCCCATTATCAATTATAAGAATCTTAAGTTTAAAACTGGATTGCCTTTCAACATATAAATGAAATTCAATAAAAGTATCAAGAACTTGATCCTTGCTATGAAAAAATTAAATCCAAGTTCTCCTTGGAAAATCATCAACAAAAGTAAGTGCATATCATGAACCTTGGATGGAGTTATTCTCCATTGGGCCCAAAAGGTCACTATGGACTAGTAACAACTTATGAGTTGGTCTCCATTATTTACCACTTGGATAGAGATCCCTATTCATTTTACCACTCATACAACCAGTGCAAAAAAAATTGGAAGGAATAATTTGAGGCAATACATCAACCATATTTAAATGGCCAAGTCTTTCATGCCATATATTGAAATCAGTAGAGGTATGTAAAGAATGTCTTGATCTAGAAAATTTATGAAATGTAAATAAATTATCATGCTCCAATTTAGCATTAGAAAAAATGTTATTAGTTTTAGGGTCAATCACATAGCACATATCCTTATAGAATTCAACTTTATAGTCTTGACATAGCTTTGCAACAAAATGAAGATTAGTTTTCAAATCAAGAACATAAAGAACATCATGTAATTTACCATTAGGAACACCTAGATCACCTAAACCTTCAATTTTACAAGTATTATTAATAAGTAATTGAATTGGAATGTTAGCCAAATCAAGTTGCAAAGAATCAAAAACTTCCTTATGAGAAGTAACATGCAAAAACTTCCTTATGAGAAGTAACATGTTGAGAAGAACCACTATCCATGATCCATTCTAATGGTCTAGAAATATTATAACTACAAGTAAAATCATGATGAGAATTAGAACCATTAGAATTACCTTTTTCATGATTTGATTTTTTATGGTGATTATTGTTGTTCATGGGTTTCTTATCATTTTTCTTTTTGAAATGATTATTAATAATGTGACCATCTTTGCCACAATAAGTACAATGTGGTTTGGAATTGGGATCATTCCTTTGTTTATTATTATGATAGTTGGAATTATTATGATTATTATTATTGTGCTTGACATTAGATTTATTATTTGAATGATAAGGGTTATTATACTTATTATGCTTATGATTATTATTTGATCAAAAGTTATAATTTGAATTCCTAGACATTAAATAGTGCTCACTTGACTTAAGAGTACCAAATTGAATTAGTTTAGCTTCTTCTTAATGCAATGAGTTTTGAAAAATTCCATAAGTCAACTGAGAAGATAAACTATGTATAGCAAGTTGAGCATGAATATTAGTTATAAATTGTTGAAGTTGTCTAGAAAGACATTTTTTAAGATTAATATGAATTAAACTAATATCAAATAATTGAACATTTAAACCAATTATATGAATTTTAAGAGTGTCAATTTTTAAAAGAAATTCATCCATAGTTTTGAAATCTGTATACCTAAGATCCTCAAGTTGGTCTTGCAGGATTCATCTGTGCAATCATAGGTAGTTTGCAAAATTGTTCGTGCTTCATGAGATTTAGAACAATTTTAAATTAAAACATATAAATTCAAAATAATGGAAATGCCAATTCATCCTAAGGCTTTTTCATTTTTAGTTTTTCAAGCATCTTTTTCATCTTAGGTGGCAGTTGCAACAACTCAATAGAAGCATTTGTTGCAACATCTAACATGTGTTTAAAATGGAAAATCAAGGAAATAAGTGTTTTCCATGAATGATAATTAGAACTATTAAGTTTAATTTTAGTTATTAAAGTTGACATAGTGAGAGACCAAAAAATATCCCCCTTGATTGTATTCTTTAATTAAAATAATAATAACAAGTTTAAAATTTTGTTTCAAAAGTATAATAGATAACTTTGGATTTAATTACAGGAAGGCCAACATAGTAGTTGATTGGTTTGCTAATGAAGTGGTTGTCAATATTGCAAAGATGACATGGCATGTTAGCGACATTTTTTCAGTGGCAGTGAATAATTTAATCCTACTAGATTGCATCCAGGGAAGTACTAGTAAAATCCAAATTTAATAATGGGAAGATTTTCTAGAATGCACATCGGAGTGGGAGTAATAAAAATCATGTGAAACTCTTTTCAAAACATAATAGCATGTATGTACGGCATTCTTTAAGGGTTGTTTTGAATACAACCATTAATACTAGTATTTTTTAAGATGTTTTCAAGTTTCGTAGTTTGAAGGAGGCTAAGGTCTATAAGCATTCTATGAGTAGGTGGGGTAAGCATTCTACGAGTAGGAGTGGGCATGTTGTATCAGAGGAAACCATGGTGGGGGAGAGAAGCAAGAGGGAGTTATTGAGAGAGGCAGAGAAGTGTAAGGAGAAATTGAAGGTTTGGCATAAATTGGAAAAGGGAAAAATCACTAGATTCCTCGAGAAGCTCCATGGATTTGATGTGGGCATTACCAAGATTATGGTGAATTCCTATAAAAATGGGAGAGTCAAATTTGATGTGATCACTCACCATGTCAATGCGGATTTGATAGCTCGAGTAGCGAAAAATCCCTCTTGAAAGGAGTTATTTTTTCAGAGATAAGAAAATGTCGACAAATGTTGTCAAAGCCTTTACGAAGGATGAAAAGGAGTTGAACAAGCTCATCAAGGTGGAGATGTATTATGACATATAATTAGTCAAAAAGATATGGAGGTATGTTCTCAGGATTATCATTGAATATATATCCTTGGACCCTAGATTTGATAGGATAAGAATGCATCATTTTGTCTTGCTTAATCACTTTAGGCATGGTATCAAAATTTCTTTTCCTTTTTATCTCTTCACCTCCATAAGCAAGGGCATCAAGGGTTTCAAGAGGAAACCAACCACTAACCCAGTTCTCCACAAGGGATTACTCCTCCTAGTTTATGAGTATTTGAAGTCTCAAACTAGGGGAAAATCCCTTAGTGATACTGGGTGTACTTCTAAGGAAACGATGAGCTCATACTCTGAGGATGTGTAGAGCATAAAATTGGAAGAGGAGGACATTGTTTCCTCTAAACCCAAGGAAGAAAGGAAACCCTCTGTCTGCATCCCCTATAGAAAGAGCCTCAGAGGTCTACCCCTCATCCCCCCTAAGCCTAAGTTGTAGGAGGAGGAGGGGGATAATGATGATGATGAGGATACTGAATCAAAGGAAGAGGAAAAGGGGGAGTAGGATGAGAAGGAGGAGGAGAAGCGGAGGGAAAGTGAAAAAGAGGAGGAGAATTTAGTAGATGTGTCAGGGAATCCTAAGAAAAGGAAAGCAGATGAGGCTCTTGAAACAAAAGACTAGTTCCCTATGATTCTAGGCCCTATCCCCACTTCCTCTCCAGTTTTGAGAAAGGAGAGTGGGGAGGTGATATCAAAAAATAGGAGGAGGTCTTGGAGGAATTTTAATTCGAATAAAGCCAAATTGGGGATTGTGAGGGAGTCATTGAATATTCAAGTGATGGAGGACATTGATGGAAAAACCCACTATGATGATCTCATTGATCCTAGTTTGATTGTGATATCTGATAATTTGAGGGAAATTGGGCTTAACTTGCTGAACAATGCAAAGAACAGCATGATAGACAACTTTCGATCTAGCAAATGGTTATTTCATGAAATTGAAGAACCTAAGGGAAGAAGAATCCAGGAAGGAGACCAAAATATCGATCACAACCAGGGGCACAATGAAGAGGACAGAAGCCAGGATGAAAGCCAATGGCTTTCCAACATCCAAGAACATAGAGTTGGCTAGGAGGAAAGAATCACCAAGATTGAACAAAGAGTCCAAAGGATGGAGTTCTTTCATCAAAACCTAGCAAATTAGGTGATCACCACTTTGAATGCTTTGAATGAGAACATTAATAGTCTAGGTGAATTTCTGATTAGCATTGGATTCGATGGGGATAAGATGGAGAAGACCAGCCTAGAAATTGAGCAGGTAGAGGATGATCCAAAAGAAACCAGGAACTAGGTGGAGGCTCAGAACTAGCACCAGGAGGATGTGGACAACAAGAAGACCAATGAAGCTGCAGAGACCCTATAGGTTCTTGACAAAGAGAATTGATAGTTAGTGCTTTTTTGTTGTCTCACTCTTTCCTTGTGTTGCTGGTTTTTTCTTGTTCTAGTTTAGCTTGTTTTTTTTTTTCCTGGTCGTGGGCCTATTGTTTCGGATTGGTTTTTGTTAAGTAGTTTCGCTGATGCTGGACTTTTCTGAATATTTCTATATATGATATGTTGTAAAAACTCTCAGGTTTTAGGATCCTTGTAAAACCCATTTTAATTAATCAAAAAACTTTGGATTTAATTAAAGGTAAGAACTATGAAAACCTTTTTTTTTAAGAAAAGATAAGTTTCCAAAAAGAAGTGAAAGAACTTTAAAAGAATTTTGTATTGATTAATAAACAACTTTCCTTAAAAGTATTAATCGAGGATATGGAAAGAGAAGGAAGACTACTTCCTAAATTAAAAGGTACAAACAACTTAGAGAAAATAAAATGCAAGAGGGAATGTAGAGAGGAATCTAAGGCTAGAATTAGAGTTGTTATAGCAAGGTAAAAAAAATAGTAAGAACAGACAGACAATGGTCTTCCTAACTAGCAAGGAAAAGGAGCAATCTAACACACAGTAAGGAGAATTAAGAATGAAAAAACTATAGTAAGAAGAGATTACAAGGCTCAAGGACATGTGAATAAGCCTTGGAGATAAAGATAAAGGAAAAGGCACACAACTCAAATGAAATAGCTAAAGGGGCATCAGGTGTAATGATAACCCACACAAAGAACCAACAGAGAATAAATGAAGATAACACAAAAGAAGAGATGGCAATATCCAAGTGAAGAATGACATGGAGAAGGAAAGTAAAACAAAAAGGAGGAGAAAAAGTCTCCCACAATGAGAAGAGAGGAAGAATGTGGTAAATAACAAAGGAGCACTCCGAACAGAAAGAAAACAAAATGCATGCAAAGTTATTCAAGAATAAGATGTGTTAAAATGAAAAAGGTTGTGGCAACAAGAACCTAAACATATAAATTGGAGTTACAATGTAGTCTTCACATGAGATGCATTAAAACGCAGACAAAGGTGACAAAAAACAAAGAAAGAGAGGCCTGATAGGAAGCTAGTTGGTGAGAGATATTGGAGATACTAATAGGAGAAATAAACAACTCAAGAAACATTTGATATGGATGACACTATAAAGTGTGAAATAATCTCTATTAGAGATGACTAGAAGAGGATAAAATATAGAGGAGAGCTTGAAGACTTCAAAAGCAGCTAAAAAGATAACAATAGGAGATCCATAAATCATAAAAAATTAGAACAAATAGAGATAGGTTTATGGAATTAATCTAAAAGTAGATATATTAGATTTTTTTTTTCTTTATATTTAATCTAAAATCAAGTATAGACTAACTAATACTTACAAATATTGATTAAAATAGAGAGATAAAAAAAAAACTTAGAGATAAAACCTACAAGAAGGATGTTTCAATAAAGTCTCCAATATTTTTGGAACATTAGTTGAATGAAATCTATATAAAAATAGAGCTAAGTGCCTTTTTTTTTGTGGAAAGCCTTCCAAAGGAGTCTTAGAAGAAACCAATAGATAAAATAATAAAATCTGCACACATAAAGAGTTAAAATGAGTGAGAGCCACAAACAACTTCTCTCAAAACATCTCTCCCAATAGGGTGATGTTCAATGAATGGAAACCTTCAACACTAAAACTCAAAACAAGGATTAGTAACCAAGCTTTGATGCCACGTAAGAAAATATAAACTAGAGCAAGGAAATAAAATTAATCCGAGTCAAGTGAGACATAATGTTACCATGAAATCACCAAGTTCTAGGAGCTTATACTAAAGTAGAGAAACAAAGGAGACAAAGGATTTAAAAGGGGAAAGAAAATAAAATCCCTTGTGAGTATTATGAATGAAGACAAAAGCCTAAGAAGAGAGAGAGAGAGAGAGAGAGAGAGAGAGAGAGAGAGAGAGAGAGAGAGAGAGAGAGAGAGCTCATTACAATAACATCAATGTGATGTGTAAAGAAGAATGAGAAGGAAGCATCTCTTTTATAGAGATGAGAAAGGAGTTGCATTTGAAACTCCAACATTCATAATAAGTGTGTGCAAAGTGTCAAGATCCTCTTAAGGAGGATAAACTAATTTCCTTTATAAAAGGATTTATAAAATGAGATGTCCTCACATGTGGACTAGAGGACAAGTAAATGACATGTCCTCCACATTTGTACAAGAGGACAAACTACAAGTAGGGATCCTTGGAATATCCCAAATTAAATACATTCAAGGAAAGATTAATATTTCTAACAAGTCTATCAGCTAAGAATTATAAGAAACAAACAATGTGAATTTATTACAATATATAATAATATATATTATTTATTAAGGTGAAAAAATTTATAAAAAATAAAAACAAAAAATTGATTTTTTATGACTTTTTTTCATATGAGCTTATTGAAAAAGATGTTGATATTATTTATTGAGGTGGAAAAATTTATAATAGAAAAATCTTTAAAAAATGATCTTTTGTAATATTTTTCATATGAACTAATAGAAAAAGATAACAATCAAATTGTAAAACCATAATTCAAAAAGAAAGTTATCCTAAAAGGGCCAATAAGAAATATGTTTCAAGAATTACTGACAAAATAGATCAAGGAAGACAAAATAACTTCTAACAAAAGGCAAAAATAATCATTCATGCAATCGTAGATTTTATCACAAACCAAGGAGTGCAGAATCATATTCGATTTCCCCTGAATCAAAGGTCAAGTGATAATATCTGTACAGTAGCAAGGACTTAATAAGCACACTATAGAATATTTTTCTGTATTTATTACATTTGCAAAAATGACACGCTCTTCTCTACACACTAACTCTAAATTTTATGCAAACATGACTCTCCATATGAAATTTTCCTTCCAAACAAACTTGACATCCCAAGTTGAAAATATTGGCGCTGCTTTTTCAAAATTAGAGAAACTTGCCACATCATCCCAAATTTAGCCATTGAAGCAATATTACCTTTCAAAATCCAAATATGCATGAAAAGATGTGTTAGAAACCATAAATAAATTTGATATTTTAAATAGCATAGATGAGAAAGGACATTTTTTTAGAGAAAGATCAAGATCAGCTTCCAAAACAAATCAAGTGGCGGATGCATCTGCTAATTCCAAGCAATCTAACAAGTTTTTTTCAAAAACAAAGTATGCAAAACCATACTAGAATGGATGGATTTTGGCTTGCAAAAATTAAAAAAGACTGATCGGTAACCCTAAACACTTCCAAAACATAATCCCTTAATCTCGACATAAAGAAAAACATATTTGTAAACCCTACATCCCTCCCCATCACAGACCACACTCTTTTAGAAATCATACCCTCGTCCCTCTCCCCATAATGGATTTTCCTATTCAAAAAACACACACAATCCATCTACCCTATAAAGAAGAGGAGAACACACTCATTATTAACAATCAAGTGAGCAAGGATTGTTGAATAGATTGTGGAAACTTTGGACTGTATGTTTATTGGAATGGGCCCAGTTTTAAAAATCCTAAATTGTTCAGATGGCTAGAAGATTTCTACAATTCATAGGTAAGTATCTCTCCCATTTCTAATACATTATCTTATATCCACTGTAAGAGGAAAAAAGGTTAAGAAAGAAATTTTTTCCAACTTCAATCTATTTCTTTAAAGTTTATTCACTTAATTTATAAATTGGGAACCAAATTTCAATGAATTAGAAGCCCATAAATTTTTAGCTCCCACTTGGATAGAAATCAAGTATATTTTCCCATAATTAGACCATATAGAAATCATCGAGTGTATCAGGTCAAAAATGGGTGAATTAGTAGGAATACATGCAAGATCAAAAAAACTTACTAACATCAAATTGCATATCAATTTAAATTTAAATTATTCTTATTTTAGACTTATTAAACTAATTACCAACATATCAATCTATTATTTAAAAATTTCAAGATATGAAGGGCATATAGCCAAAATTAATAATCTACATAATAGGAACCCTAATAATCTATCTAGATATTCAAATCTTAGGAAACTTTTCCTAAAGATATATATTAAGAACAATAATTAAAATAACAGAAATGACTCAAAAAATATGAAATAGCCAAAGAAAAACACATTAGATATGAGAACATAAATAGATTTTAATAAAGAAATCGAAGAAGGAGAATTTATGGATAGTACTTCAACTCCAAAATCCTCAATAATCAGACAAACTTGAGGTATCAAAAATGTAGAAGAGAATCATTTTAAATTTTCAAATCAAGAAGTAAATATGGTAGCTTTACAGCAGTGTGAACAATGTATCAAACAAAATCTATATATTGAACACATCAAACAAAACTTGGTACAATATAAAAGGCTTACACATGACATTCTATTTATACAAAATGATATTAGTGATCAAATTATCCTTTGGGAGGAAACACATCAAAACCACTTTATAAGCAACAAGGGAACAAAGGATACAAAACATATAGAAGAGGAATCTCAATATTTAAATATGGTAAAAGAAAATATATGTTGTTCAGATCAAGCAATAATTGAAGATAAGCAAACTAGGGAAGGGGAATCATGAGCAAAAGAAAAATAACAAAAGCACAGTTTGCCTCTAAAAAAGGAAAAACATTTGGTAAAGAATATAGAGAAACTCACTGAAGCAGTAAATATTACATATAGGAAAAGAAAAAAAGAGAGTAAAAATGAATTTCATAAGTTTGAGAAAACTCCTTAAAATGGGAAAGATCCCTTTGAAGACATTAATTCAAAAAATTATTCAAGAGGAGAAGAAGAACAAGAACGAACAAGAATTCCAGTAGAAGTAGAAGTATATATATCGGATAATAAGAAAGAAGCAAACTTTAAAAGCATTTATAGTAATAATGAGTGCAATACAAACAAATTTTGAGAGCAATTTGGAGTACAAGAAAACCTAAACCTCAAACCAAACATGTCTAAGGAATTGACCCAACAAGAAAAACATGATCTTAATAGCAAATTATTCAAGGCATTGATAGAAGAGGAAGAAGAAAAAGGGGAGGAACAAATTGAGGAAAGTATAAATTATGTCAAAAATAACATAGACTCTCTTGGACTAGCCTGTAATATGAAAAGTATTAAAAAACCATGTTGTGGCAAATTAAAGAAAAAGAGAGGTATATAGACTCTAGTGGAATTAAGAATAGTAGCTAGACAAGCAAAAAATAAGAAAAAGATCCATGAAATTTTGAAAGTTGGGAAGGAGAAGGTCCTTCCCACAAGCTAATGAAGATAACAACTTGGAAAGTTAGGATCTTAAATGCTCCTAAAAAAAAATGCTTACCAAAGAAGAGTCTAGCCTTATTTGAGTCTAAACTAATATTAATCTAGGAAACAAAGTTAACTAAAGAAGAAGGAGATATGTTAAATAAGAAACTAGGGATATGGAAAATGGATTTAGTTCAATCAGAAGGAGCCTAACAAGGCATAGGATTCATATGGGATCCGAGGAAAATTGAATACACCAAAGGAATAGTTGAAAATAATTGGATGAGTAGGAGGATTAAAATCTATAAACATAACTTACATCTCAACATCATAAATGCATATGGTCCTACTCAAACAATAAGCAAGAGAGCCATGTGGCAGGAAATCAACAACTTTATAAATAATTATCCTTTGGAATACTTTTGGATAAGAGGAGACTTCAATGCAATTTTAAGTTTAAATTAAAAGTGAGGAGGATCTTAATTTATCTCAACATCTATGATAGATCTTCAAAATTGGATTAATAATGATAATATGTTAGATTGTGCTATGTTGAATGGTATATACAGTTGGTAGAATAGAACGAAATATTTTTGTCAAATAGTAGAAAGGCTTGATAGATTTTTATTTAGAGGAGATCTTAGTAACCTAGACCATGCAGTTCAAGTATTGATCCTTTCCTATGTTGGTTCACATCATTTTCTAGTCAGATTAGAAATTCTAAAATATCACAAGTCATCTAGAAATCCATTTAAATGTGAAAAAATGTGGTTCCAAAATGAGAATTTTACGATGAAGATAAAACAATGGTGGACAAAAGGACACTATGAAGGTTCTAAAATATTCTTCTTTATAACTAAACTAAAAATGTTAAAAGAAAACATTCTTAAATGGAATAAAACACACTTTAATAACATATTCAAACAAAAACTAAAAACAAAAGAACTGGAAAAATGAAATAAATAAATTATAATAGAAGGACTAGACAACAACAAATATACAAAAGATTTTAGCAAAACAAAAATGAATATTAGAAAAAGAAGAAATCTTTTGGAAAAAAAAATTCAGGGAGAATTGACTTACAAATGGGGATTGAAACACTAATTTTTTTTCATATCAATACTATTAATAAAAGAAATATAAATAGAATTTCAAAAAAAAAAAAGGATTAGGAAATTACATAGAAGACCCAAAATAAATAGGGAAAATAATTGTTGACTACTATGATAAAATCTTAAATAACTATGAATGCTCAAATTTGGAGGCTCAAAAAATAATGCTAAAATCTATCCCAAAACTAATCTTGAGGGAAGACAATAAGAACTTAAACAAGGCCTTTTCAAAAGAATAAATAAGATTAACACTTTTAAACCTAAAAATCTTGACAAACCTCTAGGGCCAAATGTGACACAAGAAAGGGATGAAATAACTAGGGCCAAAGGCTCACCTAGCTATCCAAACCACCCTGCAAGAGTTAACAAAATGGAAGCAAACACAAAGAATAGCAACCAAAGGAGGAAGAAGAGTGAAATAATTTTATTGATTCATCAAAATATCTTCATACATGCCCAGCTTAAGGCCTTCTAGGTTATAGCCAAATACAAATGCATTCACATTCAAAGATCCAATAGCAAATTTGCACTTTTTAGTTCTTCTCTACAATCCTCTTCCAAAAACTCGCCTAACACTAAGTCTAAACACTCTATATATACTTTCCAAAATGGCTTACAGATCATTCTAGAACATTACATAAGAGGAAGGTTGACCCAAAATAGTTTGGACACATCCCAAGAGAAGATCTTAACATAAATCTCACGATCAAAATAAATCTTGCAAGTTGGCTCGAAGAAATCACGTCCAAATGTTGACACTTGGCATAAGAAAGAAAACTCAGCACATGAAGGAATTGCTACAGTAACTCGACACATGAAAGAATTGCTATAGTAACTCAGCACATAAAGGAATTGCTACAGTAACTTGGTGCATGAAGGAATTGCTATAGTAACTCAGCACATGAAGGAGTTGCTACAATAACTCGACACATGAAGGAATTTCTACAGTAACTCAACACCAACTTGCAGAATGAAAAAAAATGAGTAGGATAATAAGGCAACCCAAGATCCTCCTGCATTAGAAAATCAAGGTTGAAAGAAATGATTCTCATGAATCATTGAGATGTCACAACTTAAGCAAAATTCAACTCAAATTGAGAAATCCATGAAGCATCTTCAATAGGTCTATTCTTCCACTTCACCAAATATTCATACGAATCTTTTCCTCTTATGCTCTTGCCAACTCTCTAATCTAATATATGTTCAACTTCTTCAATCTGGTTCTTAGGATAATCTTCTAATACAAAAACTTCATCATCTCACTCATGAAACTTATACAAATTAGTAATATTAAATATAGGAGATATATCCATGTCCTCAGGTAACTCAACTTCATAAGCATTACCATTGTCAAACTTCTTCAAGATCTTGCAAGGTCCAAATTTCTTCATCTTTAGCTTATTGCATGTTCCAATTAGGAATCTTCCTTTCTTCAGATGAACCATCACCTCATCACCAACTTGAAAATCATGGTGTCTTCTAGACTGATCAACATTCTCCTTATACTTTTGATTACTTTGTTCCAACCTCAACTTCACTTCTTTATGCAAAGACTCCATAAAATAAACAAATTCTTCTTCTACAATGCTTCTCTTTTCTTTACCAACAACATCTCTCAAATCTAATACTCCTCTAGGCTTCATTCTAGCAACAATCTCAAAAGGTGTCTTCCATGTACTCCTATTCATAGAATTATTATATGCAAATTCAACTTGTGCCAATACCATCTCTCAATTACTTGGCTTATTCCCAACTAAACATCTCAGCAAATTACCCAAGCTTCTATTCACAACCTCTACTTGTCCATCTATTTGTGGATGGAATGTAGAACTAAACTTCAATTCAGTACCCATCTTCTTCCACAAAGTCTTTCAAAAATAACCAACAAACTTACTATCTCTATTAGAAATAGTTTTTCTTGGTAATCCATACAATTTCACAATCTATTTAAAGAAAAGTTCAGCAACATGATCAGCATCTGATGTCTTCTTACATGGTATGAAATGAGCCATCTTAGAAAAAAATTCCACTGCAACAAATATAGAATCATACCCCTTCATTGTCTTAGGCAATCCAAGAACAAAATCAATACTGATATCACTCCAAGGTTTCTCAGGAACAGTAATAGGTGTATACAAACCGGTATTTTGACTTACTCCTTTTGCAATTTGAAAAACTCCAGAACTCTTTACAAATTTCTAAACATCCTTATACATTTGTGGCCAATAATACTTCTCTTTCAGCAAACTCCATGTCTTATCAATTCCAAAATGTCCAGCCAATCCACCACTATGCTTTTCCTTAATCAGATTCAACCTCATAGAAATTTTAGGAATACACAACTGAATGCCTTTGAACAACATACCTTCTTGAATGAAATAATCATCATACTTACTTATGTGATATGTTAGATTTGGTGCTCTACACTCTCTCCATGCCTCATAAAAATTAGGATCAGCATCATACAACTCTTTCATTCATCAAAACCAAGAACTTCAACCTTCATTTCAATCAACAAAGAATGTCTTCTACTCAATGCATTAGCAACTCTATCAGTAACTCCACTCTTATGCTTAATAACAAATGTAAAACTATGCAAGTAATCAACCCACTTCATATGTCTCTGATTTAATTTATGTTGACTTTCCAAGTATTGCAAAGCTTTATGATCAGTATACAGCACAAACTCCTTAGGAATCAAATAATGTCTCCACTTCTTCAAGGCTTGAACAATAGCATAAATTATTGATCATACATAGAATACTTTTTTTTAGCATCATTCAACTCCTCACTAAAGAAAGAAATGGGTGTACCTTCTTGACTTAATACAGCTCCTATTGCATTACCACTTGCATCACATTCAACTTGAAATACTTTGTTAAAATCAGGCAAAGCCAATACAAGTAATTTAGCAACCTTTTGTTTCAAAGTCTCAAAACTATTATCAACTACATGTGTCCACTTGAATTCTTTTTTATCTCCCCTCATTGTCTCAATCATAGCATTACAAGCAGCACTAAAACTCTTTATAAGATTTTTGTACAAACTAGCCAAACCATGAAATGATCTTAACTCACACACATTCTTAGGTGTAGCCCATTCCAAAATTTCTTTAACCTTCTCAGGATCAATCTTCAATCCATCAACTGAAATCACAAATCCCAAATACATGATCTCCTCTTGCATAAAAGAACACTTTTTTAAATTAATTAGCAACTTTTCCTCTTTCAACCTCTACAATACTTGTGTAATATGCTCAAGATGTTCTTTCCTAGTCTTATTAAATATTAGAATATCATCTAAATAAACAATCACAAACTTACCCAAAAATCTTCTCATAACTTCATTCATCAACCTCATGAAAGTACTAGGTGCATTAGTCAAACCAAAAGGCATAACCAACCATTCATACAAACCATCTTTTGTCTTGAAAGCAGTCTTCCATTCATCACCTCCTCTAATTCTAATCTAATGATAGCCACTCTTCAAATAAATCTTGGTAAAATACTTTGCTCCACTGAAACAATCCATTATGTCATCCATCCTCGGCATAGGAAACCTATATTTCACTATTATCTTGTTAATGGCTTTGGAATCAATACACATTCTCCATTCTCCATTCTTTTTAGGTGCTAATATAGCAGGTATAGCACATGGACTAAAATGTAATGCCCTGCCAAGGGATCCAAAGAATTAACCTAGAATTTCACTAAGTTTGGTAGCATTTTTTTATTTTTTATTTTTAAAAAGACATGGAAGTAAAACCATTTACAACTAATCCATTTACAACTTATACATAATAATAGAAGCAATAGCAATGTCCATCTAAAAGTAAACATAATAGGTTATATTCTTTAAGGATCCCTTAAAATTGAATTACATCTAAATCAACTGACATTATTGAATCTATCTAATACAACAATCCACATGAAATAATAATGATAAGTCCAATGTTTATACATTACATTTCTAAATGCTCAATCATCCACTGTGCATGTCACAGGGTATGAAAGGCTTAAAAGAATATACATATGTGAAATAAGGTACATCTTCCTATTCTAATCCATGATGCAACAAGGTAAAGGTAATCAAATGTCACACATGATACATCATCATAGAAGATATAGTCATCCATCATAAAAGATCAAACATAATAAACTAAGTGCACGGTTCCTCCCAACCGTAAATAGCATCATTAGACCATCATGGGTCCTAGTCATCCCTCTGTGCTTAACATTCCAAATCACCGAAGAGATCATCGGTATTAACATAGTAGGAATGTCACTCCTAAATCATACTATATCATATGCAAAAAGTAATCTAACATGCAAAGTAAGCATAAGATAACATCATCTAACATATGCAAATCATCAATATAAGGGTACATGTCCACCATCATAATCATGAATGCATCAGCCACGATGTCTCAAATGGATCTCAAATGATAAGAGTGGAAAAACACTACCATCCGACCGCGTGGAACCTAAGTGGTCCACTCCTACCGTGCTGAGGAAATAATCTCAAGTCCCAAACAAGCTATCCAAATCACATAGCATAAATCTCTATAAGTCCAGGAATCCTAAAAGTTTACTAACTCAAAGGTTCAAATCACAAAACTGACATCTAATCCCAGAGGCACACAATGACATATAGGAAACCTACTCTGTAAATAGGCAAGTGTCATCGCATTAATCATGTAGAAGTTACCCTAGTAGTTAGCTTAGGACTCCAGGGTCCCTACTGATTCCTATGCGGCCACTAGTATCCTCTCATACTGACAAGGCATACTATGGAATGCAAGGTCACAACCAAGTGTTCTCTCTACTCCCATCCTAGTCTATACTAGCACTTGAGGCATGGGCGAGAACAAAATAATTATCTTTTTAGGTTCATTTAGTTAGTATTAGGTGTGAATGTTTTCACTTATTAAAACCACTTACAATGAGTTACCCTGGCAGCCTCTTAGGGCCCCGACCCCCATTGCAAGCCACTTCCTGACACTACAAGAAGATAACCTACCCTAAGCTCATGGAATCATAAATCTCAAAATCACAAAAGATAATCCATAATATAAACATCAAATATCCATGAGCAACTGAAAAACATCATAGATAATCATGACCACAATAGTTCTCTACTGGCAACTAAAGGTATCCCTGATAATCATAATAATCATTGGTTCTCAATAACCAAAATATATCTCAAAATCATATTGATAGAAGACTCCAAAATAGTCGAATCAAAACATGTCACAACATGACATCATAAATCAACATTTCAGTCCCATTATGGCAACTGGAAAGCAATCCAAGGATAACTGAGCGATGACTCAAAAATGGTTAAGTCAAATGTCTCCTACATATGAATCTCAGCTTCACACAAGAAGATTGAAAAGCAATAACAATCAGTAAATACAACATCTCATAGAGCATACCATCACATAACCATGGTTGGTTTTAGAAAGATCAGAATTAAGACATCATCATGACATCACAATCATAACCCTCGAGCCTCTGGTAGACGTCCTATAACTGGTCAACACTAGTCAACCCAAAACCCAAAACAAATAGCATAGAGAAAACACAATGCAAGCACATGTTTTGGTTTTGCTAAAATTACATCATTGAATTAAATGTGGAGGTTTCAGTTTTTGTTTCCAAATTTAAATATTAAATGGAGGAACATTTAGTACATTTTTCCTAACTCATGTATTGTTTTGATGGATTAACATTTCTCCCCAAAACCATTAGACTCAATTTTCTAATTGTTCTAATAATATTTTATTTATATAAACATTGTTTGAAAATTATCCCTATCAATAATCAATTAGCAATTCTAATGAACCCAATAATTGCATAACTCAAAACATTGATTAATAATATATTCTAATAATTAACCTTAATTAAACTAAGTTTAATTAAGTTAATTATTAATATCTTTCCACTTTTAATAATAATTGACAAGCTATTATTAATACTTTAGATCATTTATCTTTTAAAAGAATGATCCATTAATTCAATCTTTTAAATATAATAATTATTTATAATTAATAATATATATATATACATATATACTTATATACATATGATTATTTATTTATTTATTTATATATATATATATACATACATAAATATATATATATATATAATAACATTTTATAAAAATGAAATATAAAAATCGAATTACCAAAATTGATTTCATATAACATAAAAATTTTATAAAAATGTTTTAACTTAATTACATTCAGTACTGCGCTCATAATTTTGTACCCATGCGTACCATAATGGACACTATTTTGAATATACATGGCAATGTCGTGATAGCCATTATGGCTGTGCGTCCCTCCCTTGTCTATCGTCACAGGTCTGCGACGACAGTCGCAGTACTGCGACCGCAGACAGGGTGCCACCATATATAAAGCATGCACGAGGGGTAAGGATTAGAATATCTGCCCCCAAAACATATTTTATATTATTAATTTATTTTTTATAATATTTTACAAAGACATTTGTTATCACTACGATTTTGAATTTTCAAATGTATACTTTCCGCAGCGACTTTAGCTTGCGGCTTATTATGTGTATATATATATATACGCATGTATATATATATATATATCCATATTTATATTTAAATGTATATATATGTATATATATATATGTAGAGATCTATTAACCATAATAAATATATATAATATTATATATATATATATATATATATATATATATATGCAGATCTAAATAAACATGTCTCTACAATTTTAAAATAAAGGCTCTCAATTTACATAATTTCCATAAAATATTTATTCTCCAAATTTACCCAATAATTCCTCTAATGGATTTGGATATAAATTTAATACCCTATTCCCATAATCTCCTCAGATCTATGCATATAAGGTTTTCTCAAATAAATATTTAACCACCCATAACAAGAATGCATACAACCAAAATAGAAAGAACCCTCAAAAAGCATTTGGAAGACACGAAGAAGACAGGAAGTGCAAAATGCAGAAATAACATAAAAAAAATCACAAGTGTCTACTTGGATTCTGATGCTAATTCGCTTCTCCTCAGAAAAACTGCAGAGCAAGCTCCTCCCTTCTCCAACATTCTTGAGTCCTCCAACACACTCCAAAACATTGTCCAAACACTCTCCCTAAGCCTCTTGGAGTGCTTGAATATAAAGAACTCTCAAGAAGCACCTAGAATGTTTCTAGAAACAACTAGAAGGTGTTGACAAATAAGCATGAGTCTATTCCAACCTTCTAGATGAGTCATAAGGTGGTAGACACCATGTTCTTAATTTGTGTGCTAACCTCCGTGTTGTTGACATATGAGAAATAAAAAGGTGTGTTAACTCCTAAGCAAGCTTATAACTTTTATTTTTAATTTTTATAACTTTCATTTTAATTTTTATAACTTTTATTATTATTATTTATTTATTACTTTATTATTGTTTTATAATTATTATTAATTTTAATTTCTAATTTCTTTTATTTAATTATTTTTCCCAATTAATTCTCATTTAATTAATTATAGACAAAATATCAAAGATCATGATATTATATTAATTAAATATATTTATTCAAGACTTAATTAATAGAAAATTCACCATAGACCTCCAAGATAAAATATGAAAACCCATCAGAGAACAATTCATACAAAATCAGTCTAAAGGGTTAAAAATCATGAAATATGTCATCCGACACATTCGAAAGGTAAAATATCCAAATACTTGTCCTACCTCACTAGGACAAATGGTTTAAGGGTTTGGGATTTGGACTTGAGAATTTATCTCCCTTCTCTTATCATTGAGATAGTGTAATAGGGTACGCTCATCCTGGCAATTCAGGGAAGTCGATACCCGATACCTACAACCTACATAAAAACCATGCATGTACATACAATATATGTATAATGCTAAGCTAAACAGGCAATGGTAGGAAGTGGTGCATCGTGTAGATCCTGACTAGTAGGTGACTACGACTCCCTTCCTTAACCACATCAGAAACGTTATACATAAGAACAAACATGCACACCATACACATGCAAGTATGGCGTAAGTATCCATAATAAAATACATGTGATAATAAACCATCTAAATAATCATCATCAATAACTGAAAGCAATGTAATAATCATCATGCATACATAAAATGTATAGTCTAAATAATCTCATCATACATCAACTGAATCCATAACATAGTGTCTGATAGTCTCGAAACAATGCCACTAATCCATCAACATAAAACTAGTCTAACATAGTCTGATACTAATAGCAACAATGTGTCTAGAAAAAGGTAAATGAGGGCATGCACTACATAAAACTTTCTCTAATCAAACCTTTCTTCAACAACTCATGCACTTGTCTATTAAGTTCTTCATTCTCTGTAGGTGTCAATCTATATGGTGTTTTGTTTGGCAAACTAGCTCTAGGAATCAAATCCATACAATGACTTATACTTCTTATTGGCGGTAAACCATTAGGAATATCCTCAGCAACAATATACTTATACTCATTCAACAATTCTTTAATTTCTACTAGTACTCGACTATCACTATCTATTGTCACTTGGTCATTACCAGCTTCTGCTACTCGGTCATTACTACCAACACTCGGTCCTCTAGGAACTATGGCAAAACAAACTTGATTCTTCTTCACTTCCTTTTCAAATGGTTTCCCATTAACCATGCAAACTTTTACTGTAATACAACTAACCCCATCTAGACTTTCAATCAAAAGCAACAATATTTTCTTCTTCCTATTCATCGAAAGAGTACATTGACTCAATCTCCCATCATGCATAGCATATCTATCATATTGCCAATGTCTACCCAATAGAATATGACAACAATCCATAGGCATAATATCATACAAAACTTCATCAAAGTAATGTCTAATCTTGAACTTCACAAGGCATTGCTCACTTACCAATATCTTATACTCATCTTTGATCCATGAAACATGATAGGGTTTAGGATGCTTTAGCCTCTACAATTGCAACTTTGTAACCAGCTCTTCTAATGCCAAATTTTTAGAACTTCCACTATCAATGATCACTTTGCAACATTTTCTAGCCATCTTACATCTTGTCTTGAAAAGACTTCTCCTTAAAATAGGTTCCTCATCACTCCCCTTATTACATAAGTTTCTTCTCACCATCATATTTTCTCCAGCCTCAGGTCCACTTGGTGAACCCTCGTCATCTCCTTGAATCATAGCATTTCTATTATCTTGCCCACTTTCAAAGTATCTGCATTCAAAAGATCTATGTCCCTCTTTACCACATCTAAAACAATTACCATGGAAACCACCTCTAGAATTACCTCTTCCTTGGTAAGATCTAGTACCTCCTTAGTATGTACTACCACCTCTCCACTCATTCTTGTCTTTGTCATCATTCTTCTATTTAGATTTTCCTTTATCCTACACAAAATTATTAGATCTACCACTTTCATCATAAGATCTATGTCTACCTCTCTAGAATGTACCATCTCTACCTCTTTGTCTTTCTTCTTGCTTCTTTGTCAAGATCTCCTCAGCTTTCAAGGCATATTGATATGCTTCTTCAACACTTTCCAACTTCAAAAAACTTATTTCATCTTGAATTCTAGATCTTAATCCATTTATGTACCTTGCAATTTTCTCAACATCATCATTCACATGTCTAGATCTAATGTCCAATCTATAAAATTCCTTAGTATACTCTTTCACAATCATGTCTTTTTTGTTTCAAATTTTAATCTTTCTCAACAAGATAGCTTGGTAATCAGTAAGAAGGAATTTGTTCTTTACCTTGTTTACCATCTTTGGCCAAGTTTTGATCTTCTCCTTTCCTCTCCTTTGTCTATCAATTTGCAAATGTTTTCACCATAGTGATCCATGGCCTTTCAACCTAGTAACTGCAATCTTTACCTTCCTATTATTAGGAGTGTTTTCATACTCACAAAGCTTCTCCATATTTGAGATGCAGTCCAACACAGCATTGGTATCCAATTTTCCATCATAAGGAACAACTTCTACAGCAGGCTTTGAATTTTCCCTAGATAACACTTGCAACAATCTTTCCTCATCTTGATCTTCTTCAGGTTCTGGATTATGGTTTGGTGTTGCTACTTCATCATCACTTATATCATCAAGATGTGCTCCTCTCCTCTGAGTTGTCTCCACAACATCTAATCTGGCTGAAATTTGTCTCAACTAATCCAATATGGTATTATCAGCATTTCCTCTACCATGAACCATCTTTACAAATTAGGTTCCTACAAGATCGTAACGCTCTACAAGTTATAGGTCAAATCCGCAAATCTACCACCCTACAACCAAATCCAAATCAAGGTTCTACATGATCCAATCTCCATAAGGATGAACCAACCTAGGCTCAGACACCACCTGATGCAAGAAGGGATGAAATAACTAGGGCCAAATGCTCACCTAACTATCCAAACCACCTTGCAAGAGTTAGCACAATGGAAGCAAACACAAAGAATAGAAACCAAAGGAGGAAGAAAAGTGAAATACTTTTATTGATTCATCAAAATATCTTCATATATGTGCATTTGTAAGGCCTTCTAGGTTATGGTCAAATATAAATACATTTACATTCAAAGATCCAATAGAAAATTTGCACTTTTTAGTTCTGCTCTGCAATCCTCTTCCAAAAACTCACCTAACTCTAAACACTCTATATATACTTGCCAAAATGGCTTAAAAATCATTCTAGAACATTACATAAGAGGAAGGCTGACCCACAATGGTCTGGACACATCCCAAGAAAAGATCTTAACATAAATGTAATGATTGAAATAAATCTCGCAAGTTGACTCATAGAAACATCCAAATGCTGACACTCGGTATAATCAGGAAAACTTCGCACATGAAGGAATTGCTACAGTAACTTAGCACATGAAGGAATTGCTACAATAGCTCAACACATGAAGGAATTGCTATAGTAACTTGATACATGAAGGAATTGCTACAGTAACTCAACACATGAAGGAATTGCTATAGTAACTCAACATCAACTTGCAGAATGAACAAAAATGAGCAAGATAACAAGGAAACCCAGGATGCTCCTACATCAAAATGGTTTTAAATATTTTTTATTGAAGAATTGTTGGGACATATTAGGTGAAGATCTCTAGAAATAAATAGAAGTGATGAGAAATTTAGGTTTGTTATTAGCTGAATTAACAACACTTTCTTAACTATTATACCCAAAAAATCTAATCATGCAAAACCTAGTGATTTTAGACCCATTGTGTTATGTAATACAATATACAAAATCCTCACTACTGTGTTGGCTAATAGACTTAAAGTCATTTTATCCAAAGTCATTTTTGAAGAACAAACTAGATTTATGCCTAATAAGTCAATTTTAGATGGTATTATCATCATTAAATAAGTAATTCATTCAACACAAATTAATAAGAAGCCTTGTGTGCTTATGAAATTAGATATTCAAAAAGTATATGATAAAGTAGACTAGCATTTTTGTGTAGATCTCTCGAAGCTTTTGGCTTCTTGAAACAATGGATTAACCTAATCTTTAATTTTATCTGTAAACCTAATCTTTAATTGTATCTTTACACCTAAAATCTCTTTACTTATTAATGGCTCTCTAGAAGGTTATTTTAGTATATCTAGAAGAATAAAACAATGGGACTCAATATCTCCTTTCTTATTTATTATAATGGAAAAAGCCTTTGGTAAAAGTGTTAAAAAAGAAAGAATAGATTTCCTAATCAAAGGGGTTTCTGTTATGGAATGTATACCCAACATCACACACCAACAATTCATAGATGATACTATCCATCCAAGAGAAAGCTCGATGGAAGAGGCTCACAATTATAAGAAAATCATCAATACATATATGGAATCATCTGGGTAGAAATTTGATAGAGATAAATCAGAAATTTGTTTCCTAAACACAAATCTAATTCTCAAAAATAACATATGTCAATTCATGGGTTACAAGCACAGTTCATTCTCATGCAAGTACCTAAGAATACAATTAGTAAATAATCATAAGTAATCCAAGTCATGATATCCTACAATAGAAAAACTAGAACAAAAATTGGAAAATTGGAAAGGGAAATGGTTAACCAAGGTAGGTAGGGCAACCAAAGTCAAATTTGTGCTCTCTACTATTCCTACATACCAAATGTCTTGTCTACCACTTCCTAAAGGGGCTAAAAAGCACTTAGATAAGAAAATGAGAGATTTATTTTGGAATGGAATAAAACAAAAGAAAAAACAAACTCTCATTCATTGGGATGCCATATGTAGACCCAAGAAAGATAGTGGTTTAGGTATTAAAAAAATTAAGTTGGCAAAATGAGGCCCTGGGGGCTAAGCTAGTATGGAGACTAATTCAAGGAAAAGATAGAAAATGGGAAAAAATTATTTATCATAAATATATTTATGCAAATAACCCATTATCCATTTTTCAAACCTATAACCCCCCTAAGGGGTCTAGTACATGGAATATTATGATGCAATTTTATTCCCTCATTGGTAGGAATCTAACCTGGGATATAAGAGATGGTAGAGATGCTTTATTTTGGGAAGACTCTTAGGATGGATTTCTAGCCCCATATAAGATGAATCTCCCCTCTAATATCAAATCCACATTATTAGTTCTATGGGGTTCTTTAGTTCAAGATTATCAAAATATTACAGTTGTTAGAAATTTGGTCAAATGTGAGTGGAAATCAGTTGCTCAGACTAACTTATCAGAATTAGAAAAACCACTCTATAATCAATTCATAAATAAATGCATAGCAACCCATAAAAATAGAAATGAAAAATTAATTTGGGGGGTTTCAAAAGATGGGAAATATAAAAGTCAAGTTACAATATGAACTTATTACTAAATCTTATAGATGAGAATCGATAGAAATTCCATTAGAATAATGTTGGGACTCAGCATGCCTTCCTAAATCTGGCATGTTCTTATGGGAAGCAATTCAAAATGGAATTTTAGCAGTAGATAGATTTACAAAGTTAGATTTTGAAGGTCCCTCTAGATGCACAGTTTCTAAAAATGACTAAAACAATTGAACATATTTTATTCAATTACCCTTTTCCAAATCTTGTTGGTCGTGGTTATGCAAAAAACTAAATTGGCACTCTCCCTTTCAAAATAAACTTTCAGATCATTTGACAAGCTAGCCCAAGAAAGAATCCTCAAAAAATTGTAATAATTAATGGAGGATTTCTCCATCTATACTTTTATGGGAAATCTGGAAAGAACAAAATCATAGAATATTTGTGAATAAGGAACTGTCTCTCCCATCCCTACAAAACAAAATTGAAGCAAGTATTGTAGAACACATAAATAACAACCTAAGAAACTTGATAAAAGAAGAAAGAACATTCTCAGAATGGGATGCCAAAATGAAACAAAATTGCCACAACCTCATCAACCCCCCTATGATGTATTCTAAAGTAGATAAAATTTCCACAACCAAAAGGTTGGGCCAAATTAAACTTTGATGGAGCTTCTAAAGGAAATCTTGGGATTGTAGGCCTAGGATGTATTATCCATGATGAAAATCAAGAATGATTAGTTAAGTGAGCCAAAAACTTAAGTAAGACTACTAATAATATTGTAGAAATTGAAGCATTAATAAAAGGGTTAAGTCTGAGTTGGGAACTCGGTATCAAAAATTTGATTATTGAAGGAAATTCTCAAATCATTCTAAATGCAATTAGGAAAAAAAGTACTCTAAATTGGCAACTTAATTCCAAATCAGAACAAGCTCTAGTATTGGACAATTTAGATTCAGTACAAATTTTGCACATATATAAGGAAGGCAACAAAAAGGTGGATACTTTAGAAAATGTAGGAGCTAATGGTAGTAATATACTCATTAAAAACATAAATCAAATAGAATTAAAGAAAAATAATAAATAAATTATAAAATTAAAAAAATTAAACCTATATAAACTACTAAATTTCATTATAATATAAGGAAATCATTTAACCTTCTCATAAACTAAAAATAATAAGGATCAAGGTATAAGATAGCGAGTTAAGTTTAACATATATGGAAATTTGTGTAATCCAGCAATGATCTTGGTCAAGTATCTGAATTTGTAGGATAATGATCTAAGAGATTTAAAATACAAAGGTGAAATATTCAAAGTAAAGATGAAAGTTGGAAACAAATAATGAAGAAGATACGGTAGGAAATGAATACTTCACTAATGAAATGTAATTGTTCCCTTAATAAGGACACATTGTTGCACTATTGTTATCAGGGCTTCGACCTTTTACTGACCAAAAAAATAAAATAAAAATATTTTGAGAAACAAAGCTCCCACACACAAAGCCTATCACCTTAAGAGTTAGAAGAGACAACATAATAAATATTTATTATGATATATAATATTATATTATTTATTGAAGTAAAAATATTTATTAAAAAATTCTGACATACACAAAATCTATTGGCTAATAATCATAAGAGACAAATAGTGTATGTTTATTACAATATATAATACTATATATTATTTATTTGTTATAATGATTTAGAATAAATGGGGGGTGAATAAGTTATCCTCAGGTCCATATGTACCAATAAAACTTTTGAACACTTCAGCCAACTTAGATCTAATCATTTAAGTAGCTTTGTCTCTACAACAATATATCAGTAACACAAAACTTGCAGTCCACTATCCCAATAATAAAAAACTTGAAAAATGTAAAATATTAACAATAAAACATCTCAAATAACATCCATACAAGTATGACAATAGGATTTAACATAGAAACCCAATATGGGAAAAAACACCAAAAACATGTCACCAATTTTTCACTCTTCTGAAGTGAGCTCTATTAGGAGCCAACCCTATTAAAGGTTACAATACACACTATTAGGTGTGACCTCGTTGAAGGATTTAATCACCCTATTCGGAGTGGCCTTGTTAGAGGACTTTAGAACATTGTATTAGAATTTCACCTTGAGTAAAGGATTAACAAATGACTGTTAGGTCAACCTTGATTAAAGGATACCAAACTGATTCAATGTTCAGAAAGTAGTAGCGGGTTTATCTAAATAAATACAACTCACTTTGCAAATAGAAATCACAAATCTGGTCCAATAGCTAACTCATTAGCTAGCCTCCATTAACATCTCCATCACTAATTCTCTTGGTAACCCTTCAAGAAATCACTCTTCACCTCAACACTTCACTATTCAACCTCCTACTCAAGTTCCCCAATCAACAAAATCAACAAGTGCTCCAACATTTTTAGGTCTACTCACGTTTGCCAAACTTGTTAAGATTATCCCTTATGCCTCCTTAAATATGTATCTTCATCTTTTTCTACTTAAACATCACCATTGATCTTATGGTTAGGTTAGATTCATCTAATCCTTCCATCTTTTCATTTCTTTCTTCCTCTTCTAGAGACTTCTCCAAACTTCTTTTGAATCCATGCATAGAAATGCTCAAACGTGGTTTCCTCTTTGATATGCCAACAACTAATGCAATGGAAGGTCTTCTATGAACACCATATTGAAATTTACCAATCATTGACATATACAATGTCTAATTCACTTCACCAAAATCATCATTCTTTGAAAGTTTATGTCCAGTAGCCATAGGTGTTCCAACTGGTCTTGAATCTTCCATGCTAAAAGTTTTTAGTATCTCCTTAATATATTTTGATTGAGTAATATAGATACCTTTCTTCATTTCATACACTTTCAATCTAGCAAAGAATTTAATCTCTCCAAAAATAAACATCTCAAACTCTTTTCTTATTTGATCTGCAAATGACATACACAATGCATCCTTTCCTCCAAATATGGTATCATCTATAATTATCTCAGCCAAAAGTATACCTTTTTAGATTCAATCTTTAATTATAGATTTTCATTATCATTTTTCCTTTTAAAACCGATATTTACTAAATATGTGTTGGAAATCTGATTAAAAAGCTCATTGATTAAGATCAAAGAGGAAGATTATTCTAAATAAGGAAGATTGTTGTTAAAAGAATGTTTTCAATCATTGTTTTGTCATTGATGTCAAACCTGCTATTTGTAGGAATGACATTTGCTTATAAGATCCAAGTACTATCACTTAGTTGATTGATGAAGAGGATTTGATCAACAATATGTAACAAGAGCACGTAAGGGAAAGGTTGAGTTATGATGTTGTAAGAAGTGCAAGGATCAGTTAAGACAATGGTTAAATGATGTATTGATAGCATACTCAAAGATATAGAGGATGGTCACACTTAGAAATATTGGAGGAAAAAGTTGAAATAAGGTTGACTGCAAAGCTTAAACTAAGATCATTAATGGGTGCCCAGCAAGTTAGTTGAAGCCAAGAAAATTCTCATTTGGAGCCAAGTAACAAGAAATTCTAGTGTGTGCCTAGTGATCTTCAGGTGCCAAGCATCAGGAAAAGCACAGTTGATGTCGAGCAACATAGTATGTGTCAAGCACCAGTATTTCAATAGTGCCGAGTTGTTACATTATTTTAAATAATGAAGATTCACCAAATCTAAGTCAACAAAGTGGTTACCTTGAATTTTGTGAACTAGTTGGAAGATAAGGATGATGAGTTGGTGGCATAGAATTCTATGTAAACTATTTTTAGGCAAATTCAAAAGGATTATTCAAGAAGTTTCTAGAGGAAAAAAATGGTTAGATGCAATGAATCCTACCTAATTGATACAAATTAAAATTAAAAGGAAGGAAGAATCAAGCGGGAAAAGAACTCCAAGACTTCTATTTAAGGAGTCATAGACCAAGAAGCAAAAGCTACTGATGTTTTTGTTGCAAAGAGCCAAATTGCAAAGTGGTTAAGGGTGTCAAGGAGAAGACATCTAGAAGAAGGAAGAGCACAGAGTCTCTACTTCTACAAGTGGTCAAGTAAAGATGATTCAACTAGTACATTAAGTATGGAGACTAAAGGAGACTATGTTTGAAAAGAGGGCAAGCTGTCAGAGTTGCAGAGATTGAAGACCAAGCAATGGTATGAGCTGAGAAGTGATCTGAGATGTGCAAGTCAAGTTGTATGTTGTAGTTAGGTCAAAGATTTTTTAATACTCTCTAGCAATTGTATTAGATATGGAAATCCTATGGACTTAGGTTGGTTTAATAGCCATTTGTAAATCCTTTAACAGGGTGGCATTCCAAGTGAATGTTCTAAAGTTCTCTAACTAGGCCCACTTCTAATAAGGTGGTTGAATCCTCTAACAAGGTCACATTTAATAGTGTGTTGTAAGCCTTTAACAGGGCAGGCCTTTCATAGGGCATCACTTTAGAAGAGTGAGAATTGAGTAGCATATTACTGGTGGTTTTTCCCAAATTGGGTTTCCACGTAAATCATTGTGTTATGTGTTGATCTTATATGTGTTATGCTTGCATGTTTATTTACAGTAACTTGCTAGTTAGAAAAGTTAAAGCATGAATGAATGAATGGGCTCGCTATACTTAGTGAAAAGTTTGAATAGGACATTTTGGACCTTGAATAACTAATTCACCTCCGCTCTCAGTTATTCTAAAGCATTTCTAACAATATGTATGCAATTTTTCATACCATGCTCTAGGGGTCTATTTCAATCCATAAAAATATTTGTGCAACTTACATACCATATCACTTTTGTTTAGGTCAAAAAATTCTTCAAGGTATTCAATGTAAACTTCTTCTTCTAGAATTTCATTCAAAATGTAGACCTGACATCTATTTGGTATACTTTGAATCTTTTGTAAGTAGAGTTCTCACTCCTTCCAATCTTGCAACAAGGGCAAATGTCTTCCCATATTCAATACATTATTCTAGTGCATATCCCTTACAAACTAGCCTTGCTTTATTTTTTATGACTTCTCCTTTCTTATTCAACTTGTATCTGAATACCCACTTTGTTCCCATAACATTCTTGTCTTTTGGTCTAGGTACTAATGACCAAGTTTTGTTCTTCTTTATCTTCTCAATCTCTTCATTTATTGCTTGGATATAGTGTTCATTACCCAAGGCATCTTTTAC